>CM075858.1:89729892-90304046 GCA_037975125.1 Latrodectus hesperus
TTTATATACCTTTTCCATTCCATAAAGATGTTCAGGAAAATTACAATTTAAAATGCGAGGATATTTGATTTTATGAACATCTAAAATAAATATCTATTTCTTTTCATTTTTCTATATGTCATTTTTTTAATATTTTTTTATGAAGTTTCTTCATTTATATATGTTCAAAACTAATAAAATAACATATGATAAGCAATGGACTAACTAGCAATGTATTTTTTCAGAATTTCATTTTCGTTAATAAACTATCATAAATCGAAAATATAGATAATTGTATGCAGTTTAACTCTTGCACTCTTAATAATAATTCAAGCATCAAACATATACTTCTTTAATTTAAACTATATGTAAGATTTTTTAAATAATAAAATCTTATCTAATTAAATTTAAATTGACTTAACTTATATTTCATACGTCAATATTATTTTTTCTACAAGTTTCTAGGGCATTTCACTTTTCGGCATATCAAAGGAACGGATACAATATCAAAAATATATATATATATATATATATATATATATATATATATATATATATATATATATATATATCACTCTTCCATCTTCGTAATAAAGATGGTTGGTTTTCGTTATTTAAAACGAGAGACTAAAAAGAAAATTCTTAGACTAAAAGCCAGAAATTTCCAAAGGTGTCATTCGACATTGACGTATGCTATTGGGCACAATGGATTTGCACTGGTCGTTCTAAAGCTTGTTGAGTCTATGTAATTTTGAAGAAGCTAAACAGAATATCCTTAGACCCGGCCAGAAACCATCAATGGTATTATTTGACATCGATGTATGCTTTAAAACACAATGATGTTGACTTTGCTGTTCTGAAGAAAGTTGATTCTTTGTAAATTAAATCTAGATACTAAGCAAAATACCCTTGACTTGGACAGAAAATTTCAAAGCTAATATTTGACACAGACTATAGTTGGTGGGTGCACTGGCTGAAGGTGTTTGAGTCTTTGTAATTTAGAAGTAGAGGCTAAGAAAAAAATTCCTAGACTTAGCTAGAAACCTTAAAAGAAATTGTTTGACATGGATGACATTACGACTATAATTATTATTTCCTTCTAGTTATTATTAATGAGAAACTGGATCTTCGGTTATGTCGTGTATTTATTTCTTTATTAATCAAGTAATGAGAATAATGATATTCCTAACTAATCCTTCCTGTTCTTTTATATATGCCACTAATTATAAGCCTTCACTTGAAATAATATGTAATTTTTTTTTGCTCTGGTGTCTTCAATTTTTGCTTAAAAAATTAATTAATTTGTTTAAAACATATTTTTTAATAGTAAATTTTAATCATACATTGCTGGCCACGTAAATCCAACACCCTGTAGGAAGCCTGTGAATAATATGAAATTTACAACATGCATTAGCGGAGGTAAGATAAGCAAATGATTAGAATTTCAGCGCAGACGCACAGGTCACACGCCTGTGGCATCAATTTGCTATTTAAGGCTTGGAGATTTCTATGATTTCAAGTTCGGCAATTGTGTTTTTCTTGTGGCTTTTATAAAAAAAACTACAAATTTTGCCTCATAGAAAACAGCGATCATTTTTTGATCAAGCATACGAGTTCATCAGAGGAAGGATAGTGACCTACCAGGATCGTGAATTATTTTTCAGGAAAATTGGTAGTCGTATTGGAGGAAACCAAGCAACAGTAATACAGATATGCGATCGTTGGATGCAGGAGGGTATGATAGACAGACGTCTTCGATTGCATCCACTTCAGTGCACCACTTCACGTGATGACAGGCAAATTGTGCGCATGACAGTGACGGATCACTCAACCATATGACGAACCATAGCACAGAACATTCAAACTGTAACGCATCACCCAGTGTCTGCGCATACCATTAGACACCGTTTACAGTAGAAAGGTCTGTCCGCAAGACGTCCATTGCTTTGTCTACTCTTGACGCAGAGCCACAGACGTCTCCACCGAGTTGCGATGAAAGAAGGGTATGGGTGGTATAATGGAATGTAATTATCTTTACTGAAGAATCACGCTTTTGTATGCAAGATTACGATGGTCACATTTGAGTATGGAGACACCGTGGAGGGAGGATACTGATTAACTGCATTGTGCACCTCTACACAGGACCTGCACTGAGAAAAATAGTATGGGCCGTTATTGGATATCACTCTCACACTCTTCTTGTACGCTTTGTCGGTACTTTAAGCAGACAATGATACATCTCCGAGAAGTTGGAGCCTGTTATCCTTTCTTAAATCCAGGTCTTGCCCACAGCCATATTTCAACAAGATAATGCTTGAACACACATGTGACACACATTGTCCAAGGGTTCTTCGTCAATCACAAGATTGGATTGCTTCCCTGGCTGGCTCACATTCCGAATCTTTCGCAGATAGAAAACATGTGATCCATGGCTGCTTAGCAATTGACCCAGTTTACATCATTTGCCTCTTCACCAGATCAACCTTGGCAAAGTGTAGAAACTGCTTGGTTCGCTGTACCCCAAGAACACATCCAAATCCTATTTGAATCAATGCCGAGGCGTGTGGCAGAGGTGATATCCAATAATGGTAGCAACTCTGGCTACTGATTTTGGCAGGAACCACACTTCAGATAAGTATATGAATTTTATCATTCAATATTTGGTCAATATAGTATCTACAAAATAAACTATGTTGTTATATCTTGTCTTTCTAGGTGTTGCAATTTGGGTGGGTAGCAGTGAATATTTTCTGACGCATAAATTAGTGACAAGTAATGTAATGTAATTTTAATAAATTTGCTAATTTTTTAGCTTAAAGATTCTTAGGTAAATGAACATGACATTTCAATTAATTTCTTTTATCTTGGTATAAAAGGAATACCTTTGTTTTATACATAATATGTTATATCTTTATACGTAAATCAACAAATATAAACACTAAAGTTTTCATTTTATATTTTACAAAGTTTATATCCATTAAAGCTTTTATATATTTCATGGAAATCATGAGCGTTGGAAATTTGTAAAACATTATATACTTATTAATATTTAATGCAAATATCTGATACTTTAAATTGAAGAAAATGCGTACTAACATTTTAACGTAAATAAAATTTTAAATGAAAGAACGTTTAAAGTACTTGCTTAAAAATATATTCTTAAATTATTTTCAAAAATATTGTTAAGTATTTTAACTGGTATGTTTGTACATTTAAGCTAATGCGCGTGTGAAAGTGTTATTTAAAAATACAAATACCAGCAGAATATAAATGAAGTCAACTTCAATAATCAGAGGAAAATTCAGTTCAGCAATTTTATTCATGAAATTGTGAGGATTGAAGTGTTTTTATTCAAAAAAATAATAATGACTGGTGCTAGAATGCTCAATTTATGACATTCAATAATTTGAAGTCGAGTTGTCAGTTCGCTTCATCATAGCAATGATATTCAATATAAATAACAATGTCTAATTATATATATATATATATATATATATATATATATATATATATATATATATATATATATATATATATATATATATATATATATATATATATATATATATATATATATTCACAATAGGATTATCAATTCAAAATTACCTGGAAATGCATGTTTTATCATTATGTTGAGTGATGAGAGAAATTTATTACCTTCGTGAAGAAATTAATTCTCTTTGCTTAACCACACACACATATACAATATAAATGATATTGTCAAAAGGAATTCAACATTTTCAGATTAAAAGTTCAGTAGAGTTTTTGTGTAATACAAAAAATTATTTCATATTTTCTCTGCACTAGAAGCACCAACAACATATATGAGATTCAAAAATACGAATATTTTATTGCCAATCAATTGAATGTTGGTATCTTCTTTATTAAATTTTGTGAATTAGTTTCTTTCCTACTTGAAAAAAAAATGTTAAATATTTTCCTAAACTCTTTTTTTATCTAGAACTATTACATAAATTCTAATATATGATTCTTAGAATCACATTTTATTTATACGAGTATTTTCAAGAACTTTAAAGATTTAAAAATTGATACCTATTTATTTAGATTAATTTTATGTTAACATACATATTGTTAAAAAATCTCAAAAGGCTAGTATATATTGTAAATATATATTGTGCATTTATATACTCAAGTATCTGAGCCTCCTGGGCTGTACTTCCTTATAATGAAAATTATCATTGACTCAACTATTTGCACATATTTCTGATGTTAAAGAAATTTTGTTGTTTTATGAGACTCTATATTATTAATTTGAAAATTTCAAAAATAACATAACATAATTGATATGTTATACAATATACAAAAAACAGTTAACTCTAGAAATCAGAACAATATGTGTTTTCAAGTGTATAGCTGGAAAACTCATTACCTGAAATGGCTTAAAGAGTAATTTCTAGTAGTCAATACTAACTGTCTCTAAATGTAATTGTTTATTAGTAATTTTGCAAAAATTTAAGTGATTTTTTAAAACACTTATTTAATATGTTCATTAAATATATAAAAACTTTTTCATTTACGTTCAGCACAAGAGCAATTTCAGCATTGTACGAACAGTATCATCATCCGAAGACAAAACATTATTTTGGGGTGTCATCATTATTTTTCATCTATCATGATTATCCGTTGCACTTAATCGTTCATACGATTTTAAACTTAGAAATAGGACTCTCAAAAGTTTTATTACATCATGAAAAAAATTAGGTTATTTATTTTAAGTGGAAAAATGTGCATTCAAATGAATAAAATTATATGGTTATGCTTTCCAATTACAGTATTTAAACATGTAAAATTCTTAAACTAATTTCTTGCCATATGTTTATTTTTATGATTTCTAACTACAATTGAATGTGGAAGAAATCCAGCAATGGATTAAAAATTTGAAACTCATGTACTAGTAAACATATGTAACTAGTGAAATAAATGTTGTTGTTGTTGTTACTTATGACACTGGATAAGCCAAGCTCGCTATGCCTTGGCAATGCAAATTTTAGTCAATAATTCCTTTTTTTTTTAAATCAGAGCACCATGAAGGTGAAAGTACGTCTTTGATCTTTTTTAAATCCTCCGATAGATGGCACCACCAGAGAATCTACTCCCTCAAATTTGACATTGATCTGAAAGGGAGGGGGAATTTTCTCCAGACCATATTGCACCCATGGTAACTGCTCAACGACCGACCACAGGACTTTCAATTCCACAGTTTTAACGAGCACACATATCAAAATTCATTCTATTTATTTAATTCCATAATCACCGTATGTATATTATAGATGTTTATAGAAAAATACATACATCTTTATTTTTTTAACAATGTTTAATATCTTAATTTTGATTACACGAATACATCAGGTGTGCTTATTTTCTTAAAGAAATGTATTCTGATTTTCCTACAACAACATCAGCATCTCTAATGATTTATCTATTATTTTAAGAGCGAAAGTATCCATTTTGAAAAAACGTTCCATTTCCTCAACTCTCAAAAGAAAGTAGCAACTACAGAAAATACGGGTCACAACTGGAACCAATTGAATTCCATCGACATGAATTTCCTTCAGTTGGAATTCAATAAATGTGTTGTCACAACTGACAGTTCTTTTCCCCTTATTTATTTCTTATCCATCCCACTACGCTACATTTACTCTCAAAACAGTTTTACTCTTGAGAGTCGTTGAATTATTCTTTTAGATGGTTTGATTTCAAAGCAAAGACAGCTGAGAGACCGTGAGAATAGATACCGTAACAGAAACCTCTTAGAGCTTTATATTTCTTATCTCTAAATACTTCCCTAGTCATTTCCTTTTTTTATACGTCATGCGCATGAAACTGACAAGTGCAGAGCTTTTCTTCCTTCATAGTTGATGACACTATTTAGAATGAAAATAGCAAAGTTTTGATTTTCACGAAACCCTCCGATAGGGATATTTACTTGAGTGTGCTGGTAGATTATTTGAATTGAGGAAATGAATTGATGTGTATTTGAATTGTGTAGATAAAGGTTTGTTTTTAAACCAACTATTTTAAAAGGATTGTATTTGTAGGGTGAAAGTAAGAACAATTTATATGTAATTTCAAAGTAAAAGACTATAGTTTACAAAAAAATTGACGGAAAATATTAGAAATTTTCTTTCATTTATCACTCATTTCTTTCAATTTTATTTTAAAATTTAAATTTTATGTAGAATAAGTACAACAAAAAGCAAACAGACCGCTTGAATTTTAATACATTTATGAAATGTTTAACTGCAATGTAGAATTAGCATTTATAAATTTATTGATTGTTATTGGTAAACTATTTTCTATGATAAAATCTTTGTAAGAATAGATTTTTAAACATATAAAAGCTCATTGTTGATATAAACAGAGAAAATTATTTATAGTTAAATAATCCAAAAAAATTCTTATTTAAATATGTAAAGAGTTACAACATTTTTTAAAGGTTTTTTATAAATCTCTACGAATAAGCTTTTGAAGAATTTTAATGCGTGTAAAGTTGCAATTTCTCATTTGAAAAATATCTTGTGAGTTGTTTTTTTATAACTTTGATCTCCCGATTTCTCCGTGCTTTTACAAAAAACTCTTGATATTTTAAAATATCTCAATAATGTTTGCTTGCTTCTGTTAATGTAAAATGATAAAAATTAAAATTAAAAAAAGTACTTGAAAATAGTGATTTAATTTGTGTCTTAATATATTGCAGGAAAAAAATAAATAAATTAAAGTCTGATATCCTACACAGCTATTTATTACATCTCTAGTAACACATGATTAACATTTTACAACATTATCAGTAATGCTACTAATAAGACATTAATGGTAATATTAGATTAATATATTCTATGGTAACTAGTAAAGACTAATTATTCCTTAAATGTATACAGCTATTTTCAACAGAAAGAGCAAAATGATGAAAATTCTTATCTAATGAAAGCTAAAGTTGATACATACGTTTTAAGAAACTAAATGCATCCTTTTTTCTTTCTTGATATTTCACTCTATTTATTAGAAGCAAAGAATAAAATAGTTAGAAGAGGAATTAAATGGAGAATTTTGTTTTAATGTTGTAGTATTTGTGTGACTTTGAGATTTTAAAAAGTAAAAACTAATAGAATGTTTCCTGTCCTAAATTATACACTTTTAACTTAAGTAATGCAGCGAGGTGTTCTGAAACATTAGTCATTTACAGAATCTTCTTTAGATGTTCTAGAAATTGATCGTGTACTAAACTTTTTTTTTCATTTTCATCTGCTTTGGTATAAAGTTTTGGGATCATAATATAAGGAAGCTTTTGTTTCTTCTTCCTTGATGGTCATCCATGTAATTAAAATTTGATATTTTATTTTGCTGTCATCAGGATGGTTTCTTCAAAATTCATTCTTATAAAATTATTTTGTCAACTTTACATATAGTAAATACTATGCATAGTTTGTTAATGAATAATGTATTTCAGAATGCAAATTTCTTGATTCCATTCACAATGCAACTTTCTGTTTATTGATGCATCTTTTTTAATCCGCAGCGTATTATTTAATTTATATTTTGACTGAATTGAAAACATTATATTACTCAATAGTACGAATTTATTATTTTTTAATATGCATGTTGTTCTTAACTTATCTCGAATCCATTCTGGTAACAATTTTTTTTCCAATGGCGTGCACACGTGGGTGACGAACCCTATGCCACAACAAGGCCAGAAAATGGTACTTATTTGTCGTTACCCAGCGGGCACCTGTGAACCAAGTCACGGAGGTGAGTAGCGTTACCCGCGTCATACCACCACAAACCCGTTTATAGGGTGGGCCACATTCATACATCATCGAAGAAAGGACAGAGAAACACAGAGAGAACAGAGAACTAAAGAAACATTCATGCTCAAACCGGGATTCAAACCCGGGACCAACAGCTCAGGAGTCAGGAACGCTAACCACTCATTCATCTGTCGGCTCTCGTAACAATAGTAAAATTATATAACTTCGAATCATGAGTAATATATAAGGAGATATTTATACACACTTATGTCACTTAACTGTCGGATTTGAGTTTGTATACAGTGTTATGAGAAACTGCTGAATTGTTTCTTGTGTAACCACGCTGCTCCTACATCCGATTTCATGATTTGGAATGTAATGGATTTCATTTCCGCATTCCTCCAATAGGCATTGCCTGTATAATGAACAACCTCAGCTTCCTCTTCAAAGTGTCTGATTCATTGTCTTTTTATGCATTCAGAATTTTTCAGTATCCATATTCGATCTTCATAAAGTGCATCCATATTTGAACACATAGCGCAAGAGTTTTTCCTTACTCATCTGTTAGAATTGCTTCTTTGTTTTCCGAACTCTCCCCAATCAAACATTGAAAAGTGTGTGCCTATCAAACATCAATAACTGGATGCAGCACTAGTCGCCGCTATTCAAGTTTTATTAATGCCATTATGATTTTATAATAGTTATATTTTAAATTCATGATAACTTGAAATATATATTTTAAAATTACAATTCTTAAAACATTCGAATGCCAAGTTATTTGTCTTTATAGTTTCATCTGTGATTCTGATTTACTCTCTCATATATGTAATTACATTAAAGTTGTTATTATCTTTAGATAAAGAATATATTTTGGTATTTTAAATCTCATTTATTCTTATAGTAATCTCATCATTAAAATATCATATAAAACACAAATTTTAATTGCTTAAATTAATAGAAAAGAAACCAATACACTTAAAATATTGTTTTTCCTAGAAATAAAAATAATCATAATCACACAAACTATTGAATAAAGTTAATGAAATGGACATTTCAATGATGATTTTAATAAATGATAAAATGAGAAATAATAGAGTATTCTGAAAATAAAATATATAATTTGAATTTCCTTTCGTGTTCATTGAAATAATCTGGGCCATTCAATGAATTCATAAAATATAATTAAAATAATACCTAGCATTATTTTCTATTCTCTGAATTATTTAAGTAAACAGAAAAGTATATTATCATATATTGTAGCAATAATTTATAAAATATTATTTCAAAAATTATTTACCATTAAAAGATAAATAAAATTAGAATAGATTGCTTAATTAGAGAGTTATAATTCTTATACAAAAATAAAACAACAAGATTATGTAAGAAAAGGAAGATTTGTTAAGAGAAATTATTAATTGAATTTTATTATACAAGTGCAAAAGATAATTTTTAAAAATGTCTTAGAAATTTATTCTAATGTTACAAATATATATTATCAAGATATCAGTTTAGATAAATATAATCAAAAACAACTATAGACTGAAGCTTGCTATTTTATAAAAAATACAAATTTAACCTATGAAACCTTTAATTTTTTGCGATTGTAATTTTGAAGTAAGCTTAAATAAATGCAACGTTTTTGATTTTCAATATCGCGACGTTAATAATAGTTTTCTTTTTGAAAAAATATTTGGGATAATAGGTGCAGTCAAAAGCACAATAATTAAATATAATCACAAATCAATTTATAGCAATATAATTAAATAGGTGATTGCAAATTGAACCATTATTAAGAGTTACTAATTTTTGAAAGAATAATTAGTTTTAAAAGTAACATTTTCTGATATTTTTTAAAATAGAATAATATTCAGTTAAATAAATTAGGAAAGACCTTAATTTAAAAAAATAAGTAAATTAATTAGCTTATTTGTTACTTTCGTTAGATTAACATTTGGAAAAAATACTTTTTTATATAAAATATTTACAATACTATAAAGTTAATTTTTTCATATTAAACTAAATTTGTTTGTGTAAAACAGATTTACGATTGCATATAACTATTAATTCTTTGAAATTAGTTAACATTCTTAAATATTATAACGATAAATAATTTTTTGATATAAACATCGATAAATAATATTCAAAAAATGAGTAATGATTAAACACTAGTTTTTATTTAATGAAAGTAAATTTTGTTAGTTTTTTTTTAATTTTTTAAAATAAATCAAAATATCTGTTTTTAATTCATGAAATAACTTTTTGTATCCTTATTCACATCAAATATTATAATTTATTGTATGATATAATTATGAGAAAAGTAAATAAATATGATATACCAAAGATTAAATATGGATATTTATTTTTATATGCTTATTTTTTGCTTTAATTTTTCTGTTAGTGAAACAATTCTATTAATATGTTTTTTTATGTTAAAATATTAAAAGAAATGCTTATTCGTCAATACAACGTGTTTATTGGTTCGTAAGATATCTTTCATAAACTCTAATTGATACGCCTAAAAATGGATTGGTTTTATCTATGATTTTCGATTTCAAGCCATTAAAAACAAAGAAAAAATAATTGTTTATTAAATGTAAACTTAATAAACAATTCATCTTTTACATTTCTTGGAATCATATGAAACGGTCAGTTAATCAAAATATTTTGATTAAAACTATGTATTGTGAATCAAGGAATTCAAGCAACTTAAAATAGGCATTTTCACTTATTTATTTCAAAAACTGTAACGTTTTAGAGATAGAGGCATTTCTCTATTCTCTATTTTAAACTGTATTCTAGAAGCTGGTGTTTCTTACTTCTAAGGGGAATGATTTATGTGGTCTTTTGGCAGGAAGAAATAAAGCATACATTTTCCTTATGTGTTGGTTTTCCTTTAAAATATTTTTTTAAATTCATTGTGATCTTAGATTTTTTTCATGAAATTGAATTCATTATTTGAGACGGGTATTTTTTCAGTATTAAATACTTAAAAATTAATATCAAAACTCTAAAGATATGAAACAAAATATTTAGTTTATAAGTAATTTTCAAATTTCCTTACTCCCTTTACATATTCAAATTGATTACTTAACACATAACTTCAAAAAATTAATATAACCTTAAGCTCTATTATAACATATTTGTCTCATTATTTTCATACATTTCTTCCTGTATAAGAAATCATTATCACGTTATTGCATTAACTATGCGTATTGTTTTTGTTTTAAAATGTTAAGCACCGTATAATTAATTATATTACCTTAAACTCATCGAGGCTAAATCAGAAAAATATGATATTGTATGTAATATTTCATATTTTCTTTAATTTTAATGTCATACAATACAAATTTTCTTTTACATTTAAAATTTGTAAAAAGAAAACAGGTTTGGAAACATAAATGGTCCTCTACTTTTATGACGTTTTTATTAATAAAAAAACAATAAATGAATAAAATTTACTTAGAAAAAAGTGTCGTTGCAAATGATAAATTATTTTCACATTCAATTTTTGCCAGTCAGGTAGTTGAAAGTTTAATTTATATATATATATATATATATATATATATATATATATATATATATATATATATATATATATATATATATATATATATATATATATATATATTAAGTGTAAATTATTATTATGCATAATTCCCCTATTATTTTCGACGAAACTAAAAATTGCTGATTTTGTATTTTTATTAATTTTCATTTCATTTTGATTTCCTTATCTGAGCTTAAAAATATCAAAAGGCTTAAAAAATTCTTTTGTTAAGTATATGCCTAATAAACAAAAACTGGTGTATGTTTAAAAAATATATTCTCATTCATAAAACTTGCTCCTTTTTTTTTTAAACCATAAATAATTGTTCTAACGTTTCATTCGATTTATTTCAATGACACAAAAATTAAATTATTTTAATCTAAACCTTATGAAAAGAAATTTTAAATATTTTAAATTTTTATATGTTACACTAGTTAAATTTATTACACTAATAAAATAATTATTAAATGTAATTATTTTCCGGTTCTATATATGGATTTAAATTATTTTAACTGATAATTTTTAATCTAAAAGAGATATAAAATAATCATCAATTACTTTATATCTCTTTTACTATCTGTCTTCAAGGTTCCGAGTCCTATCTAAATAATGATAAATAAAGATAGACATCGGAACAATTATGTGTTGAATAACTTCCAAAATAATTTAATTTTATTTTGAAGTTATTCAACTTCAAAATAATAAAAAATTTCTGAAGTTTAAAACTTTTCCCTCATTTCTTCCATTTTTTAAATTTTACATTAATTTTCTTTTAATCACTAATGCTCTAATGAATCTATTTTTCACGTTACTAAGAAATAAAATAAGATAAAAGAACTATTTTACAGCCGAAATGTGATTTGTAAGTACTCGAGAATTCTATAATAAAATGCATTTATATTTTTATGATTACTCAAAGAAATCATTAGGTTAAAATGCAATTTATTTTACGATATATATATATAGATATATATGATATATATATATATATATATATATATATATATATATATATATATATATATATATATATATATATATATATATATATATATATATATATATATATATATATATATATATATATATATATATATATATATATATATATATATATATATATATATATATATATATATATATATATATATATATATATATATATATATATATATATATATAATTAAAATTTTTACATAAAAATCTAAACCAAAAAAATATTTAATCAAAAAATTTTAAATATGATGAAAGATTACAAAATCTGTAAAACTACAAATTTGTAAAACTTAATTCTGGAAAAACCAATTATGTTTTAATTGGCTTTTTCATAATTAAGTTTTACAAATATTTTAGTATCAACATTTTTTTTAAATCAAAAATATTGTATTAAATAAGCATTTTTTTCCTTTCCTCAGTAATGAAGTTTTATTTCGTATGTGTGGTTTGAAAATATAGTAGTAGTGATTCAGTAGCTTGGCCGAAGGAAATAAATCAAAATAATTTCCACTAGAATTTTCAAAGAAAAGTGCCGCAAGCATTTTGCATTGGAAATCTTCTGAAACTTCTTAAAATTGCATTCATTGTTATTCAAGTACTCTTGAGAAAATTCACTTTACATAATTTAAAGCATCGGGCCGTAAACCTAGTTTTACGTTAATATCATCCACGTTATTTTGAAATCCAGTATGCATTTTTGGGTTGCAGTGATGTAGTAGGACGAATACAAATTTACTTATGACTGCAAATCTGTTGAGTTGTCTCTTGGGTTTAATTTTTATTCGTATTTTTATGGGAGTTATAAATATTCTGGAACCAAAATCAAATAGTGTTTACAAACTCACTTGAGTAGAGATAGTTGTATGAAATATAAAATTATTTATTTTTTCTCAAAATGTTAAAATCATATATTTTTATTTTAAATTATCTGCAATGAAGTTGTTTCGATTATTCTTTACTTAAAATATACAAATATTCCAAAATAAATATTCAGTTTTAAAATTGGTTAATATGGTTGTGTATATATATATATATATATATATATATATATATATATAGAAAAATACTGCTGCTGATAAATTAAAAACTGGAAATATTAAGCAAAAAATTCCTTTTAGATTATCAAAATTAAAGGGAGAACATCTTTTTTAATGTAATACCAAAATTATATTTTATATAAAACTTTTAAATTTTTTATGTAAATTCCTTTTTTTTATGTTTTGAAATAAATAATCTAGATAAAAATTACAATATTTTATAATAACATATTTCATACTATTCCTACACTTAAAATGATCTTATGTTCATATTTAAGAAATTTTAAGAAACAAGCTAAATGCAGACATTTAGGTCGCCGGAGTTTAGTCTCATAAAACCGTTCTTGGGATTGATTCCAGTCTTGTGGTTTAATTCAACATTCACTTTAAATTGTATGTTCAAAAGTAATTAGCCCTCATGATAAAAAAAATGCTTGTTAAATTACAAACAGAGATGTTCTGCTAGACATGATAGCAGCTCATGTCAATTACAAGAAAAATGCTTCGACTTCAGGGATGTGAGCATCCCTCTTACTCCAGGTCATGCCCTATTTAGATATTAGAAAAAGAAATTATTACTGTGAAAATAAATCAAAACGTCCCGTACCTCTTAATAATATATATAATCCCGTACCTCTTAACAAGTATTAGCAATTCACAAGAAGTTAAAATGTCCTGAAATCTGGTAGTAACAAGATTCTCAAACAGATTTCTTATGTTTTCCAAATTTATCTTCAAATACTTCTAATATTAATGTCTCACCTATTCTAAAAGGAATTTCTCCAGTCTTTCGCAAAATTTAAGTCTCAACGGTATAAAAAATTCAAGAATGCATGAGAAGGGATGCATATAAATCACCTTTAAAACGTAAAAGAACCTAAATTCCTTCTAAGACATGTGTAATGAAGGTAGATCCTTAAGATGGGGAAACACTTCTAAGTGAAGATTCGTCTGAATCACAGATGGCTTACTCCAATACCGGAGCATTCAATTTAGCTTAATGGTAGCCTTCGTTTCTTGGAATTGCCGTGACTTTCACCCGCATATAGGAGATATTAAAACAATTATTAACCTATATAATCCAATGTGTTTTGCTATCCAAGAAACATTCTTGAAGACTCAGTACTGCTTAAAATTGCGTGGTTATAACTGTATGAGGAAAGGTGTTAACCATGATACCGTCTCTGGAGGTGTGTGCATTATTGTGTCTTGTAACATCCCTAGATCTGTACAATCCTTTAACACGTTATTACAAGCTATTGCAGTACGTATATATTCAACATCTCTCATCAATACTTATAGCTTTTATTTACCTCCCCATACTATCATCCATGAAAGTGATTTAAACAATTTACTGGATCACACAACAACCTACACCTTTTATTCTACTTGGTGACTTTATTGGTCATAACACCCTACGGGGTAACAATAATATGAATCCTAGTTTTCATAGGATTGAACAATTTATTTCTTATAACAATATCTGCCTTTTAAACTCTACAGAAATATAACCTATTTCCATCAACCATCAAGAACTTTTCATTTATTAGATTTAGCTATTTGCTCTTCATCAATTTTGCCTTTATTAAATTTTAGTGTTGATAAGGATTTATATCAGTGATCATTTTCCTATAATTATAAACCAAACAGATATAAGCAGACCACAAGTCTTCTACTCCTCTTATTCTTACTGTCATGCAGATTGGCCTCTCTACACTCAATTAACTGTGATTACTGACATCATGGTTAGGAGTGAGAATATTAATGATGCTGTGCAAAAAGTTACTGACGCAATTCTAGATTTTGCCAAAAGCGCTCCCCATTTCCACGCAAATGTCATAAACTATGGTGGAGCCAGGAGTGCCCAGTGTTATTCATAAAACAGAAAAAGTTGTGGGCTGTTTTCAGCAGGTGTCCTACCAAAGAAAACCTCGTAGCTTTCAAAAAGGCTAAAAGTTTTGCTCGTTGAGTACAGCGAAATAATAAAAATAATCTTGGATAAGATACGTCTCCTCCATCATATCTTCCTTCAACTTCCAGCAAAGAGTTATGGAAGAAAATTAAAGCAACTAGTGGATTATATCAGAATTTCTATATTCCAATATTACACGTAGGAGCTGTTACATGCTCTTCTCAGTATATTGCCAAACTTTTGGGTAAAACTTTTGCAAGAGTCCAGCCTGTTATGATCCTAAATTTCTGAAAACCAAAGGACAAGCTGAAAAGAAACCTATAAAGTTTCATGATAAAACGATGCATCCATATAATTGCAATTTCGCTTTGCTGGAACTGCATAAAGCACTGTCCCAAACTAAAAATACTAGCCCGGGAGAATAGATGTTATCTCGTATAGGATGTTTTGTCATCTTAGCCAGGAATCTTTAATAAACATTCTTGTTTTATTCAATAGAATGTGGAATGAACATGTCTAGCCCGATTTCTGGAGCAAAGCAACTAATATTCCAATAAAAAAATCTGGGAAAAGGATCCAAGTAATCCTCAAAACTATCATCCAATTGCTCTCGCAAGTTGCCTTGCCAAAACATTGGACCGTGTGGTCAACGTCCGCCTTGTTTATGTACTTGAAGACAATCAGTACAAATCTATTTATCAAAGCGGATTTCGAAAATGTCGATCCGTTGTTGACAATATGACATACCTAGAAATACAAATTAGGAATTTCTTTGTACGGAGACATCATTTGATGTCTATCTTTTTTGATATAGAAAAGGCCTATGATAAGACATGGCGTTATGGAATTCTTCGTATTTTATATAACTTTAATATCAGAGGAAGTTTACCCATTTTTATTCAGATATTTTTAAGTTCTCGTATTTTTAATGTCCCTATAAGGTTTGTTTTATCTTATCTATTTATCCAATATGAGGGAGCTCCTCAGGGTAGTGTCTTAGAGTTACTGATTTTAATACTTGCATCAGCAATATTCTTCATGTATTGCAACCATACATCCATAGAAAATCATACGTTGGCGATCTCCAAATTTATTGCCAAAGTTCCAATATGCGACTGATTGAACAGCAATTGCAAACAGCTGTCAATAATCTTGTTGCTTGGTGTAATGAAAATGGGTACACTTTCTCTCCTTCTAAAAGAAATTATATCCATTTTACTAAAAAGATTCCTGATCCAGAAATTAAGATATCATGCACAACTATTCCTGTAGTTAATTAAATATCATTTCTTGGGCCCATATTTGACAAAAAGTTAACTTACCTACCCCATATCTTAGATTTGAGCAAAAGATGCAAAACATCACTAAATATTCTGAAAATGTTCTCTAATACCTCTTGGGGTGCAGATAATGAACAATTACTCCGAGTGTATCAATCAGTTATTCTATCTCGAATTGACTATAGTAGTGCAATTTATATTTCAGCAGTATCATCAGTATTGCGAAAAAAAATTAGATCCTGTATATCACTTGTCTTTACGAATCTGTTCTGGAGCATTCCGAACTTCTCTCCAGAGCCTTTATGTAATTTGCAGCAAGTTACCTCTTGATCTGAATCGTAGGCAACTGTCTCTGCATTAATTTAAAATTTTATCAGCATCACAACACCCTCTGAGATCTTTGGATGTTTGTTCCTCTATAAGGAATATATATAATGCAAGGCCACATTACATAATACCATTTTATGAGCGTAGAAACTCATTCCGATCTTCATTCGAGTTCCCCGGTTTGCAAATCCAAATTACAGATGCTATAAAATTTGTTCCTTGGAATATTCCTATATTTTAAATATAATCAAACCCTTGACTGAATACAATAAATCAGCTGCATCTCCTCTTATTTTACAACAGATGTTTTCACACATCCCTTTATATACTGATGGCTCAAACTCTAGTGGTCATGTTGGCGGTGGTATTGTTTTGATGGAAATACAATTACTTAGATTTTAATATATTCCATTTTATACATTTGACTAGTCTTATAACTCAGAATTTTTACTTTTAGTTTTAAATATTGTACGGTGCAGAAATGTCCAATATTGGACCTTGCACGAGTAAGCCTCACAAAATCATAAATACAATAAAAAACTTTAAACTCCATGGCACGACAGCCCATATGTGGGCCAAGGCCTACAGTGCCCATAACTGTTTTCATGACCGAGGGCCCTGGGGTGTGTAGCATATGTCCCAGTTAGGTGGTCAGCCTAACGTAAGACACCAGTGTTTAGTTCCCAAGCATGCTTGGTACTCAGTTAATCGACCCACTGAAGGGATGAAAGGATGAATCAACCTTGCCCAGCCCGAGGATTGAACCTCGGACCTGTGTCATGTGAGCGTGAAACGCTGCCACTAAGCCACCGGGCTTCCATAAATACAATAAAAAATGTATAATATGATACTTGTACACGAAATATGTTTGAAAGCATGAATTGGGATTATTAACTTTTATTTCGAATATGATATATTCAATTTATACTGATCTTATATTCTGCATTAAAACTGAGAATTATGTGCTTTACTTTGAATGCAGCTGAAACAATCGTTAGCAGCTTTACGTTACGCAATGGAATCACTGGTTTTATAATAGCATGCGACTCTTTATCTTTGCCAAATGTGTCTAGAAAACTATATGTACAGTTGAAACAATTGAAATGTGTAAATAAGAGCTCATTGAATGGATTCTGAAGATGTAAAATATACAATGATGTAATGAATTTTGATTCAATAAAATTATCATTTTCAAATAATATATCATCTTTTGTTGTCATAATAACATTACATCATGGGTAAATAGCTTGTTTAATTAAATTACTAAGCATAATTTATATTATTCATTCCGAATACAACAGATTAAATCTGAATCAAATGTGTAAAATACGCGTTATCATAAACATTTCATTTCAAATTATTAAAAAATTGTTATAAAATACAAGATTTTTAACTTTTTTACAATGTTTTCTTTTAAAATTTTCGAACCGAATTCTGAAATAATGAAAGCAACATTGTTAAAATGTTAATTCCTTCAAGCATTATATATAAGCACTTATTAAAAAATCTCATTAACATTACTCAATTTGCTTATGACAGAACAGAATTTATTACACATTTTCTCCCATTTACAAAATAATAATAGCTTCTATAAAAAGTTACTAAAGAAATATAAATATTCGTTTTTATATGTTATAAATTTAGTGTAGATTATAAATTTATTAGTTCCATTCTCTTTCGAAATACATATATAGGGATCACATTTTCTTTACATAATTTAATTGAACTAATCTTTACTGTAGATTCTAGAATATTGACTTTTGAAAATTTAAAGTTTAGAACTTGACTCATTTAATTTTCACATTTGCTTTTCAAGTAATTCATTTTTTTTCTTTTATCCCATATGTGGGCTAAGTTTTGTAAGTGCTAAGTTTTGCAAATTATTTTACTGAAGTAATTTTTTTTGCGTAGTTGATAATTACTTTTTCGAACTAGATTCTTCTTTTACATTCTAATTCGAAAAAATGATTTATTTCAAATTAGAAACCAAAATTTTTTTGATTCGGAAAATATACTTTTTATTTTAGAATTACATTCTGATCCTCTAAAAAGTATTTTTTACTATTTTGAACAACGTTGAAACAGTTTCAATTTAGTTGCCATTTATAAGTAAACAAATAAATATTTTCTACTTAGAAGCGGTATCCATATACCTTTTGAGAAACTCCACTATATATTTTCTAGAAATACAAATTTTGTGTTGATTTTAAGCATAAATTATGCATTAAATATTTAATTTTTTCTGATTATTTTTAATAATTTACGCGTTGTTTTTCTAATGTAATTGCATATACGGAATATTTATCTTAATGCTAAAATGTCTCATTGTTTTTTATTTATTCTGGAAACATTTAAATAACTTTTCAGTAAGAATCTATTGTATTTTATGTACATATAATTACAATTTATTAAGTGCATTGAAATTATTTCTAATGTAGAAATAACAACCTTGAACATTAAAACATAGCTCACTCCATGAAAATGCTTGTGAGTCACATATTTAAACCCTATATACTCTTATAATCACATGTTTGTTAGTTTATAATTTTGATTTTAAATTAAATAAATTTAGACAATAATAAGGCAAATGCTTTATATTTTCAAAATTTTTCAAGTTATGCCCTTAAGATAACATGCATTTTTTATGAAATATCTGTTTCTTTCCAGGTTACATTAAATTATATTCTGGAAATATTTTCTGTAATTTATATTTATTATTTCTGAAACATTTATTATATTCATATGAATGCATGGTTCTTAAAATATATACTATCTTTGTACATAACATTGTAGCTATGATTTCAAATAAAAGAAATTATCCCAATTTATAACTCATTTGGCTTAATATAATGGGTGTAAGAGTAAGGAAATATACGTTACTAAACACATTTCCTTACATAAAATAATTATTTTAAATATATTTAAGGATATTTTTACAGTGATTACTTGCATTTTTGGTTTTTACAGTTTATTATAAATGTGTCAAAACGGTATTTCTGTTAGATAAATTTTCAAAATGATACCTAATATTGAACTGCTAATAATAATTTCTTTAAATTATTTGCAGTTTCTACTTTCGCGTTTTATTTTTTGCTATTTATTTTAATACATTTTAATGTCTATCGAAACTGCATAACTTTCTGTTGATTTGTATTAGAAAGTACTTCCTTATTTATTTAGAACATACATCTAAATTTAATCTTATTACTCTACGTCACATTACATAATATTGAAAATAAAGGATAGAATATTACATTTAAGGAAGTAAATTGAAGGCAAATAATATTTTAAGAAATTTGCACCATTTCTTGCATAAAGAGGTTATTTTATGAATCATATATGTTAGTTATAAAATATTAAAGTTTTAAATAAAATAAATAGTATTTTCTAACGTGTAAGTCATTTTTCTTTACTAATTTAAGATTGACTGAAATGAATACAAAGAAAAAGGAAATAAAATGCATTTGTTTCATCATTTCTTCTTCGAATTCATCCTAAAAATTCTAAATGCGTTACATTAAATTTATATATTTTTACTGCAATACACACCAATTTAAATACTTTTTGTAGTTATTCAATAACTCTTTAATTAGATGTTTAGAAATGGTTAGTAAATTTTATAATTGGTGAAAAAACATTTTATATCAAAGAAATATCCGGAGATTTTTCATATCAAATAATCAAGCAGAATTACTTAAAAAATGAAATAAACGCATTTTAAATATTTCAATTAATTTATTTCATTTTCCAAATGAAGTAAATTTAGTTACATTTTTCTTAAAAGAGAAATCACCTTGCTTAATTTTGAATAATATATTCCAGAAAGAGTTAAAATATATTTATACTATGCAAATTATGTATACAAAAGTGAGATTTTATAAATTTTAAGATATATTTCCTTTATAGTTTCTTAATAGTATAATTTTGATATGGTTCCTTCTTTTCCACTTTTCCATAATATTCATTATGCATTTATTCTCAAAATAGTTTATTCTTAAAATTCAAAATCTAAAAATATTGCTCAGAGATTTTGGAAAATGACATAGATGTGGCTTAGAACATATATCAATAGATATTTTTAAAAGATCTCACAAGACGGCTTTATATTTCTTATCGATAAGTGTTTACTCAATTCTTTCCCCTTTTATGTGTGTGCATCCGTCAGGTGCGTAGAAAATATTTCCTATCCTGTTGATGATTATATTCAGAAAAAAATAAGCTGAACTGGACTTAAATTCATTGTTAAGAAAATATTTTTAATAAAAACATCGGCATGACCAATGAGAAATTTAAAGTTTGTGATTTAAACACACACACACACACACACACACACACACACACACACACACACACACACACACACACACACACACACACACACACACACACACACACACACACACACACACACACACACACACACACACACACACACACACATATATATATATATATATATATATATATATATATATATATATATATATATATACACCACACATATGTATTTTAGGTCATTCTGTGGTCAAATACAATATATATGTATATATATCATAAATTAAATAAATGAAGCAAAAATATCATAAATAAAAGTATACATTATTATTCAGTATTGAAAAAGGCTTTCAGGCATAACCAATTATATTAGGCCATAATTATTCATTTCGCAATGATTCTATAAAAGAGTACAAGAGAATGTGAAATTTATTCACAAAATTATGTGATAGAAGTCGAAGTCACTTAGAGTTGAAAACCTATTCATCGTCAAATGTGAATTTGATATTTTATAATTAATTTTTCTTGGAAGATTATTGTAGAAATATTTATAATAAAAATAAATTTCCTTTATTGTTTGTTAAAAAAATACAGCTTTAATTACTAAATTAGTTAAAATATTATCATATGTAATCATATGAAGCTAAAGCTTATAGTTAGCTTGAAATAGGTGTACGATCATTTAATTTGAAATTAATGATTCACTTTTGAAAAGAAGCCTTAAATAAATTACCTTTATAAATAAATGATAAGCTTTTTATCCAAATTCTAGTTAACATTATTTTTAAAATTAAATATTTCATATAAATTTAACCAAAATGTTCCAAGACATTAGCATCTTAAAGTTCCATTTATATTCTCTACGCAAATACTATTAGGATTGCCTCTGGATAGTAAAGTTTTTGAAGTACTATTACTTTATATACATAAAAATCTACGCAATAAATCAATTAAAATTATAAATTTTCTCTATATATTTTCTATATCATATATTATTGAAAATTTAATTTAATTAAACTTATCAATAAACTGCACATCCTTCAGTAATTTTAAAATTTAAGAATTTAATGTACACACCTTTTTGAAATTTATTACTTGCAGGACTAAATCTTCTACTACAATGTCTCTTATCAATGTATTATGCTGAATTATAATGACTTTTCGTTAATTTCCTAATACCAAAGGAAATAAAGAAATCATCTGTTAAGTTAATCATTATGACATTTGGTCGGAATTTTTTAGAAAATTTTGGAAAATTTTAATATTTTTATATGCACTTTTTTAAAATCTTTGAATCAATGTCAATTAATGAAATTTAATAAAAAGAACAAATTTGAATAATTTGAGTACTTGTATGAGCTCATAATTTTTGAGTTAAAAAATTCTGTTATACTAATTTTTTGGGAAAAGTAATTTCATTACTCATACATTATCATCAAACTGTGTAGTTATAGAAAATTGTAGCAATACCTTTTGTCTATAAACTTTTTATTGTTAATACCATTAATACTACAAAAGATATTATGTAATTCGAAAAGTAATTCAACTTATAAATTTTTCACTTTAAAATTTAAACATTTTCCGAAGAAACGTTCAATCAATAATGAAACCTATACTTTTTTATTCACATTAAACTTTTTTGACTTTTGCAAGGTCATGTTTAGTTTATAATTATCATTTTTTACAAACCATCATACATTTTTTACAAATTTTTCATTTTAGTATATAAAATGGGAGTTTAGAATATTCCATAGAAAAGAAAATAATGTTTTTATTTTGAGTTAATGGTAAAGTATTAAAAAATGTTAGATGTTTAAATTATATTTAATTTAACAACCAGAAATGTAATTCTGAAACAATTTACTAACATCTTTAACTAGAGTAAATGGTAACTTGCAAACTATAAAAGTTTGTTGTTATTTTGTTACGAATTCTCCCAGTTATTTATATTTTTTATTTTCTAACATCTATTTGAAAAATTTTTTTTGAAGAATAGTTGATAACTTCATTATGATTGTTGGGAAAAGTCTGTTGAGAAACCATTATAATCAAACTGCTAACTACAGCTTAATTAAGTCTTAAATATAATAAATATTTGAGCAATTGTAAATATTTCCCTCCTTATAAGAGCATAAATGTAAATTTTTTCACAACTTATCAATTATTTTATCTAAATAAAATGAAACTGAAAGATTTGATACATTGCAAAAATTTATTATATAAGTAAGTATGTTTCAAATAACGTATCGTAGTATTTAAAAATGAAATATTATGAATTATTATTTTGTTTAGATAACAGTTTACATTTTTATATATAAAATTCTCGTGTCACAGTTTTTGTTGCCATACTCCTCCGAAACGGATTGACCGATTTTGATGAAATTTTTTGTGCTTATCCAGTATCTATGAGAATCGGCCAACATCTATTTTTCATCCCCCTAAATGTTAGGGGTAGTACAACCCTAAATTTTTTATTTTTATTTTTTTTGGTTAGTTCTGTAAGTTCCTAATAGATGGCGGTTTAGCATCTAAGTTGCACAGGTATTCGGCAGATGGCGACGTGTTTATTTTTCTAGATTATACCATCTTCGAGAAAATTATCGTGCGCGCAAGCGCGTGGTTAAATATAGAATTTACATATATTTTCATGATGTATAATGATACTATAACAATTTTTCGTGAATCATTTTCATAATTATACTTTGTATTGTGTTATTATTGTGCAGTATTCAGTTTGAATATTTTTAATATTATAAATAGTAAAATAAAATTTTATTTATTACTGTTTTTCTCTACTAATTTTCATACCACCTCGAAAATATGTAAGTATTTCTTGATAGCCTTTTATTATTTTTTATTTTTATCTTATAATTTGATAATTATTAATTTATTCAGTAGAACATTTTGATCTGATTTATTTATTCAAAGGATAATTTCTTTTAATTTTTTTTATTTCAGTATAATGCCGCGGAAAAAATTTTTAGTTTTAATATAATTTAAAATTAAAATAATAATATTTTGATGTCAATGTTATCTACCTCATTTATAACAATTTATTTTTAGATGTCTTTAATTTATATAGTATATTTTATAAGTAAGTCACTGATTACAAACTATAATTTAATATAAGATGAATAAAATGTAAATTCAGAAAGTATATGTTGATTTGTGCTTAATTTCAAAATTTCGATACTTTACCTATTACTATTAAATTTTGGTGAAACGTTTTATTTTTAATCTCCTATGAATGAACCTATTCTAAATTTTTTTAGAAAATATTAATTTAATTGAACCCAAGAATTAGTAAAAAATTGATTCAATGTATTTTAAAAACTCAGCCACTGCAACGCGTGGCTGGGTCAGCTTGTTTTTATATAAAACTGTTCTGTGGATGGAAGGAAGTGTTTATTATTATTTGAGTTTCCAAAATTTTATATTCCTCTAACGTTGTAATTGTACACAAAGTCAACCTTAATATTTCGCTTAAATCAAAGAGAAATTTTAAAGATTAACAAAAAACACTGCATCTGACAAATTTCGTTTTTAAAAAAAGACAAGTATTTTTGTCAGCATAAAGAATAAAATACACATAGAAAAATAATAACGTGAGGCTTCGTCAATATTCATTTAATAATTTCTTTTGTTATTCTTCAAATATATATTATTTTACCGATTTATTTACATTTAATTTTTCTTAGGTTACCATTTTATTTTTGTTATCACACACAACTGTATTGAATATAACTAGAAATATTTTAATTTTAAATGTGTAAAAAATATAAAAAAATTAAGAAAAATAAAGCAATTCTTTTTCTGGAACTTTTAATGATAATCACTTTAATACATACTGTACTGTTTTAAATTTGGATATTTTTAAATAAATGATAAAATGATTTAACTATATTTAAGCATACCTGCATAGATTGTTTTATAAATTTTTAAATTATTATTTCCAATAATATTTTAAATTAATCTTTCCAATATTAGTTTTAAAAAGTACTTTCAGACAAAAAATTCCTTAAAGAAAAAAAGATTAAAAACCAAATAGATATTTAAACAAAGATAAACCAACTAGTAGTGTATAATGAGGAAAATATAAATTATTTAGCTTCAAATATAATTTACTACTATGTTAATATTTGTGCATGCGGGAAAACAATTAAAACGTTAATTCAACCACTATTTCATGCAATAGATTTTTCTGGGAAATACAAATTTGTAATGATGAAAAGAGACTCAATAATGATTCGTTAAAATTAAACTGTAAATTTCATATTTTTTAACCAGTGTTAAATAAAGCCACAAATTAATAATTTTATATTTAGCACCATACTTCACAGTGCATTCTCATTAATTTAAGGAAAATCAAATTCTCTCCCGCTAAATTTTTTGCAAAATCAAATAGATTATATTACACAAAAAGTTTCGCAAGTTGACATCCGAGACAACGAAGCTGCAGATATCTTGGTTAAATGAAGTTGTTTGTTATAAGCTGCCCTAGTAGCTATAAAGAAAAATATATAAAGAAAAAAAAGAAGACAGCCTCACCCCACCCTTCCATCCCTCGTGTCCCCATCCCACCAGCAGGAAAAGAACAGGGGCTGCGTTAGAATTTGGGGGTGAGAGATATAACCATCTCAAGACTTATTAATAAGTATTTGAAAAGCATGACATTCGAATCCGGGTGCAAGGTCTTTTCATTTTGGAAAAAGCAACCTGAAGCTGGCTTTCCCGGATCACATTCTGGATGACCAAGGACTTAAGTCGTCAGGAACAAACTATTCTCACCCGATTTCTAAGTGGACATCTTACAACCCTAAAATTTTCTGAGGGTTCCCGAACCCTTGAAACCTGTACCAACTGCTCGACCGAGTAGGATTCGCCTGAACATATCTTTGAGTGCCTGGGGCTCTCTAGGCAGGACTTAGTTGACGAACCTCTTCTGGTTTTGGATTATTGTAAAGTGTACAACGTCATGTACCTGGTTTAGCACTGCTGACCTTTGGGGACATGCAACAACAACAACATCAGATCCTGAATTGTTTGGGGCTCACGCTGGTGGATGTCCACTTTGTTGCTCGACTTCGCTGAGTTTCACTATGTCCTGAATCTGATCCAGCTGCTGCTAGATCTCGGAAGGATTGGAAACAACAACACTAAAATATTTTCTGTTCATCTTTCCAAATAAACATGATCGTAAGGAATTAACATATTTTGAAAAAAAATTGATATCTTATTTTACATTAATTTTCCAATCTAAGTGTTAAGCCAATGAAACTGACTCATTGCATAAGTATATCACCAATATTTAATTAATTCATGTGAATAAAGTTTATGATTGTTATAAAAAATTTATTTTCCATTTTATAAAAAAATAGATTTTTGTAAAGTTTACATTCTTGTGTTCTATTAATTGTTTTTAATTTTTAAATCACCCCGTGACATAGGAATTATTCATTAATTAATTGATATTTTTTAAAGCTGTAAATGAAAAAAAATAAAAGAAAATGCTTAGCATAACCAGTAAAATACATTGAAATGTTTTATAACGTACATTTTATTTGCAACTGAAAAGAATGAAAGTTAAGGAGTTACTTATGAATACAATCTGCTTCTTATATCTGTAAGATAATTCAATATTGAAATTAAAACATCAAGCAAATAGATGAAAAAACTGAAGATTTTCATCGATTTTCTTATTATAAACTAAAGAGTTTTTATTTCATTTACTGAAAGAAAAATACCCTCAAATCCTTTTAGAAACAAAATGTTACACTTTCAGAAGATTATAATGTTACGAGTTATTATAATTAAAGTTAAATGTAAAACAATAAATAGAAGGAACAACAGCTAAGAAAACTTGGTAATATATAAAAATACAAGTATATACAAGTGAATGTGCCTAACAAACAAATAAAACAATTCAACCTGTAAGAGATATATTACACTTGTCATAAAATACTAGTTAAAAAGTGTGACATGTATTTTACTGTTTTACTTTTTCGAGAAAAAGGTTCCTTTGCGTAAGAAAAGTATGTGATTAAATTATTTAGAAATTCTCTCAGTTATAGATTTTGTTTCTAAAATGCAATTTACATTTTTACCACTCTGAATATTAATACAGGTTTTAACCCAATTCAAATGTTGTCCCTTTATCTTGATCATGCTTACAGTAATACGTAAAATGATATGCCAAGTCTTGTAGAAAAAAGTAACCTCAATTAAAAGGAAAAAGATTTATACATAAGAAATATTTAAAATACTTATAAATTTTTCTGAGTTTCTTGAAAATGATTAAAAAAAGCGAAAATTAAGTTTTTATTTCAACTAAATTAAAGTGTGCTTGCATAACAATATTGTGGAATTGAAATTGAGAAATGTGTATGTGTTTTAAAATTATTTTTCGTAGGTATTATTACACACTTTTCCTGTATTTCCTGTAAGAGACAGAAATGAATATAATAACAGATGTATGAGCTATTTCTGTACTGGGCTTTAACATTTTGCTATTCACTTCCATTGCACAAAAACGTTTAAAAAAATTGAAAAGAATCAGGATTCTACAGGATAAAAATATGAATTTTCCATATTATAATTTCGAATTTATCTTTTAAATCGTTACATTCAAAAATATAATTTTTTCATTGTCAATAATAAGTAAATGCGCTACATACAATAATGTTTAATGTTAGAAAATTACGAAAGAAAATGATCTTTATACTTGAATTGAAAGTACATATATTGTCAATTTTCAATAGTTACGCTTTTAGCAAACATTAAAAAAGTAAATAAAATTAAAATTGATATCTTGTATTGTTTACTTGCAAGGGTAATATGTTTATATTAATCAATGGTTTCAAATTTTCTAATAAATTTTAAAGTTATATATTTTGAAATAAACATTCAAATGCAGAAACATATATATTTCCTTTAAGTATGTTAACTACCAAGCAGATATCTATCCATGCATTCATAAAAAAATATTTTTATTTTTCAGCTAAAATTTTTGTTAGATTTTTAAATATTTATTAAATCCAAAATTTGTTTCGAAACCCCATAAAATCATTTAAATAATAATTGATAACCTGGATTTAAGTATAAAATATTATTATAAAGAATTACTGCATTAATATAAATTTAAATTGACTTTTATTACCATTAAAATACATTGCAATTTTATCCACTTGAATAAAAACATTTCCAATTGGTATCATTACTAATAGCTACTGAAAGAAATACGAAATAGAGATTTTCTCAGAATAAATTCTTCTAAATACGTTAAAAACAAATGTTACATCAACATTTGTTTACATAAAATATTTATTTTTAAATATATATGTGTTTTTAAACGATAAAATTATTTACACACTATTACTTATGCTTTTTCAAAGTACCATTTCTATTCACTTGTCATAATACAAATGGGTACAAAATAAATACAAAATGGGAAGTAAAATAATATTATTTTAAATTAGAATTGTATTAATACTTAACATTTTGTTATTAATTTCTTTCATTAAGTTTTATTATTTTATTTTTTAAAATAATTTTTGCTCGTTGGTTCGTCATATATATGCTATTAAAAATACATTTAATTTATTAATGTTATTCACAATATTCTGATTGAAGAAAAGTTAAAATCCGATTTTTTTTAAAAAAAACCATCCATTACAGTTTTAATTTAAAAATAATTCAGTTTTTTATTGTATTTCAAATATTCGCTTTTAGAGTAACCGAAAAAATAATGCTTGTGTAATAACTTCAAGATAAAAATATAATATAAAATGCGCAATGTTATGCAAACTTTCTCAACAGTTATACATTAATTTTCAAATTATTTTACAGTTTCGTTCAAATAATATAAACTATAATTTTCTAGTATTTAAAGTTACAAAATCATTTCATGCATTTGAAATTTCATTTAAAAATCAAGAAATGTTTGAAAATCTTAAAATTTTAATTATAAATGTGTATTAATAAAAATTAAATAGATATTTATATAAACTAATACTTTCATACATACCTTAGCTTGTCTCTTATAAAGGTAAATCTCCAATAGAACACGATTTACTCAGGAACACACAGAATAAAATAAGAGAATTTATTCGGTAAATCCGATAAGAAAACTTTCCCCATATACAATTCTACAGGTAATTATGTTCCGGAAATTCAATTTGTTAGCCCGAGCTGAGACAGGTCATGCCTTTGTAGCCCTTTTCTTTTCCTTTTGATCACAAAGCGCTTTGTTCCCCATAAGAGATATTCTTGAGTCTTAAATTTCTCACGGTAGTAGAAGTTCGAGGAAGCAGAAGGGCTGAGTTGTCATTGAGTGTCAGATAAAAGCAGCGCCAAGAGTAGTTAGCGAAGACATCGCCATCACTTTAGCTGTTAGATGTCAAGAACCGCTTCCCCTATCAATCGAGGCTTTCGAAGTTTATGCCTTGATATTCTGGAAGATACGATGAGATAATTTGTACCTCTTTTATTATATATTACATGGAGTTATAAGTTGGAATAAAGATAATAAGTAAAGTTTTAAGATAGACTAATAAAAAAATTCAGCCCGAATACACTTTTATTTTTATAAAAAAAAAATGAAGATAAATACAAAATGGGAAACACATTTTCCCAATATTAAAAGAATATTTCGAATGTAAGCGTTTACATTTCAGTCTGAATACATTTCATTTTTATAAAAAAAAATAAAGTGAAGTTCAAAATGAGAAACAATTTTTTCCAATATTAAAACACCATTTCGATTGTAAATGTTTTTATTTCATATCAAATACACTTTCATTCTTATGAAAAATAAAGAGGAGTACGAAATGTTAAAATTATTTTCCCAAAATTAAAACTATATTTCATTTATGAACGTTTTTATTTAAGTCTTAATGCAGCTTCATTTTTATAAAAAAATGAAGTGAAGTTCAAAATGAGAAACAATTTTTTCCAATATTAAAACACCATTTCGATTGTAAATGTTTTTATTTCATATCAAATACACTTTCATTCTTATGAAAAATAAAGAGGAGTACGAAATGTTAAAATTATTTTCCCAATATTAAAACTATATTTCATTTATGAACGTTTTTATTTAAGTCTTAATGCAGCTTCATTTTTATAAAAAATGAAGTGAAGTTCAAAATGAGAAACAATTTTTTCCAATATTAAAACACCATTTCGATTGTAAATGTTTTCATTTCATATCAAATACACTTTCATTCTTATGAAAAATAAAGAGGAGTACGAAATGTTAAAATTATTTTCCCAATATTAAAACTATATTTCATTTATGAACGTTTTTATTTAAGTCTTAATGCAGCTTCATTTTTATAAAAAAATGAAGTGAAGTTCAAAATGAGAAACAATTTTTTCCAATATTAAAACACCATTTCGATTGTAAATGTTTTTATTTCATATCAAATACACTTTCATTCTTATGAAAAATAAAGAGGAGTACGAAATGTTAAAATTATTTTCCCAAAATTAAAACTATATTTCATTTATGAACGTTTTTATTTAAGTCTTAATGCAGCTTCATTTTTATAAAAAAATGAAGTGAAGTTCAAAATGAGAAACATTTTTTTCCAATATTAAAACACCATTTCGATTGTAAATGTTTTTATTTCATATCAAATACACTTTCATTCTTATGAAAAATAAAGAGGAGTACGAAATGTTAAAATTATTTTCCCAATATTAAAACTATATTTCATTTATGAACGTTTTTATTTAAGTCTTAATGCAGCTTCATTTTTATAAAAAAATGAAGTGAAGTTCAAAATGAGAAACAATTTTTTTCCAATTTTAAAACACCATTTCGATTGTAAATGTTTTTATTTCATATCAAATACACTTTCATTCTTATGAAAAATAAAGAGGAGTACGAAATGTTAAAATTATTTTCACAATATTAAAACTATATTTCATTTATGAACGTTTTTATTTAAGTCTTAATGCAGTTTCATTTTTATAAAAAAATGAAGTGAAGTTCAAAATGAGAAACAATTTTTTTCCAATATTAAAACACCATTTCGATTGTAAATGTTTTTATTTCATATCAAATACACTTTCATTCTTATGAAAAATAAAGAGGAGTACGAAATGTTAAAATTATTTTCCCAATATTAAAACTATATTTCATTTATGAACGTTTTTATTTAAGTCTTAATGCAGCTTCATTTTTATAAAAAAATGAAGTGAAGTTCAAAATGAGAAACAATTTTTTCCAATTTTAAAACACCATTTCGATTGTAAATGTTTTTATTTCATATCAAATACACTTTCATTCTTATGAAAAATAAAGAGGAGTACGAAATGTTAAAATTATTTTCCCAAAATTAAAACTATATTTCATTTATGAACGTTTTTATTTAAGTCTTAATGCAGCTTCATTTTTATAAAAAAATGAAGTGAAGTTCAAAATGAGAAACAATTTTTTCCAATATTAAAACACCATTTCGATTGTAAATGTTTTTATTTCATATCAAATACACTTTCATTCTTATGAAAAATAAAGAGGAGTACGAAATGTTAAAATTATTTTCCCAAAATTAAAACTATATTTCATTTATGAACGTTTTTATTTAAGTCTTAATGTAGCTTCATTTTTATAAAAAAATGAAGTGAAGTTCAAAATGAGAAACAATTTTTTTCCAATATTAAAACACCATTTCGATTGTAAATGTTTTTATTTCATATCAAATACACTTTCATTCTTATGAAAAATAAAGAGGAGTACGAAATGTTAAAATTATTTTCCCAATATTAAAACTATATTTCATTTATGAACGTTTTTATTTAAGTCTTAATGCAGCTTCATTTTTATAAAAAAATGAAGTGAAGTTCAAAATGAGAAACAATTTTTTTCCAATATTAAAACACCATTTCGATTGTAAATGTTTTTATTTCATATCAAATACACTTTCATTCTTATGAAAAATAAAGAGGAGTACGAAATGTTAAAATTATTTTCCCAATATTAAAACTATATTTCATTTATGAACGTTTTTATTTAAGTCTTAATGCAGTTTCATTTTTATAAAAAAATGAAGTGAAGTTCAAAATGAGAAACAATTTTTTTCCAATATTAAAACACCATTTCGATTGTAAATGTTTTTATTTCATATCAAATACACTTTCATTCTTATGAAAAATAAAGAGGAGTACGAAATGTTAAAATTATTTTCCCAATATTAAAACTATATTTCATTTATGAACGTTTTTATTTAAGTCTTAATGCAGCTTCATTTTTATAAAAAAATGAAGTGAAGTTCAAAATGAGAAACAATTTTTTCCAATTTTAAAACACCATTTCGATTGTAAATGTTTTTATTTCATATCAAATACACTTTCATTCTTATGAAAAATAAAGAGGAGTACGAAATGTTAAAATTATTTTCACAATATTAAAACTATATTTCATTTATGAACGTTTTTATTTAAGTCTTAATGCAGCTTCATTTTTATAAAAAAATGAAGTGAAGTTCAAAATGAGAAACAATTTTTTCCAATATTAAAACACCATTTCGATTGTAAATGTTTTTATTTCATATCAAATACACTTTCATTCTTATGAAAAATAAAGAGGAGTACGAAATGTTAAAATTATTTTCCCAAAATTAAAACTATATTTCATTTATGAACGTTTTTATTTAAGTCTTAATGTAGCTTCATTTTTATAAAAAAATGAAGTGAAGTTCAAAATGAGAAACAATTTTTTTCCAATATTAAAACACCATTTCGATTGTAAATGTTTTTATTTCATATCAAATACACTTTCATTCTTATGAAAAATAAAGAGGAGTACGAAATGTTAAAATTATTTTCCCAATATTAAAACTATATTTCATTTATGAACGTTTTTATTTAAGTCTTAATGCAGCTTCATTCTTATAAAAAAATGAAGTGAAGTTCAAAATGAGAAACAATTTTTTTCCAATATTAAAACACCATTTCGATTGTAAATGTTTTTATTTCATATCAAATACACTTTCATTCTTATGAAAAATAAAGAGGAGTACGAAATGTTAAAATTATTTTCCCAATATTAAAACTATATTTCATTTATGAACGTTTTTATTTCAGTCTTAATGCAGCTTCATTTTTATAAAAAAATGAAGAGAAGTACAAAATGTTAAAATTATTTTTAGAATATTAAAACTATATTTCCTTTTTGAACGTTTTTACTTCACTCTTAATGCAATTTCATTTTTATAAAAATGTGATGATATGAACAAACTGGGAAACATTTTCCTAATATTCAATAATATTTTAATTGTAAGCATTTTATTTCTGAGGATAATTTTTTTAAAATTAAATAATGAATTTTCTTTTACACGGTGCTACATAAAAAAGTAATTAAAAATTATTATTTAATTTTATACTAACTATAATTTTCGGAAGTATTATTTGTTTAGTCTTTGTTCGGAAGATTAAGAAAATAATGCTAAAAATAACATGCAATGTCTTATAAAAAATATCAAAATATTATCATTTTTAAGCTAATCTTTGTAAAATTTACAATTGTTTCTTTTTTTATTCAACGCATGGAATTCCCATGACTATAATATAATTTATTACATACTCATTTCAAACATAAAACTTATTCATAGTTTTCAGTAATAAATATGAATGCTAATTTTTGTTTTGAAATGGTATTTAATGGATATTTAAAATATTATTTAAATTCAAGAAAATGTTTTTTTTTAAATAAATCAGGAGACAGTTCACATAAATGAATATACTAGATATTTCCTTAAAATAATAATAATTGTAATCAAAATTTTGTAGCTACCAATAAAATGAAAAATATTCCATTTTCCTGACAATTATAATATTTACTCAATATTTAGGTATTTTTTTATAAATGTTTTTTTCAAAATATGTTTAAACACATTACAAAGAAGTTGTTTTCATTAATTTGTAATAGATTTATTTACATTCATTCACGTGTAAAAGATGTATCATTATAATAATATTAATGATTTCTTCAAATGCTTTACAATTACAAAATTTATTTTTACAACAAGGTATTCGATAAAAAAGTAACACATTAAGTGGAAAAAACGTACATTTCATATAATTACATAACTAAATTTTTGAGCTCATATTATATTCGTTTCGAATTCAGAAGTTGGTATGGAATAAATCAGATATATGATATTAATATTGATATTTATACAATTTTATAATTTTGTTAGTATTTTTAGATTTAAAAACATTAAGAGGAATTGATGAAATATAATAATCTAACTATGCAAAATATGTCCCTATTTCATATAGTGTAGATTTTATAGGCTAACTAAAATATATGAATCTTAAGAATAAGGAGTTACCGTTTAAAAACACTTTATGCAGTACATAACAATTTAAAAGACAGTTATTTATACGAGTACAAAAATCAGTACCATGACTATAAATCCTTTTTGACTCTACTCATTGACATTACTGACTCTTACTTCTTTCTTTTTTTCTTTACTTACGTTTCCTTTATCGTGCTTTTGCAACATTTACTCGCCAAACAACTTTTACTCTTGAGAATCATCATGTTATTCTTTTAGACGGTCTGATATCGAAATAAAAGTAGTTGAGACACCACTGGAATAAATATCTTATGAAAAACATATTAGAGGTATATACTTCCTGAATCTGGATGCATCCAGACCTTTTTCTCTTTCATTTCCATTCATATGAAAAATAATGAACTGTGTTTGGTACAAGAAAAAAGAAAACCCTATCGTGAAATTTGAATGTATACTAAATTTTTTTATGTAAGAAAATACAGTCTATTTGAATTTCAAGAATGTGATTTCGGAAAATTTTCTATTTTTACAGTAAAAGTACATCACATATTTTAATAGAAACGACACTACTCGGAAGAAATTCTAGGAGTACATTGATGCAATCACTTAAAATTTACATTATTGGCATATAAATTGTGTGTGAAAATCTTCCGAGATTTTTGTGGAAAATCAAATTAAGATTTCATTCATGACGTAATTATTAAACATCTGTAAATGTACTTTTTGGTAAAATTGAGATCAAAATTGATGGCATTTTATAAAAATGAATCAAAATTATCAGAAATTTCAGCAAAGACATCATATAATATAAATTTAAATATATATTTATATACAAAGGACACTTATTAAAATAGAAACGTAGAAAAAGTACTGAGCATGAAACTGCTCAAGCAGCAAATTTTATTGAAGAACACTGATATTCAATATACTTTTAAATGGTTTTTATGAAACTTGGATATTAAAAAAAGTCAGATATTAATTACTACTCCTACCTATATATATATATATATATATATATATATATATATATATATATATCCCTACAGAAAACCAAACTAAACATCAAACTGAACTAAATTTTCAATTAAAAACTATTAGTCTGTTCACAACAACATTTAATGCTTTTTCATTACAGTCAAAAGTAACAGCGAAGAAAATTTAATAAAATGTTACAAAAATTGAAACCTTATTTTCACATGCTGTCCCAAAGATTATAAGTCCTGAAAAGAACAGGGATAACAAAGCAAAATTTCTTTGGCAGGTATCACACATGTTACAAAAGGATTATATCTTATTTTCATTAAAAGTCCTCCCAGAAGTTACCTTACGGGAGGACATTTAATGAAAGGTGAGCCGTATTCATGTGTCGCAGCTGAGGAAAGGAGGAACATTTTTAAGCACCAACTCTTACAGATATGCATGCATGAAGCAAAAACGTAGCATCAGTAGTGACTGATATTGAACCCAAATCCCTGTGCTAAGATGATTGATATTCTGCCACTAGTCCATGTTGAGTCTAAGTTCGAATGACTAATAACATCTACTTGTGAAACTTGGATGATAACAAAATTAATAGTTAGTGAAATCGCATTTTTGGATATAAACGCTGTCAGAAGCATATAATTAACAAAATAATACTAGGCGTGTGGAAGCATAGAATTAAATATGAATTTGATGTATCTTTATAGTATAGCAATCCATTTATAAATTCCACAGTTGATGCAGTGTAGAAGCAAATTATGTATTCCGTGTGAAACACGGACTACACGTTTTCGATTTGCAATAAATCGGAAGAAACAACAGGCCAATGATACAAATGATTCTGATGAAACAAATTTTGAACTTCAACCATCAAATATGTTTGCACATTACCTCTTTGGAATCCGAAGGATGCAAATGCTACAAGTAAGAGAGAACTACGAACTGCAAAAATTGAGAAATGTAGCACTTGCTTTTCATTATACTGTTAATGTGAACTAAATGGATGCGGGATTGAAACTCGATAAATGATACTGGCTGCAGGATTAATATATCAATGTATAATGCAACAGTCTCCATGCGGTGTCATCGAATTTAATCATCGTTTTCTGCACCGTATTTCAAAAATCTATTTTATTGCAACAAAAAATATCAATAAATTAACTATTTCTGTAGAAATCTAACTAAATGAACTTCGCAAACTGAATAAAAATTTTGTAACAATTTTGTTTTATATTATTATAATATTGCCAAATAATTTGATAAATGATTAGAATACTATGCGCCTTGATTAATTTTTACATAATGTTTTTTTTTTTATTTAAAATCACAGTAGACATACAATTGAGTTTCTGTTTTTAAGGTCCAAAAGTATTTGATTTTCCTTCAAAGTTTTGAAGCATATTAAATTTTAATATTTTTAAAAATAATGTAATTTAAATAGCTTAAAGTTCATATTTAAGATACTCTGTTGTCATGTCGTCATAACTTATATGAAAGAAACTCAAAGAATCATATTATGTTTCTTCTTATTTTTAAATGCTGACATCTAAACTCAAATCAAAATTTTTTTCAGGTAAATATATTCCTAGATTTCTGAAAGAACCCTCTGCAAATTTAACAAGAAATCTACGTAAAATAAGTTTTAAAGTTAATTCTGTTATAAAATATTTATGCCGATCAGAAGTAAAAGCATTAAAACCAATAGAAAAGTGCTTCAATTTTTGATTATTTTTTCATAAAATCTTATATGCATCACTTTAATCTCGTGAAGTCTTTTGATTATGAAATATTGAAAACAAATTTTGTAAGTATAAAGAAAAAATTGAAACCATGGATTTTTTTAAGTAAATTTTTTTGTTTCATTGAATAATTAATTTTATTTATCCAAATTTCCATTGGTAATCATGCACTTGAATAAAAATATGATTTTATTTCTTATCAAGTCACATGAAATATGTAAAAATGGCTTAAGGAAAAAATTACCAGATAATTATATAAAAAAGAGACGGGGACAAGTTTTAAAGTTCATAAAAAATGAAGGTAAAATTATTCTAACTGAAGGGAAAGATATATCCATAGATCCATTCAAAGATTTGCTGAAAGAGAATATGAAAAAAAAATATGCTTCAATTATAATAATTATTTATATAATTTAATTTCTATTTTTTTTTACAATTGAATTTAAATTTCATTTGTTTGCATGTAATTGAATGATAATTGGCTTTTGTGTGTGTTTTTTTATTTGTTTTTTCACATTTATGTATTTCCTGACTTTTTGCAGGAGCATTTTTCTTATAATCTAGACACTAATATGAAGTTTTAATTTGATATTAATTACGGTTTTGTATGTAATTTTTGATTAAATTCTTGTTACACATTTTACAGAAAAAATATCACTTATTTAAATATTTAATGTATTTACACAATGCGTCATATAATTTAAAAAAATGATAGTTATATTTTAAATTTGTAAACTGCTTTTAATCAGAACGTATGCATTTATTTGAATTATAAATTGTATATCATGTATAGTACTCTTACATTAATTTGGCTATTTGCACGATGCAATATATAATTTGAAATAGCAGATACATTTTAAATTTATAAATTGTATTTAATCAGAACTCTTGCATTTATTTAAATTGGAAATTGTATATCACGTACAATAAATTTACATTCATTCAGTTTTCTAATGTCTTTATTTTATTACTGTTTTAATACAATCGATTAGAGTTTTAACGATGTGAGTTCTTGATTAGTAATAATTGTAAGAAAATTCTAAAAAATATTCAGTATTCCTAATTGACTAAATATTCATAAGTAAAATTTTTTATCATAAATTAAAATCACATATTTTAAAATAAGTTTATAGTAAAGCATTAAGTGTTGCATGTTAACGTCAGTAATCAATAAATATTTTAATTTAGGTGTAAGTTTTTATGAGAAGTTAAGTACATAAAAATGTCATACTTTATAATTTTTAAAGTAATATTTTAAATCAATTTGAAAATTAAAGCTAAATAATTCATCTGAATGAGGAAAACATTTTAAACATTTTTAAATTTAAAATATACACAAAATGCAATTGATTTATACTCAGTTTTTAAAATTTATATATAGTTAGGCATCCTGTAAGAAAATATGAAAATTTATGATGTATTCAAATAAATTTATATAATTTACAATTTTTGGAAAAAATATGGTGTTCTACAAATTTTAGAAAAAAAAAACATTTTTATTAAATTTTTCAAAATTTTTCTTTGAACTAAAAGTGGACTTTTAAACAATATATTTTCCCCCTATTTTGAAAATTTCAAAATTAATAGAAATTTTTCCTTCTTAAATGAACAAATTTGACTAAAATACATCAAATTAAACAAATTTCTGAGATTTAATGGCATATATTTAATGATTTTGTTATTCTTGAAGCTAATGAATTAAGTTTCATATGATATGATATGTGCTTTGCTATATATTCATAACATGAGAATTTTATAACATTTTTTTTAAATTTAAACATTTGTTCACTGTTTGAGAAACTCGTGTTGTTTACTAGAATTTTAATTAAATAAAAGTTTTTTTTCATAATTTCAGAAAAAAATATTTTTCGGAAATAAATATTCTGAAAAAAAATTATCTTTTTGAATATAAACTTATTCCATCAGTGCTTATAAAATTCTATTTTTAATCTTATAAAATTTGTCGAAGTAAAATAAATATAGGTAATAATTTTAATAATTTTTTTGTCTCTCTTATAATAATCACTATCGAAATATTTTACCTATATTTCAATTAACTAAAGCTATAATAATATTGCTGTAACAACAAATCCATCAAGGAAACAATCATCTGATGTGATCTCACATGTAATTACTTTCCGAAAATCAGCTTGTTAACTTAAGCCTGCACTGATCTTTGCTTTCTAACTGTCTACCAATATTTTTTCCCTTTTGGTCAGGAAGCAGTATGTTTAACAAGGAAAGTAAATATGATCTTTGAATCTCTTACAGAGAAATTGGAATTAAAAGAAGTTAAGCTTTCTTTGTCGGGGCACGTTAAAAACTATCTCTAAAACACTTGAAATTGGCTTAGACGTTTCGTTTAGGAAACAAATCTTCTAATAAAAAAATATTAGGTTATATATAAATATCGCTTCACTCATTTTCTTGGAATTACAAAAACACAATAATTTTATATTAAACTCATTTTCTTAAAACAATTACTCTCATTTCAGAACGAAAGTAGCTTCATGTGTTTTTCATAGATATTTCTTTAAAGACTTTAAAGAAAGCTTTTCTTTAAAAACTTCGTGATTTCATAGCTACTATATGACTTACTCTTGAATCATGGCATGGATATCGAGATAATTTTGTGCATAAACACTTGCAGGCATGTACTCATGTATTTGTGAGAATTGACAGTTGTCTTCAACTTCTACTGCCTCCATTTTATAGTCTTTACCCTGTCATAAAACGGACTGACAAAGTTTTCATGGTAAGAATTAAAAGTAAACACTCTATCTGTTGATAGTCTTAAGCAATGTGTTACTGAGAATTTGTCCAAAGAATCTTCAATTCTCCAGGATGATCCTCAACATCAATCGATTGTGAAAAACTAAACAAACACTTCAAAAAATCATCTGTATGGAATCCTAAGGGTTTTAGAGAGAAACAACCTAAAAAAGACCGATACGCAATTAGACGAACCGCTATTCATATTATGAGAAGCGGACATGAAGTTCATTTGCCTGATCGTTACCAGTCAGAAATTTATGTTAGCTATTTTTTATCTATATAAATACCTATAAATTTGTGTGTAGAATTTTTAATATTTCATTTTTAACACAATATTCCTCAACTTGTATTTCTTTTTTAACTTGCATTTGGTTTAAATTATCGAAACATAAGTTTATCAATAAAACAAAAAATATCAATGATTTAAATAAAATGATATGATTATTATATGCATTCTTTTAAATATTTGTGCAATTTAGCGGAAAAATATGAAACTAAATTTCAATGAAATATTTTATGTGTTTACTTTGTTGATATTTCAGTTATGTAATTTATTTATTTTCAATTAATTTTGCTGCATAGCATTTAAAATAACATCAACTAAATTCTTAACGAAAAACTGTATGTTTATCACAAAAATATTTTTAATTATCTCTAAAATGGCATATAACATTTATTCAATGATTATTTTCTAGACAATGATGGAAAGAAACAGTATTTTAGAAGAAATCAAAAATTGTAGAAGAAAAATCTCTATTTTGTTCTAATATTTATAGCTTGGATATTATACGTTGGACAGTACTTATCCAAGCTATCTAAAAGTAGTATCTTATTATTACAATGTACTGTGTTAATACAATTACAATGTAATATATATATATATATATATATATATATATATATATATATATATATATATATATATATATATATGTATAAATTCAGATTTACGCAAAAGTACGCAACCTTTCTTAATTATAGGTCATTTGTATTTTAAATAACATTAGAGATTGATAGAAAATAATAAAACATTTCTTCTAGTGTATCATATCAAAGATCATTTTACGTTTCTGAATATAATATAGTATAATTGTAAATCAATTTTACTCTCTCTCTGTAAATCAATTTTGTAAATCTCTGTAAATCAATTTTGTACACTCACGGTAGATTTTCGGCTATGTAGTATAGAACGTTATTCAAAGTAACAATAAAAAACACGTTTTCTAATCATTTCTTTACGTCCACATAACCCAATAATCAATCAATAACTTGTTTTATACGTGAACGACATGATAAAATATTATTTTATGCACAGTTATCATTAAAACATATTTTAAATATTCAGCAATATAGCTATAAGTCATTTAAAAAATATACTTTAAAATTATTTTGAATTACATAATTCATCACATAACAAATTTAAAAAGGTAACAAATAAGTGTTTAAATAAAAAAAACTCTAATGATATTTTTAATTAGGATTAGTTAAAATTTTCTCTTTAAATAAAATGAGAAGCAAAAACTGACAATTGTCTACAAAAGTGAATCTCATTTTGTTCCAGGAAACAAAATTAAAATTAGAATTTACAGAAATTTTATATTGTAGATTATAGAAGTATTAAAATTATAAAATACAATTGCTCTGTAAATCAATTTAAAATAATGTTTCTACATTTCTATCAAAAATTTCTTTTCAAATACTTATAATTTTTTATTGGAAAATTATTTCCCAAATGAATAAGTTTAAATATTTCATCGTGTTAAACTTATTGAAATTATAATGGGAAAGTAACTTTTGAAATATGAAGTTGTGTCATTTAAAAATTAAAATTCATAGGAAAACCAAAATGTGTAATTTTTTAATCATAAGTTGTGTTGATATTGAGCTTTTATTCAGTTATTTATTGCGATGAATTTTTTATATCTATTAGCTTAAGAATTGCTTAGATAGTTTTCCTACAATTTAAATGAAAATTTAAGGATGCATAGTACAATTAAATCATAATATGTTTTTAAATGCATTTTTATTTCAGTGGGAAATTTGAAGGAAAGTAACGTAGTGATTTTTTCCAAATATCTGAAGTTTTAAAAGTCATTAGAACATGTTAATAATTCCTATGGTTATATGAAAGACATTATAACATTATTTAATAAGCATATCTTGTCTGTCATTATCGAAAATATTTTTTAAATTTTTGGAAGTTTAAAATTTTCGGCAATTTCTAATTTTTAATAATAAATTTAATAATTTTTAATCACCATAAGAAACTCCTTTGGTGTGAAAAAATTACATCTTGTGCATGAATAATCTGGAATTGTATTACATTATATTGCATAAATGAGAAACTTTAGACAACAATATTGTTATTTAAACGAAAAATTCTGCATGCAGTAAATGAATATGATTTTTTATTATTATGTTTAGAAGCATTATTATATTTTTTATAAAAAAAAACATAATTCAACTATATTTCATCTATTCGGTAACTTTAAAATTTAGTCTTCATGTTCAAATCTTTAAAATATAATGCATGCAATTTATTATTATGATTATAATGATTTTGTTTAAAAATTTTACAAGCTTTGAGAGTTTAAATTAAATGTATTTATAACATATATAAATTATTTATAATATATATAAATTGTATTTTATCTACTTTTCTTTAACTTGATTTAAGTCTGTGGTTTTTTCCTCTCTCTCTCCCGTTGTGAGAGTACTTTCAATATTTATTATAACTTATGAATGAAATAGTTATGTTTTAATTAAACACAATTAAACTAGTAAATATAATATTTTTAAAGAGTCAAATAGAAATAAATGAGAAAAAATTCTATTTTATAAATAAATGTGCAATTTGTAAAATTATCATAATTGCAATTAAAACTTGTAATGGAACTAAAGGTGATAATTGACTATTTACTTTAACAATATCTAAATTTTAATGTTTTCTCAAAATTAGTCGAACTAGAATTTAATTTAATAAAAGCAAAAAAATTATCTAAATGCGATAAGAACATATTATAACTTCCTCCAAAATTAATGACTGCGTTTAATAGTGTTAAATGTAGTAAATTAATGACAAAATAAATTCATAATTTAAAAGAAATCAGCGGTGAGTTTATTTACTGAAGCAACTCATACGTATAGTTACGTATTAAGATTTTTTTAATATTTTTGTTTCTGTGGAAAAATATTTATTTTTAATTTTATAGTAAGAGTTTTTAGTTGAGTAAATTACAATACCATTCTCTCATTCAAGCGATTCGTTTTCTTACACTATCTCTCATTGGAATTTTTAAATTTATACATTTTCATTTACGGAAATAATAAGAAATGTCAATTGTGAAGGAAAGGTGGAAAATTGATTATAGACCTAATAGTTGTTATTTATTTTAGATAATTATTTAACTCAGTTCTCTTATGAGTGTTGAGAACACAACGAATATTTCCATAAGTATTTAAATGAGGATAGTGAAGCATTACAACAGTTAGGAGTATAAATTTATTTTATTAGAAGTCATCTGATAGGACATACACAAATTCTCTAAAATAATAAGTTTTTTATGATAATTTAAATGTCTAAATTTAGAGATTAAAATATTTATTCGTTAAAGCTTTATTTAAGTGACATGAATTCCTTTTTTATGTTGTGAAGATTTAAATCCTTAAAAATATATAAATCATCGGCAATTTCGTAAATAATTACTATAATGCGATGCCATTTATCTTATTTTATGAAATTAATATAAAAGACATTAACAATCAATGTCAATTTCACAAAATATGTATTTTGAAAATCAAATATCAATTAGTTTTTACAATTAAATGTGAAAAATTAAGATAATGAATTCAATATACTTTTCAAAGTTTCTTTCACTGCAAATAAACCAAGTGTAAATATTATTTGCAGTTTTATGTTTCACTAATAAAAATACTAAGCTGACGCATAAAGTTTGAAAATATTGCTGCGTGCGTGAAATATATAATTAAATAGATGTTGATTATATTTAAAAATTTTGCTTTCATTTATATCTTAACATAATATATTGAACTTTAAAATTACAGATCTGGAGTTTTGATCTTTACTAATAAACATTGTGAAAGCTCGATTCACAACTAACTCATGGATATGTCCAACTGTTTCAAACCCTCTGATTCAATCTTAACACCAACTGCAAACACATTTTGTTGAGCCAGAGCCAGATAGTAAAAATCTTACTAAAGATTAACAGATATAGCACATATTAAAATTGCTCAACATATATATATATATATATATATATATATATATATATATATATATATATATATATATATATATATATATATATATATATGTGTGTGTGTGTGTGTGTGTGTGTGTGTGTGTGTGTGTGTGTGTGTGCGTGTGTGTGTATGTATGTAAAGTAGTTTTAAATAATGGAATTCGAATCCTAATTTTTTAAAGTTATGTGCTCATTACTTTTATTTTAATTTTAATTTTGATAGATAATCTTTTTTTTTTCATAAAACTTACTATTCAAAAAATTTATATTCTAGTAATAAAGCAGATATTCAGTTTAAAATTTCCTAGTACATTAAGCAACATACAATTTATAATCACTTAATGATTATTAAAGTAATTAAAACAAACTATTTAAATAAAATGCGCTATCATAAAGTATGCGGACTCTCCAGAAGCAGTTATATTTCCGATATAGCACACCACGCCCACACACAAACTAAACTTTATAAGGATATAACTATTGTGTAGAGTAAGTGATACCGAAATGTCGCTCAGTTTGCATAATGCGCCACAAATAATTCTGAATATTAACTCAATTAATGGTTAAGATACATTAATGAAAATATATTAAAATACTCCATATGCTTTTTTTATGTATTTTGGTTTATGTATTTTGTTAAATTCAATTTAAGACTCAAAAATTCACATTATTAACAAGATTTATATAAAAGAAATATAAAATAATAAAAAAGAAAATGTCAAATAAAAAATCGTAAAACATTATATATAAAAAATAAGCAGTTGTTGTTTGGATTAAACATTTCATTATATCAAAAAACATTTCATAAATAAAGGATCATCTATATAAGGTATGAGTTAAACAAATGTATACATAATTTGCTCAGAAAATCAATCTGAAAGTGTAAATGATAACATGTTCAACAAAACCAACGATATCTTACATCTAAATTTAAATTTCGAAACAATTCTAGAGAAAAACTAACAGATTCGCTAGTAGCTGAACAGTAAGCCCTGTCTGTTGCGTTCTGTTTGAATATTTCGTGGGATTGAAGCAGACCTTTTTATAGATGTTTATAATGGTATGAAGTCCACTTTAAACTTTGGTCTAAATTTAATTAGACCTAGTTTACACAAAACCGCTGTGAGACGAACAAACCAAACCATGTAAGATAGAAAAGTATCCATATCTTATAGCAATCTTTCAACAAAAATCACTTTGTCTATTCACTCCCCATCATCAATCGTACAGAGTCGTAAAATTATAATTTCAAAATTCATTTATTGATAGTATTATATAAATGAGATTAATTTCACTCAAGAAATTAAGAAATTTCCACTAGTAGTATCTGCAGAAGTGCATTATACATACATACATACATATATATATACATATATATATATATATATATATATATATATATATATATATATATATATATATATATATATATATATATATATATATATATATATATATATATATATATATATATATATATATATATATATATATATATATATATATATATATATATATATATAATTATTCTGTTAAATGTTTGGCAAATACTTTTGTACCTACTTTGAATGCGTTATATTCCTTAGCTCATGAATTTTATATTTCATGGAAATTTTTAGTGTCTTGAATAATTCTATAATTCTTTCTATTATTGAGTGTTAAGCAAATTTCTTATTTATGAATAATATAGCTTCATTGTAAATATATCCATACAAATTTCGAACCTAAATGAAATGAAATATAATTATATACTGCTCATAAGAGATTTTTTAAACAATAGTTATTGCGTATCTGTATCACACACATAAATACTAATATTCTTTAATTATATTTTCTCTTTGAGAAAAATATGTGCACCATACAATATTACATACTTATATATCTATATATATGTTCTTAGAATTCATTGAATTCATTAATTATAATTTTATAAAGAAGAGCAGGTTATTAGAGGCAATAGATAAACAATAGTAAAACAAAAATAAGTAACATAACATGAAATATTTTTGAAAATAAAAATAGACCCAAAAAATCCTGTATAGATTGTATTATTTATATAAATTTTGAAACAAGAATAACTACACCAGCGGCTTTGAAAATAAAATAGCAGCACAATGTATTAAAAAATTATTTTTAATATTATACATACTTTCCAAGTAAGGCTTTTCTCAAACTTCCCCTTATCATAAGAACATTGAAATGCCTTTTATGGATTTAGATTCTTTCCAATGTCAGTAGTAAATAAATATCATAAGCATATCATCTTTATAGATATAAGAAAGTAATTTTCTTAAGTGTATCTTGAAATATTATTCTGCATATTGAAATACTACAATTTCTAACATGGTTTTGTTATATAGAAAATATTGTAAATTTATTGAAATGTAGCAGTATTGTTATTCATTTATAAAGTAATGTAAGGAATATAAGATAAGATTTTGTGTGAATAGAAAAGTTTTATATATGTATTTAAACCCCATCTATTATATTTGTGAGAGGTATCAGAAGTTAAAGAGTTTTAACTAATTAATATAATTGTGTGCCTTTTTGGAAAATAAATAAAAAATTCTTATTCAAAATTTACTTCAAAAATTTTAAAACAAATCAAAACATACTTAATTTTTTTTTAATAAACAGAGTAAATAACATAATTTGTGAAGTTGCAGTAATTATTCCGAACAATTTTATAGTTAACAAAAGAATCCGATTACGTAAATCATTTTTTCAAAATATTTATCAAATTTTAGAAAAAATATGTAACTAGTAATTTCTACATTTGAAAAGCTATTTTTGCCTATTAAGAAAGTAAACGATTTAATAAATAAAATATTATAGTATAAAAGAAAAAAAATATAACACATTTCAACATTATGATTATTTGTATTATTTTTCTATTTGGGAGTAATTTTATTATTTAAAAATTGTTACAAAAAATGTATTAATAAGAAATGTCTTATTATTGAAAGTCTTTACCATTGTATTCCTTTTAAAATGAAAGACTTTTTTCTTTAGTCTTATTTTATAACCAGTATGGTAGTTTTTGTTTGTATCTTCTTAATAATTATTCAGATTAAATAATATTGTTCTATTCCGTCTATTATAATACTTACATTTTTTTTTACCAAATGTAAATTTTCTCCGATAAAAGTACAGTAAAAAAAAACAAATAGTAAATTACAGCAACATTTATTTTTTTACAAATATAATAATTTTACCATAAATTATTGAAACTGCTTGACATGAAATGTATTAGACTTCAATAAAAAATTAGTTACAAATGATCACCTGAATGATTCATCTACATAAAACAACACATAAAAATTTAAATCAATAATATATATTTATAAATTATTTTATTGATTAAATCAAAAGATATAATAAACTTTTAATAATTGTACTGTTACATTTTCTTTTAAAAATAACTTTTATAACTCGAATAAATGCTTTGTTGTTACTAACGACACTTGAACAAGCCAAGTTCGCTATGCCTTGGGTATGCGAATTTTAGTCAATTGGGAGCGTCTTTTGTTTTAATCAGAGTACCATGAAGGTGAAAGTACGACTTTGCTCTACACACATGCCATAGGGACCCGTTTATAGGATAGACAACCATTCACACTTCATTCATACAAAGAAAGGACAGGATATATAGAGAAAGTATATCCATGCCCGAACCGGGATTCGAACCCAGGACCTCCTTATCCGCAGTCACGCACGCTGACCACTAGACAAGTTAGAACACTTGGCGGTTATAATTGTTTTAAATTATGGATGCATTAAATATTTAAAATAAAATGATTATCGTAATTATGATTATAAAATGATGAATCTTCTATTGGAAAATTTATTTCTTTTTTATTGAATCAATAATAATATTCACTTTATGTTGAAATATCTAAAAGTTATAATTTAAAATTTAATGTCATTTCTCGAAATGAATATCTTATGTTTTACTTTTAATTATATGTTTGCTTTGTCTATATTTCTTGAAAGATACATCTCGTGTACACACGTGTTAAAGTTCTATGTCACATTTATTATTTATTTCCTGAAAACGTTACTTTCCAACATTATGTTATAAATTTCTATCAGGTAAATTTAAAGTCTTACTTCTATTTTATAAACTCATTTTATGTTATACATGTATTTTAATTACAAAATACGAACTTTATATATTAAATGCTGAGCATATTTAAAAAAGAATATTTAAAATTTCTTACCTATTCATTGCTCATTTTTTTAATTAGTTTGAATTTTTTGTTTTAAATATGTATATTAAATTTACTTACTAAAACTTTTTTTTAAAATTTTACTATTATGTTTTCATTATATATTCAAAAATTTCATTTTAATTCTCTGACAAAAGTCATACTTATTAAAAATTTTACTTGTGACATGCAGTTAATTTTAAATGTATCTTTTTTTATGCGTTGTTGTTGTGAAATGAAGAAAATTTGTAAAAATTTACTAATTCACATTGGAGTCTCTAAATTTGGCTTGTTTAGTTTATAGATGTTGTTTAATGAAAGTCATACTAATAATTATCTTGTTAGAAATGAACTAATTAGAAAATTCTTTGTCAATGAATAACAAATAACTAACATGTTTATTTCAGTTGTTGTTAAAAACTTATACCTGAATTTCCAAGAACCTTAAAGATATATATGAAGCGTTTTTGTTATATCTCCAAAATAAAAATTTCATTAAAAATAGTTATAATGCATGGATAAATGTTATTTTTCTATTTAATTGAAATGAATGTTTCACAAATAAACTTTATTGTAGACAAAATAATTCTTTATCGTCTTGTTTATGTGCATTACTATAACATTTTTTTGTAATGAATGTATTTCTTTCATATTTCTCATGTCTTTCTACTTTGATTTTGTACGTAGAAATCACGCCATTTATGAAAATGTTTATAAATAATGGCGTCTTCTAGTCTTAAATAAAACAAACTTGGCATAACTTAGATAATTTCTTATAAAGATAATATTATTTTCAACATGCTTTGCTTCTTCTTATACAAAAGCCATTTCAAATTCTAAATTTTATATAATGAGCAAAACAAATATTAACTATATTCTTCATTAGATTTTCCAACCCAGTAAAAGTGTTGTAAAGTAAGTAAACTATTCAGCTTTAAATTTCAAAAACAACATCTAGTTTATATAATTTTCTAATTATTTAAAATAAAATATTCTTAACATAACAAGCGAGACTAATAAATTTGATATCTTTTCGACATTCGGAACTATTTAAATACACCATTAAGTTCACCCGAAAATTTATTTAATTATTTAGATTACCCAGCTTAAGAATTCCCTAATTTATATTACTGTATTATGAAAAAAATATGAATAAAAATCAGTAACAAATGTACATAAATACAGTTTATAATTGAGTAAAATTTATGTAGCTCTTGGCTTTCGATGTTTTACATTTATTTTACTTTTATAATAAACTATTAAAACCTGTTAGGTAGAGAAGACAAATTCGACAACGTTTTTAAATACATTTTACTTTAAATAAGTCAATTATATTCTCCAAAGAATACATTTTATATATTTTCTTCTTCTGCTCAAATTTTATAAGCTGATTTAATACATATAAACATAGCTTAAAACAAATACAGAAATTTTTTTCTTCAAATTTATTAAAATGGTATGATACTAATTATATATTTTAATTAATATTTTCTCTAAGATTATAATTTATTATTAACGCAAAAATTCATTCCCTTATTAGAATTAATTAATTTTATTCCAAACGAAAATATATATTATTTAAAATTCCCACTTAGTTTTAAATAATTTTGTATTCATCGTTTAAGAAAATAAAGAAATCAATTTATTCTACTTAAAGGAACGTAATTCAAAATATGATAAAATTGACATTTTTATGTTCATTTTAAATTTTAATCTTTTTTACTAGAATAACATATAAAAATGTTTTACCTCTATTAAAGTAAAAATAGTTTCAAACAGTACATAGCTGGATTATTACATAACGAATTAATTATCAAAATTGGCAACTTGAATGAAATCTGAGATATTTTGCACCCATAACTAGATACATTACGAGATTAAATTTTTAATTAAAGTTTGAATCTTTTAAATAATGTTAGAAACTTTTAATTAACGTATAGATTTAATATAATCAAATTATATCTTCGTTTACAATAACCATCAACGTAAAATTTTGAAATATTTTAACATAATATTTATTTACAATTATAAATTTGAATATGTGATTTTGACTTTATATGAATTTGACTGCAAACTAATTCGAAATAATTTATTAATATTTTATCAATGTTATATTATCCGTATAGTAACTTAAGGATCTGTTAAAATAAAAAGGCATTATTTGCTGATTTTGATTACTAGATAAAAAAGCAAATACGTACAAATAAAATTATTTTGGGAATTAAATACTTAATTTACATAAATAAAGTTTTCATTTCTGTCCTTTAATTTTTTCTTTGATGTAATTAAGAATTGTTTCACAGAATTGAGGGAGCATAATATCAGTATGTGGTAATTTAAAACTATTGATGAGTTTCATTTTGAAAATGGGATTAGAATTGCTGTAAATGATGCAAAACGCAGTAAAGGCTGAAAAGAATTTCTGTGAAATTACTGATGTCCCGATATAATTAAATATAGAGTTGCAACATTCTTCACCGGAACTTTTCTCGCATTAAGAAAAAAAGCGTTTCCTATTCGCGTTTTTAAATTATCTTCTGTGTGTAATCATTAGGAGTGGTGTAAAAATATTTATTGTAATACATGCCTTATTCTCTTATATTACCACAGTTGAATTTTCTTAAAAAATTATTTTTCAGTTTTTGAAAAAAATGTCTTTTGCCTGAATGTGATTACAACATCCTCAGTAAGACAGCATCCGGACGTAACGTCAACATTGGGGCGTGAATTAAATTAATTTCGACATCAAACTGTGGTAAGATTGTAACAAGCGCGCGAGTTTTATAAAGTGTTCCATACCTCATTCTATTTGATTTATTTATTCTAAACTAAAGAATTCGTTTCATGATGCAAACTATTGTTCTGAGATGCCACTAAATAAGTTATTTTGCAATGTGTACAGTTTTATGCATAAAATGTGGAGCTTTATGATTTAAATTTTAGTTAAAATGTTCAATCAAAAGTGACATTCTTTCATTTTTTTGCATTTTTGTTGACTTTTATGTTTTATTTTCCCCTGTAATTAATTTTATGGAAACACTCGATACATTAGTAAGACCCTGAAAATTCGTGCATGTGATTTCTCTTACATTAAGCATGCAGGAGACCAAGTGACTAATAAATTACTTATTCAACCAGACGTAATATCATTTTAAAGGAATGAAATGAAGCAACAATATTGGTCTAGTATTTTAGACCAAATTCCCCCTCCATATATCATCATTATATACATTCAGTAAATAATATATTATATCTGATGCAAGAATTTATTGGGTATATTAACAATTTGCTACAGTTTACATATCGTTACATTATTGTTAAAATTTATGAAAAATGCATCGCTTTAATTTTATATTAAATGAGTAATGTTGCCTGTTTACATACATGTGAATTTATGTTTATATGTATGAATATATACCACAAAATTAAAGTATTGCAAAATTTTAATTTCAATTCCCGTAATAAATAACATGAAATTAATACATTAGGCACAATATACTTTTATTTAAAACTGCGTGGTACTTATTCACATTGTTTAATTTTAGAGAAAAGAGTGTGATAAATCTTAAAGTTCAACTAATAAAAATAAGAACTAATTATTTTTTCCCAGAGAAAGGTTCACGGTTTTTCTTCTTTGCTACTAAATGATAATCAACGTACAGCTTTCTTCCAAGTATCTTAACTCGGTGTGCGAGGTGGAAGAGCAAATAACTCCTCAAAGAGATATAGAGGGTTATAACTCCCAACACACTCTAATCTGGGAATGTAACTCCGCTACTGGAAAGGTGAGAGCGGAGTTGTAAGTAACAGCTCATTTCAAACAAACTGAATATCATGGCCACATCCGTGGAAATTCCCATTATAAATCTTGTGAGTCTGGAGAAGTACAAACCATAAAATAGGCGAGTCATTACGAGAGATGAGGGTGTAAGGAATGTCTGGATTTGCTTTCACTGGTGGTTGCGGGGGTGTAGGGTGCATATTTCTGCATACTTGGAATGACTTAGGGAATGAAGAAGCATTATTGGTTTGAATAAATGAGTATGTGTGTTTTCCCTATGAGTTTCCGTTCATAAATTAAGATGCATGGCAGTTTTCCAAAATTTTAAATTCGAGTGATGAATAAAGGTTAAAGTTTACTTTTCCTTCCGGTCACGAAGTTAATCCCCGTGTTGGCAGAAGAGGTGAATGGTAACCCATCAATTTAGGGGCTCATTTTTAGGATGTATGTGTAATGTAAATCGATTTGTTAATTTAATATGTGGCTTCGGTAAATGTGTAACTAATTTAAGTTTTCTGATAATTAAATATTTTACTAAGAAATACGATACTAAATTTACTCAAGTACTTCTTCTTTGAGCTCTTAAATGTAATCTAAAATTTATGTAAGAATTTATAGAAGGACAAAGTACATTTTTTTAAAATTTATTTTTGAAATTGAATTTACTATCATATGCTTATTTTGTTTTATTCCTTAAAAATGCATTAAGTCACAATTTTGAAAAAAAAAAATTAACTAAACTCAGTAAGCATTTTTGAAGTATTTATATATTTTTTGTAAATTTTTATATTAATATGAAATTTATTAAATGTATTAATATTTAAATTTGCAGCGTATAGTTAAAATTTTAATATTTTCTTCTTAAAACTGATTTTTATTTTTAATTTATTTTCGATAATTTATAGAAAAAAGTTATTTTGGCTTTTAAATATCATATATTACTGCTAACTTAATATTATATCATAGATTACTGCTAACTGAATATTAATGGTATTTGAAAAATTTTGTTTTTCAAATTATGTATATTGTTAAAAAATCTATTCAAAATCGAGATAAATATCTAAACCGATAAAATACTTAAAGTATGCTAATTTTAAATAAATTGCCGGTGAATTGATGGATGAAAAAATTTGACAAGTGCATGTAGCATAATATTATGGTTTGCTACAAGATGAAAATATATAAGATAATTTAATCCTTTTTAATCTAAGTAACAAAGAACTAATTGATTTATCTGGTATATAAAACCTCGATTACAAATAGAAATGGAAAACTGAGTACATACGCTCAATGCTTACATTAATGATGTTTACATTAAACGAAATATGCTCCGTGGAGAATAATACAGATAATTGGCATCATAATATTGGTAATTGATATGAATAAAGTATTCGATGTCAAATTGAATATGGCTGTAAATATTTAATAATTATTATTGTTATCTGTTGTATTAAGTATTAATTTCTTACTTCGAAACACAATCTATGTATTTCAGGCAAAAGTAATGTTATTTTATCATATAATGCTTAAAAATATTAACATTTTATAAACTAAATATTAAAAGTGATAGCTCAATTTTATAGTACACCTTTCAAATCGGAAAAAGTATAGAGTGACTTTCAAAATTAATAGTTAATATTAATTGAAATTTATACTTTACCTACTTTTAATAATCCTTATTTCTTAATAATCATAACTAAGAGTTAATATGGATTCATAAAAAAGTCTCACACTCAAAAAAGTTGAAAATTTATTCTGAGTAAATTAATAATTTTTGAAATTCAATTAATTAAAATTATAATTGTTTATGGATCTATAAGTACCTCCTTAAAATTAGATATGTTTCTATGCCAATATATAGATTTTTAATTGCCAAGTAATACATAAAAGATTACAAAATGGGTGAATAGAAAAAAACAAGTTTCATAAATAAAGCTATTGTTTTTAAGTTACATATAAAACTACTTCCAAGTCTGCGTAAGAAAATTAAATAGAATGTGAGTTAGACTTCATTAAATATCTACATATATATACTATAATAAAATAAAATACTATACATAAATTTATTTTACATTCATTTTAAGAATATGCTTTTCTTTATTTCTTACCAGCTTCAAATTTCTGGAAAGCTAACTACAAAGTGAAAATTTATTTCTTATTAGTCTTAACTAAGGGTTAATATGGATTTCATAAAATGTTTCACACTCAACAGAGAGAAAAACTTTAAGAAAAATTGTAAATTTATTCTGAGTAATTTTTTTTTTAATTTATATGAGCGATTACATACAGAAATTGAAATTCTAAACAAATATGATACAAATCTGCTATTCAAATGTAGGTAGTTTTCAGAGAACGTTATACTCGTAATAGTTTAAAAATAGAAGTTTTGAATCATGCTTTTCAAAATAAGCATGCATCAAAAATATTTTTTGGAAAAACATTTATTTGATACATGCCTTTTTTTAAATAAAAATCATAAGTTCTTTGTAATTTATAAGTAAGACTGGGTCATGTATAAATTAGGTACGTATTTTTAAATTAATGAAATATTTTCTTATTATATTCTGCTATTTTTAAAAATATTTGTATAGCAACTATTTTATATACTTCTGTTATTAATTAATAACTTAAATTAAAGTAAACAGACTTGTATTATTTTTAATATAGTTAATAATAAGTTGAGTAAAAAATATAAAAAACTGTCTTTTTTGAAATAATAATACATTATTTAAAAATTAAAAGATTTATTCTCCAAAAGTCTATATCCTTAGTTATCAATCAAAGCTTATGAGCTAGTAACTTAATAAAAATAGGTAGTTTGTCTTAAAGTGTTATAAAATCTTTACACATGCAAAAAGCTGATATTGTTTAAGGGCAAGATCTCAGTTTTTGCTATTATTATTTATTAAAAGTAAGTTTGATCTTAATTTTAAATTGCGTCCAAATCACAAATAATGATTTCGTGACAAGAAATTAATATTTTTTTTAATTTTTAATACGAGAGACTGTTACGATAGTTAACTATTCATAAAGATTCGCTACATTCGTAAAATATTAAGTTTAGTTTTGTACAATATAATCCTGATTTTTAATTTTTCACAAATTAATGAAAATTATTTGCTTACTATAAATACTTAAGAATTTCTGAAAATACATCATAACATATAATATTTTTTGTTACACTTGTGAATAACACCCTTCTTAAAATAAAATTTTTTCTAAATTTAATGTTATTTTTAGGATTAATTAAAAAGTTAATACACAAATTTAGCCCATTGCATGTTTTTACTAATAGAGATATATTTGAGTTGCAGTATGTGATAATTTTCTGCTAACTATCGCTATCTTTAAGCAAGAACTTTCATTCAATACATTTTTTATTGACTACACGAAAAAAAATCTGTCAAAAATACCATATTGTAATAGTTTATACTGTATTTCTTACACATCTCATAGCGTCTGTAAATTTTTTCATACATGTTCGAAGCAAACATACTGTCAAAATCCTACAATAATTCTAAATGCAAGGGCATAATATTTTTTAAAATATATTTTCATTTATATTGCGAATAATATGCTCCTTCAGATTGAAAACACGCAGACATCAAAAAGGTTAACTCAACACTTTTGATGAATCTCAGAGAAATTCACAGAGAGAAATATGCATATGATGAAAAAAACTTAGTACTTAACTGTAACCAAGAAATATAATTTAAAATAGCAAATATGGGGAATTAGAATTTATAATATATGAGTTTCATGATAATAAACACCATTTAATTTATTTGGAAATAAAATAACGGAAAACATAGTGCTCATTAAGTAATAAAGTTTACAAAATAAGAATTGTGTCCTACTAGTTTAAAAGAGTTTTAAAATATTTTAAAATAATTTCAAACGAAGTTTTTTTCTATTTTTCTTTATTTGCTTGAATGAATTGAAGAATGATGAATAATAATTTTGATTAATATATGAATTTTAAAATGCATGTTGGACTTTAAACAGTTTTATTAAAAATTATTACACATACTATATTTTTGCATTCAAATCTAATAGAAAAAGGTTATGTTTTACATGGCTATGAGCTGTTTTGCATAGTCAATAAATAATACATTTCAATCCTGTTTTTTTATTAAATTTATTCAAATTTAATGGTAAACTAAAAATGTATCCATTGGTTTGCAGATAAAGTAAATACAGGGAAAAAAACACATTTTACGATCTACTATCATTTCTTGGAAGGAAGAAAAACAGTCAAATCTCCTTTTAGAGCACCAGAAACACAATTAAAGTAGTAAACTAGTTGCCTCTTTTGTTTTATTTCTTTGTAGCCCCTCTGCTTGAAGTCTCGATCCGACATTATTTCTTTTATCGGTAGCAGAATAAATTACATTTGGAATGTGGAATGAACAAATAGAGAGTTAAAACAAGAAAGAAAACTGAATCGTAGCTCATTCTTTTTTCTGTATCCCAGAATACAAAAGTAACGAAGAAAAACCGCGAGCCTGTATTGAATTATGGAAGTATCGAATTTCTTAACGTATTACAAAAAGCTTAAGATCAAGATTTTCTTTCTGTGCGAATCTATATGGTAATTAAATTCCATTCGACGATGTGAATTTCTTTTTATTTACTTTTTTAATTTTTGGTTTCAGTTTAAAATCCGATATCGTATGAAAACATTTTTCTTGATTGAAAATAACTTTTTTTTACTTTGGTAAAAAGACATGAAAGGTTTTCAAAGAATGGAATCCATTTTATTTTTCAGAAACTAGTGTAATCTGATAATAAAAAAAGTGTTAAAATGTTTTTTTTAATTTTGATTTTAATCAAATTCAAATATTTCTGGTAATAATCTGAAAAATTTTTTTTAATATTTTTTAAGACATGATATCTTAACATTAAGCTAAATTAAAATCTGCCATAAAATATTTAAAAAGTATTCTAATAATTTCTGTTTTTAAATAGCAAGGCAATTTATTATTTTATTAAATTTGAAGATATTTTATCAGAGTTACTACTTTTACTTTGTTTTATTTAATAGTTCCGTTAAAGTAAATATATGAAGTGTAGTTAGAACACGATTGAATTTATTCACTTTAATCATAGCATATATTAACTTATATAAATAAACACAGAAAAAATACTTTAAAATTGTAAAATTAAAGCATTTATATATATATATATATACATATATATATATATATATATATATATATATATATATTGGTTACTATTTCCTACAAAATATAAGGTCTTAGCAAAATTTATTTATTAATTTTATAATGTAAAAATTCTTTTTCGTTCATTCTTAACATCACCTAATCAGCATTTTGAATAGATTATTAAATATAATATAAATTAATACAAAAAATTAAAATTTTTTAGAAATAAATTTTTATTTCATAACTTCAAAATTAATTTAAACCTTTAAATAAAAAAATAACTTTTCTATATTTTTACTACAGAACAGAAGCAAATTATTATTATATAAGGTAATATTATTATTTAGAATTTAAGCATAAGAAACATGACCTAACCAGAACATTTAATGAAAAACAGGATTCCCTTGGAATAAAAAATATTATAATAATTCAATACTAAATAAAAATATTTTGAAGATATTTATTCAATGTCTAAATTAGAAAATAAAAACTTTTCTGGTTACTTCCATACTATCGCAACCATGCGAAACTATATAGATGCCACACCGAAAGGCGCCGAAATAGCAATTATAAGTTTCACAATAACAAACTTATATAATAAAAATATAATAAAAAAACTTTATATATATATAATGTTATATAAATAACCATTTAAAATCTATATATATATATATATATATATATATATATATATATATATATATATATATATATATATATATATATATATATATATATATATATATATATATATATATATATATATATATATATATATATATATATATATATATATATATATATATATATATATATATATATATATATATATATATATATATATATATATATATATATATATATATATATATATATATATATATAGATAGATAGATAGATAGATAGATAGATAGATAGATAGATAGATAGATAGATAGATAGATAGATAGATAGGTAGGTAGGTAGGTAGGTAGGTAGGTGGATAGGTAGATAGATAGGTAGATAGGTAGGTAGATAGGTAGGTAAATAGGTAGGTAGATAGGTAGGTAGATAGGTAGGTAGATAGGTAGGTAGATAGGTAGGTAGATAGGTAGATAGGTAGGTAGGTAGGTAGATAGGTAGATATGCAGTGTTCTACTTTCGTAAATGTCTTCCTATACTCTATAAAATGTTTAAATTTTTCTCTTATAAGCGCGTGCGTAATCTAATGAGGGCGTAGGGTTTGGTATAAAAATAAGCTTTACTTTCTGTATGTGTAATGTATTTTAAAACACAATATACATTTGAGTTTCATGAATATTTCTCGCGTCTGATATGGAAATATTTAATCTGAGTATTCTCTTTCTACTGTCTTACATTCGGTACTGAGATAAACGATTTCTTTTATATTAAACTAGAAGTTCACTTCGGATATATTAAGCTTATTAAGAATTAACTACATGATTAATGACAACGCTTATTGCATAGGATTGTAAATAAATATTCTCTTTATTAGATATTATTTGAGTACGTTTTTTAAATGTTTGATTATGAAAACAATACACTTATTATTTAGAGTTTTATTTGTTTTATTAAAAAAGTTTTAATAAAACACTCACACAGAAAATATACGTTATACAAAATTATATATTTCAACAATGTTTATTTTATAAAGAAAACCTCATTCGTAGAGAACCTCATTTATTTCTTAAGATATTTCAAGTGAACAAATTTTAAAATCTGCTTTTACGAAATAAAAGCAAAGATTTACTTTTTTTTCATCATCTCAGAGTGAGTTTCCACGAGGAAAATATAATTCAGTATTTGATGATTTCACGCAAATTTTTTAAAAAAAAGTAGCAAAGAAAAGGCCTGAAACATGTAGAGAAATTAAAAATAACTTTGTAAAACATATATTCTTGCTTTTAGTTCAAAATTTTTGAACACAAAAATAAATGATTGAAACAATTCTTAAGATTAAAATTTTTAAGAATTCGTTTCCATAGTAACATTCTTGATTTATAAAATAATCTTTCGGGAAAAATAAATAAAATGTAAATAATAGCACTTTTTTTAAATTAATAAGAATGTTAATTTTATTTTATGTAAATTTATTTCTTCATCAAAGGAATTTATAAACTTCGTCTTATATTAATTTTAGTCTCAATGAATTTAATTATGCACTCTGTTAAGAAAATCTGATTCACAATAAACTAATATTTTTTTGCTAAAAGCATTCAAACTGTTTTAAATTAATTGAAATATAACAATGTAAATCTTTTTTTCCAAATTTTTCTTTTTAGTAGAATTGAATTTACTTGATATTTTATGTTACTTTTCTGTTATATACTGAATTTAACAATAAATACTGTTAGCCTTATAAAAATAATACTTTAATTAAAATTTTTGCAGCTTTTTTAAAATTAAAAATCTTAAATTTATAAAAAAACACAAATGTAGAATTTAAAACACTTTAATCACTATAGACTTAAAATATACAATATATTGTCATTCTTTTACTCATAAAAGTTTAATTATGAGATTAACATACAAAATTAATAAAAAAATAAATTAGACAAATGTACTTTAAAATGTTGAAATCACACACGCACTCAATTAGTAGAAGATTTCATGCGACACGAGTTCTAATGTTACTCTGAATGTGCCCTTAAGTTTTCGGTACTTTTTCATTATATCCCTTGTTTTAGTTCTACAGAAATAGCATGTATTGGTCCTAAAGAAATAGAAAAAATTAGCATGAAATTAAAATAATAAAACGTAGATACATTGATTTATTGGCTGTAAAAATTTAATTTCATATTTAATACATGCTAAACTAATTTTCTGTGCAAAAATTTACTATAAATTTAAAAACAATGGTAAACAGGCTAAAGCTAGTTGTTGGAAAGATTGATTGATGATAATTTTGTAGGTTAAAAGAAGCATTACGGTCACAAATCACGAAGGACATAAAACAACTAAATACAGCAAAATTTAATTTTGTCTCATTGAAAAAAAAACTACTATTACATTATACTTACGATATTGTTTACCGAAACGATTGCTAAGCAATTTACGACAGAAATAAACATTGGTGTTTAAACAAGTTTTATCAATAAGTAATAATTATTTAGTTTATAAAATATAAATAAAAAATGTTTGAATTATTTTTCATTTTTTTCTGAAAACATAATTGTATACGTGATAAAATGTTATTAAAGGACAATATTTTAGGATTTTGTTTCTTTGTCATTACGGTTATTGCCAAAAGTGAATAATATAATGAAAACTTGCCAAGTTTTCATACGCGTACACCTGGATTTTTGGTTACTTTCTACACGCTAAGAAAGGAGCAAAAAAGTGAAATACAAAATGGCAGCTTTAAAAATACGTTAGTTAAAACACGGAAAAAACACGGAAAAAGGGTTACCAAATATTAAAGTTTATCACCAAATTTTTTGCCAAACTATAGGAAACCCTTCTCCACACCGAACCCAAAAGCATCAACTGAAACATAAAAAATGTGTAAGCTGAGAAGCAGTCAAAGATTCAAAGTTCGCAAAACATGAATGCATGTTCCTAAATTATTGTGTTCATAAGAAATCATTTATGATACATTACATATAAAAAGTAAAGTGATATTTTTAGCGAAAACATTTTATGATGCATTTTCATTATTAGATTACCTTTTCTAATATTTATTAATAATAATGTTAACTATTTTTATTATTTATATATGCTCCACTTACCATATCTATATATTTATAATATGTAATTTTAACATGTATTTATTTATACAATGTATTTACTCAAGTATTTATTTACGTTAAAGAAAAGTATTTACGCAAAATAACATTAATATTAAAAAAATATATCATTTTTTTATGATTGCTTACATGATTTCAAATCTTTAAAAAATTTCCAAAAACTCATATTTTTGAAAACTCATAGAAAAAACTGAGTTATAACTACTTGTGGGGGATTAGAGGTTTCTAATTAAATACTTTCAACAGTTTAGAACTAAAATTGCATATTAGATGTATAATGAATATTTTTGATGAAATATATTCATTAGACGCGCGCGTTCCTATATATTCATTCTTATATATATTCTCATATATTCATTAGACATTCTAGTATTGATAATTCAAGAATACCCTTAAGGGGTAGGAACGAAAGTTGTAGAAAATGTAACGCAGTCTTCACAATTTTTCCCTCAAGATTATTATAATTAACTTATCTATTTATTTTACTGAAAGCATATATCCAAGTAAATATTTAATTATATTTTACAGGATCACAATAAATGTTTGTTCATTATTTGAAAATTTTACGATCATACATTTATTCATACTGCTTGTAGTGACCGTAAGTTTGAGGAATTTGGGTGAATTATATGTCTTAAAAATATTTCAGAATGATTTTTGATAGCACCTAAGTTTAAATAGGCAATTGCCTTTGTAAATGTCCATACCAAGCAAATTGGGAGCATTAAAACGATATTGAATAAATGAAAAGTCTTATAACATATTTAACAACTCTAAAACTAAAAATATAATCATTATAGATTTTTAAATTATATAATCCTTGCAGAACTTAATTATCTAATGGATTGTTGCACTTAAAAATTTTAATCAATCTAAATTTTTTGGCAAACTATATAGTAAGTCACAAAAATCATTAGAGCGAAGTTTACAGAAAAAAATTCAATGTTATTTATAGAAAATAACTTTAATAAACACGATATACAAATAAAAAAATAATTTTTTTTTATTTTTACCTTATGCAGAAATACATACCCGAAACGACTACATTTTATGATTTACGAATAATTTAAATTCACAGTACTTTTCATTAACAGTATAATATTAGCACACAATTTTACTTAAAACACACAAATACATAACCTAAAACATTCTAGTTTGAGTAATGAAATTTCAAATTATTTACAAAATTTTTAGGTAATTAAATTTCAGTATAACTCTCACTCTAAAGTGATTGAGTTGACAGAGCCGCCCAGAGTGGTCAGAGTGCCTGACTGCGAATAAGGAAGCCCTGGGTTCGAATACCGGTTCGGGTATGGATGTATTTTCTCTCTCTATCTATCCTGTCTTTGTCATTTCCTTGTATGAATGAGGTGTGAATGGCTACCTACCCTATAAACGGCTCCCTATGGCATATGTGTAGAGCAAAGTCGTACTTTCACCTTCATGGTACTCTGATTAAAAAAACGAAAGCTTAAATTCGCATAGCCAAAGCATAGCGAGCTTGGCTTGTCCAAGTGTCATTAGTAGCAACAACAAATATTTAAGTTTTTAATGATTTATTTATTTTATTACATTACATATATTCAGACTTGTATGCTTGATTCTTGAGATCCGCTTGTAAGTCTTCGTCGATAATAGGACAAATAGCACAATGACAGATGTATAACCACAGAAGAATAACGAAGAAAACACCCAGGACCATGGTGGGAATCGAACCCACACCCCTACGCTCTCAAGCGATTAGCGGTGATGCTTTAAACCATTCAGCCACGGAGCGTCCAAGTTTTTAATGAGTGTGCACAGAAAATATGTATACTTAATATTTTTACTTTCATTGAAAAATTTATGAACAAAAAATGTTTTTTTTAAACGTGTATCTATTGATTATATAAAATTAGAGAAAGCAAATTAATCAGTATAATATAAAAGAGCATTGTGAACATATATAAAAAGATAAAAATATGATTAAAATTAATCTGCTTTTCTTTTAAATTTAATGCTGAATATAAGATATATAAGTAATATTTAGTTTTCTTTTAAAATAGACAAGATGAATGTTAATCAAATTCGCCCTTATATTATAAGGGAAATATCTCTATTCAGTTTCATTAAATCTACTAAGTTTTGGTGACTTTAAAAACTATATTGTGAAATTACTACACTATCCTATTTTATACAGAATACCAGAAACGTAAAAAAACTGACAAATATATAAAATACTTGTTAAATATATTAACGGTAGATAATCATATGTATTATTTTTCTTGGTTTGTTTCAAAACAATATAGACTCGGTTGCTGTAATTGTGAAAAATTTACTGAAATAACTAATTTAGAAACGATACTTGTTTTTGACAAAATATTTATTTAAGAATTAAAATAATGGTGTTTGTAAACAAGTTGATTATATTTATAAAAAATAAATACAAGATTTTCTAAAAAAATTTAAAAAATCTAAAATTGTACAATATTATTACTAAAGAAAATAATATGGTCACAAATCGGCAAATGCATTATGAAAAATACGCACATTTCTTATTAAACTATGCATTTCTTTAATTTTGGATTTATACTTTAGCACGAAACATTTTTTGGTCATATTTTTATATTTGGAAAACCAGCTCAAAATCTGAGTAAAGAATATTTTATAGAAACCACATAATTTTAAAGCATGATACTCATTTCCAAATTGTTAACCATTTTTGTATAGATGAAATTTTTATTGAAGAATATAATTCTTTTAATATTTTTTCATAAAATTAGAGACTTTAAAAACTACATCGTGAAAGCTACAAACAATGAACTTCATTTATGAAATTTTATCCTAAAAATATAATTCTTTTAATATTTTTTCACAAAATTATCAAGCGAATTATTTTAATTCACTGTTAAAACGAAATAATAAATCATAATATTCTGGCAAAACTTGAAAAGAAATTAAAAAAAAATTGTATATTCTGTAAGTTCTATTTTTGAGGTATTAATTTTATTTTTTAAAATTATAAAAAAATATTTTCACTTTTGGTCTAAAATTTTAAAAATGCATTTTCAATAATTTATTTGTTTGTATACAAGGATTACAAACGCAGCAAAATACGAGTTAAATAAAAGTATGATAAATAGATATGAACTGAAATTTAATAATCATTGAAAAATAAACTTTATTTATTGATGCGGAAAGAACCTCATTTATGAAAACTTAATGATTCAGTTAAGTTCTATTGTTTCCAAGCAACAATAGATAATTTACAATTTTAAATATACTGAATTATATATTAGAAATTAACTGTAAGGTGGAATACCCGTGCAAACCAAATTGTCTTCTTATGACAATTTTTTTTATGTTTACAGACTTATTTTCCATTTACATTTTTTCCATATACTTTTTTTCACCAATTTTTCCTCTCTATTTATTACAACCATATTTATTCAAGATTTAATTCCATTTTGATAGAATGATAACTGTGTAAAGTAACTTTTAATTGTAATACATTGTGGTCATCAAAAATAATTAATCATCTAACAAACATTAAAATAATTACTTGAAGGGAAAATGAATTTGGATCATGCAAATGATTAACATTTTAACACATTTCGGACAAATATCCTTTTAAATATTGCATAAGAGAAATGTGTTAAAGTAAAAATTCACTGTAATACATTGGTGGAACTTAAATTTGCAAATGCAAATGACCTTATGATCATTGAAATCCTACGAAAGGAAGATGAAGTTGCAAATATGATTAGGATTTCAGATCATTTCGATAAAACGACATTTGAATTATAGGACAAAAGGAAGGGTGTAGAGCTAATTTTTCTTTCAGAAACTGCTTTGTTACATACAAAATGTTTTATTAGTATCGTTTTACGCCTTAAATAATAATAGGTACTGGTTACCATCAAATAAATTGGAATTTCATACAGCAGAATAGTTGCCTATCGGAAACGTGGATTACCACTCTGTGATATTCCTATTCACAATAGTTCAAATGTTACATCAATATCGAATCAAGGATTGCTGAGGATCATTTAGAAAGGCTTCCATGGGTGTCAACACTCTTTCATGACAAACACTTCAGAGGACAAACATAACTTTATAGCAGAGTTTCAAAATCACGCGTCCATATCACGATTCATTTGTCAGGAAATGGGTTTAATGGTGGATGCCGAAGACGCGATGACCATTAATGTTACTTTCCTAAAAATATATCATAAAAACAGATAACGACTGATGCAGCCAAATAAGAAGCTATATAATGGAAGATTACGATACATGTCTTTTATCACGAGTATCACTACTAAGCATTGAATTTTGATGGCTGCATACTCCCTCAGCAAAATACTGTCTCATCAGTAAGGTAAATACACTACCCAACATTAAAACTGCAACACCAAGAAGGAGTTGCCAGAAAAATGACGAAACTTGGTAAGCAGAAGGATGTAACAACCAAAAATAAGTGATTTTTATTTCGTAATGATATGTATAATAAAGACAGAACAGACAGAGTGTTTGACCACCGCAACGGTGATATACGAAGCGACACGTCTAGGCATGGAGTCAATGAGAGTACGAATGGCATCCTGAAGAATGGCTCTCGACTCCCTGTCAACAATTTACCAAAGAGCGTCTTTTCAAGGGGAAGTGTCAATGGTATGCGTATTGTGTCTAATCATATCCCAAACGTGTTCAAGTAATGAGAGAACTGGTGAGTAATCCAGCCAAAGAAGTAACTGTATACCTTGCAGGGCACGTTGACTGATGCCAGCAATGTGTTTTCTGGTGTTATCTTGCTGATGAAGGGCAATGGACACCTCCTGAAATTAGTGGAATATCACTGGTCGCACCACATCATCCATATAGCTTTGGGGTGTCATAGTACCGTGAATACGAACTAAAGGTGACCTGGTATCGTACGCAATCAATGGCACCTCTTAAACGTTCCACACTTCCTTGTTCAAGCCATATTTGGCAAAGTCGGTGAATTGTGGACCAATTGAGGTGTCTATCAGCCGTGATTTGCCGTAAGGATCAACATGCCCTTCTAGACCTAATCACCATACCCCTCGTAAGCTCGTCCGGCTTCTGGAACTGTCACCATCGACGACGGTCAGGCAATCTTTGAAATTACAAGCGTCTCTCTGATAAGAACAAACTTTCAACGATTATTTTCCAAGCAGTGACAATGGGTGAATGTTATTCGTTCTTCCGGTTCTTCACCTTATACATTATAATATATATGTGCTAGAGAGCTGCGAATTTCACATCATTTACAAAACTCGGTAAGGTGCATCTACTCTGAAATATGTATACTGTTCTGGTCACATCTTCTTCAGAATGCATTATCAATGTAGAGCAGTGTATATGCAGAAAAAAATGTTTGTTTATAATCCTGATATATGAAGTTGTCAAGCATAGAAAGAGAGAGATAGTTGTGGGCAATTAGGTTTGGTCTTTGTGAAAATCCTAAGTATCAACACAAAGAAATAAATTTAAGTATTTTCATTATGAAATTGAGAATTTTAGTTTATTTATTTTCCAACTTCAATTAAAGTCATTCAGTATTTGAAAGATCCAAAGCTCGTTAAGTAGCTCCTCGATTCATTAAAGTTACATTTGCTGTAGGTAATTATTTTTCATTTGCTAAAAGAAATACGTAATATACTTCATAGGCAAATCCCGCATTGATTATTAACCAAAATACTGTAATAAAATTTCATATAAAATTAGTTCTCTCTAAACCAGTGAATTACCAAGAATTTGCTTCATGCACATCATTATTCAAATCTTTAGATTTCCTTGCACAGCCATATGCAATGAATGATTGTCAGCAAATTCTTCAGTAGTTTAATTAGGCATTTCTCTGCGGCTATATGCAGTGATTGACCCTCACAAATAGTATTTTAAAACCAGGAAAAAGTTTTCTCTTGTAAATATCTTTCCCTTGACATTTCCGCATCCGGTCAAAATTTGTTTTTCGATTGAATTTTCTATTAAAGTTTGATTTAGTGTTTGTCTCTTTTTGCAAAATACCAGTTTCTATACTTACAACGCACAGTTTTAAAATTTAAACCTCTCTTATACATAAATACACTGGTTGCCCCCTTAAATGCAAAAAACTGAAGGAAACATGCAAATAACATGGAATTTACAACATGCATTAGCAGAGGGGGGATACCAAATGATCTCCTCTCTTCTTGATCTCCCCTCTGCTTTCAGTGCAGGCACACATCATCCGTGCCTGTGATGCCACTTCAAAGCGCAATTTTAGGCTTGCAGATTTCGACGATTTCAATTTCGGCAATTGTGTTTTTCTTTTTTCTAAAAGAATGATCATTTGTGAGTCGTTGAAAACATCGATCATTTTTCGATCAATTATCCAAGCTCGACAGATAGATAGAGAAGCCTACTGAGATTGCGGATTATCTTTCTAGGAAATCGATAGTCGTGTTGAACGAAACCAAACAACTGTAATGAGGATATGTGATCGTTGGATGCAGGAGAGTACAAAGGACAAACTGAGGTAGTTTGATCACACACCTCAATTGTTCACTTCACATGATGACAAGCAAATTGTGCGCATGGCAGTGACAGATCACTCAGCACATAACAAACCATGGAAAATTGCATTCAATCTGTAACGCATTATCTAGTGTCTGCGCGTACCATTCGACACCGTTTACAGCAGAATGGTTTGTCCGCAAGACGTCCATTGATTTGTCTACCCTTGACAAAAACTACAGATGTCTCCACCACCGATGATTTGAGGAAAGAAGGATGTGAACGGTAAAATGGGAGGAAATTAGCTTTACTGAAAAGTCACGCTACTGTCTGCAACACTACCATGGTCGCCTACAAGTCTGGAGACACCGTGGAAATAGGAAAATGAAGAGTTGCGTTATTCATCGCCACTCTGGTCCTACACTGGGTATTATGAAAGACGATGGTATTGGATTTCACTCTCGTACTCCTCTAGTACACATTCCCGGTATTTTAAACAGCCGATGCAACATCTGAGGTATGTTGGAGCCAGTTGTCCCTCCTTACCTTCAGGACATGCCAACAGCAACATTTCCACAGGATAATGCGCCATCACACGTAGGAACGCATTTTCCTAAGGTTTTTCGCCAATCTCTAGATTAAATTGATTCCCTGGCGTGCAAGATCTCTGGATCTTTCGCCGATAGAAAACATACGGTCCATGGTTGCTCAACGATTGACCCAGAAAAAACCCTAGCTGCCACACTAGATCAACTTTGGAAACGTCTGGAAGTTGCTTGGTCAGCCTTACTCCAAGAACATATCCAAAGTCTCTTTGAATCAATTTCGAGGAGTGTGATAGTGATGATTTCTAACAATGGTGGCTAATCTGGCTGCTGATTTTGGCAGGAACCACACTTCACAGAAATCTATAACTTTAATCAATTGATACTTGGCCAACATGCTATTTACAAAATAAATTTTGTAGTGACACCTCTTGTCTTTCTTGGTGTTGCAATTTCGTTGGTCAGAAATGTATAAATATGCCAAACATCATCATCTGCAACAAACAAACTTATAATCCTATGGAAATTTAAACGGAGCGCATTTCACTATTTAAAATACTTATTTTACTAAGGATAGTATGAGTTTAATTGTAATATTATTATAGAGCTATGCTTACTTAATTTGCTTGTAGATAAATAAGTGTTGTTATTTAAAAACCAATAATTAAATCAACAAACATTTATCAGGAAAATAAAGTTGATAAAATTATATTTTCTCATTTATTGCGAAATAAACTGTTAAAATAAGTACTTAAAATGATTCATTTATATTGTAAACAATATCTTTATTTTGTAATAATAATATAATATGTATAGTACTTAATAAGGTGCAGTAAGCATTGCCCTAAAATTATTTTCATAAAAAATTTATTTTCCAGTGTTATCTCAAATTTTTATCTCCTTTTCAAAAAAGAGACTACGCAAAATAATGCAGTGGCTCTTAAGTGTAAATGTAGAAATTATAAACTTTTTTTCATTCTATTGTTAACTTTTTAATTAATTTCAAATTTATTATATGATTAGTGTATATGATATAAAAAATCTTAATGCCTTATGTTTCATCTGAAAAATCCTGAAAGAATATAACACTTTCTTATTAAAATCAATATTTTTAACAACAATATGGGATGTAAAGTATCAATAATGTATATATCTTTTTAATTATTATATTATAAAATATATATTTTCTTATAGTGTTGAGTCTTAGTTATATTTATTCACCTTTGAAAATGTCAAATTGTAATCGTAAAATTTCCTCCGAAATAAACTAGCCTATCAAACATTTTATTAGAAAATATGCTCATAAAAGTTACCATTCATATTGAAGATGAAATCTTTCCTTCGTTTTTATTTTCCTATTCAAGAAGTCTGCATTTATTCCAGCAAACATTCCGATTGAATAAATTTCTCAATTTCGAATATCACCGTGAATGCACTTCGCTATTTTCTCCGTTTCGAATAGAGCCATCAACAATAAGAGGAGAATAGTCTTCAGCACCTGATGGTTTCATATGAATCAAATAAAAAAACATAAAAAGTAGAGATAACATTTAGATACATAAAAAATAGAAAGCTCCCTAAAATGTTTTTTTGAAGGTAGCTTTTCCAATGTTAACTCAATCGCTTTTTTTTCTGAAATGAGACTACCTGAAAAATAATTCGATGACTCTCAAGGGTAAAATTGTTTTCGGAGTCAATGTTGCGTAGTGGGAAAAAATGAAAAACAAATAAGAAGAAATAAATGGGCCGTCAGTTGTGACAACATATTCATTCACTTCTAACCAAAAGCGGTTTATGTCCGTAAAATTTCAATGGTTTTATTTGCGAACTGTATACCGCGGTCTTTTCAATTGTTGACATTTTCTGTAGTGTTTTCATTTTTGAAGCTTTTTTGGGGGAATATGCAAACTAATACTTAAAATTTCTGAAGCAAAACTAAGCAGTGAGAGAGAGGGAGAGCGAGAGAATATCATTTTAATATATATTTCAATATAAATTATAGATATTGTAAATTTTAAATATAAAACAGAAATTTCATCAACTTGAAATAGGATGAAATTTGTTATTGCAACTGATGAAAAAAATTGCATTGAATATTTTTTCTCAATAAATGTATTTTACCGATGCAAAAGGAATAATTAATTATTTTTTGATAATCTAATACATTTTCATTAACAACATATAAAGACAATAAGTATTATTAATACATGATTATGAGATTTGCCCATATTTGCTTATAAAAATTAAACACCAACAAATTCGTCAAAAATGTGATAGTAAATTTCTTCACATGTGTAACTAGGAAACTAAAATATTAAAAAAAGTTAAATAAAGTTGTTAAAAAGATATGAAACATATGAATTGCAATCAAATCCTAATACTGTAAATATCGTAAATACCATATGAATAATTGTTTTGGATAATTACAAAAGTTTAATTAAGATTGTTTTAAAAAATGAGTTAATTTTCTTATTTCGGCATAGCGAAAACTATGTTTTTGCCCACAAAAGTCTTTCTTCAGTTCGTTTTATGTTCCATAAGGGAAAACTGTTAGAGGTGCATTTAAAATTCTAAACATTAAATTGAGATCAAAATCTTTTCTACTAAATTGTATTATACATATCCCTATTGGAGCATATATATATATATATATTATATATATATATATATATATATATATATATATATATATATATATATATATATATATATATATATATATATATATATATATATATATATATATATATATATATATATATATATATATATATATATATATATATATATATAACAATGAAAATGAACTTATTTTTGTCTTCATTATAATTCTCCACAAAAGACAATTTTTAAATAATACATTTTCAAAGAAATGGTTTAACTTTATTACAACAAATGTATTTACAATGCCGATGTCTTTTCAATAGTTTTGTAAAAAGAAAATTGTTCTACTCCATATGAAGTTTGATCTCAAGTTGGTATCACTGAAATTTTTGATTATATTCTGTATAATGTTGTAGGTTGTTATATGAAATGTAATTTGCTCGACTAATCATGATTAAAAATTATTATTTCAAAGGTATAATGATTTATTTCCAACTAGCTTACATTTCGTGCATTGCAGTGGTTGAAAAGCAAATTTTAAGAAACTGCTTAAATATATAATTGACTTGAAGAAAAAATTCACAATGTAATTTTAGTTCAATATATTTATTCAAGTTCTTGTGAATACACAATATATGTTTTGTCATTTCATCTTGTGCGAGACGAATAGGTCGGAAAACTTTCTGCTGCATTAGTTGCCCACATATATTTGTTTATGTGAGATGCAAAAATATTCCAAATATAGCCCACACACTTTTAGTCACTGCCCCCACACATTTGTTGGTCGTAATTACAAAAGAGAGTTATGCTAGAAACTTTAGACATTTAAATTCAAAGAGCGTATATTTTGTTTTTGGATTAATGGCATATATCTTTATTGATGTAATTGGCAATAGTAAGCATTTATCTTTAAATTCGTTTTACAAATTTGCCGTTACGATGATATTGCTTAAATCTTTTCCTCCCAAAACCTTGTATCATTGCAAAGTTAAAGTGGATTGATACTTATGTTATAGTCACTCTTGTGCACCAGTACAGTGGGTCATAGTGACATCTTCATTTCGATTTTTCTACATATCAATTGATACATAAGTTGTATCATTTAGACATATATTTTCTTTTTAGAGCAGAAATCAATGGTTTGGCTATCTTCTCATTCCTAATATCAACAAAAAATGTTTGCAAATCATTTTATATTTGAAAACACATATTGATCAAAATCAATTTATATACATGTAGAAATTAACTGATGATTTGGGAGAAGTTGTAAGTTCAACTGTGGATGTTAAATGTGATATAACTGACAAATTATTAGACAATAAATTGAAGGCTCAAAATAAGTTTATCCTCTACCCTTAAATTTTGCAATATATGAATGTATATACAACCGATATATTTTATGAGATATTGTGCATTCAGCCCATGTCATGAGTGAACATTCAAAAGCGTTGCTGCAATTCCATAAGATATAAAAACAATTTATATTTTATCTCATGATTGAGTGTTTGTCAAAATGATAGAAATGATAAGTTTTCTTGAACCACCGAGTGCATCTACGATCTAAAATTGACCTCTGCGATTTGTTTACTTGCAGGATAGCATTACACATAATTTATATTTTGTATCCCATTTCAGAAATTCTTTTCAACTAAAATTCCCAAAATTATTAACACCAAAAACTATATTTTGCAAATGATGAAAAGTGATATTGGAAGTTTGATTCGGTTTAAATATTTTCAACTTCCTTACTGATTCGCTAGAGATTGCTAAGCATGTCTCCCAGACAAATACCAACAACTCGTTACAAATGTTTATTATAAATTGTGCAAATCCAGGATCGTTACTTGCAAACATTAAGTTATTATTCATTAAATTTTCTGCAATTTTCTTAAGATCTTTCAGTTTGGGTTGGAAACACGTTGTAGATATTATTGAAAGTACCTTGAGTATTTGCTGCTGTTGAAGATCAATTAATACAGTGTTCTAGAGGAAATCATTTTAAACATTTAAATTTTGGCAAGCTTCTCGATAGGTCCCATAAACTTCCCAATTTAATGTTTTCGTATCTTAAAAGGATTGGAGTTTATGTGTGTTAGCAGTAATCGCAGTTGTATACGAATTCTTTATATGTTTGGATGATTTGTATACAATGGCAGAATGCATCGGAAAAAAATAAATATACTTATGTCCTTCAACTGGTACGCCTAATTTATGATAGAGAAACTTTTTCGCTGATGCATTCCATGTTTAGTACTTTGACACTTCGGAAGAAAGTAGCATTCTTGCGAAAACATCTTTAGTATACAATGAGAAGAAGAATGTAAACATTGTTTTTGTTGGATAAAATACGCTTCCATATTAGTTTTATTTTGTAAACCACAAGTATGGTTCATTTTCAGAAAGCATTGCTAAAGAAAAATATGTTGCGTTAACTTCATGAAGTAGGAATAATAAAATACACTAAACAGCTTCATCGTTTTCTATATTATCATTACAATTGATAATGTTCAACTTTATCAGTAAGTGCAGAAACATAATTCACTCCCGAGATTGCTGTATCTTTTCCTTTACTGATTTCTACAAAGGTCTTTAATAGATTTCTCTGAACAGTAAAACTCGACAATGATGTGTGCTTTAAACAATTTTCAGAGTCAAGTTAAATACGGTACAAAAACCAAAAATATAGATTTTTATGTTATTATTATACTTTTTCTAGAATGATGAATTTTGGCAAAAAAATTTTCTGTTGAGCTTTGACAATATTGTTCTTTTCAAGCAATCATTTCTAGTGTTAATTTCAGCGTGAAAATTTCATGGATAAAATTTCATGAATCTTATAAATTTTCTGTAACTCAACTAAATTTCTTTCAACTAAAATGTTGAAAGAAATGTTCAGTAAACTTACCAGCGTCACGATTTTGCTTGTATTTAGACGTTGCAAAAAGGACAAACAGCTGAATCACTGAGCACAAGAAAACAATTAGTTGATTTCTTAGTAGAAACGCACTGGGTAAGATTTTATTTTTCGCAAAATATCATACTTTGTTTTGCATAAAAAGAAGTAATACTAAACAGCAAGTGTCGAAATTTGATAAAGATGAATTGTTATCTGACGAGAAAGTAAATTGCTATTCAGTGATATTATCACTCGAACTATTTACATTTCAGTCAGTGTTAAGCGAATAAGAAAATTGTTTTGACGAGTGTCTTATTGAATGGCAAGTAGCCTTTAAGTAGTCCTATCATGATCTTTATGCAGTCTTATCATGATCAAGTCTCCAAAAGGCTTACATATTGCGAGAGATAATTTGCAAAACCTTACAATCCGGTTACGAAATTTTAATCAGGAAATAAGCCTATTTGTGGCAGAACCAGTAGCTATTTGTACATGTTCAAAACAGCAAAGAAATCATTACTTTCTCTTTCCTTGATAAAACGATAAAAAGGGGAAAATGACTCTGAAAAGCCTAAAAAATGTTGGGTACAGGGATAACAGTACGTCGCCTTTTCAAATGAGTTCTGACTTTGTATAAAGGATTCTGATGTCATACATGACTACATAGATGACACATGACATTAGACACCAAGGAAACTACTTCAAAACCTAGTTGTTTTCGTTATCCTCCTAAGGGCATTCAAATGAGTGATTTCATTGATAGTCATCGGGTACATTCAAATCACATCCCAGCTCGTATTGACGTTAACGTAGATCGGTGTATTTCGCACATTTTCACAACAGCAGTTGGGATCCGTCTTTGAGGTTTGTGAAACACTATCAACAAATTTATATAACTATATAAATCTCGATACAGAAAGTATTCTTTGATCATTTTTGGATGTTTTCTCTTGAATAATCTTCAACTTCTAACAAAATAAGAACTTCCAGTTATAAGTCCTTAGTTGATACAGATGATGAAATATGTCATAGATTTGGAAAAGACTTGAAGCAGAGACTCACCAGTTTCTATCATTCAAAGGCAGTTTTACTCTTTGCTTGACAGATTAAAGTACCTTGAAGCTTGTATGGAATGTCCATATTTTTATTAACTTCCTCTTTTTAAATTAAAAACGGCTCGTTGAATTAAATGATTTTATGGAAGAGCCATATTACTTACACATTTTAAAAATATTTTTCAATTTGATTGCCTTCATGAAGTATCTATTTTAATGCCCATTGTACAACAATAATTATGTTCTCCATGTTAAAGAAAACGTTTCAAGTTTTTTTTTTCAAAATTGTTAGTATTTCCTGATATCTTATATGTGCTTAATTTCATATTCTATATTTTACATCAGATATCCTAGATTAAACTACATGTAATAAATATCATTCCTAATATTAAGTATTAAGTTTTAAACTACTGAAAATAAAATATCTAAAATCAAAAACCTTAAATAGAGTACTGATTAAATTTTCTCAATAAATATTTCAAAATTAAAATTGCAATTTCAGCATAGTGATATTTCTTATATTCTTTCATGAAGGTATTTGTTAAAAATTGACATGCACAAAAATGTAGAATTGACATATCTGGTACATCTATTTTGCAAAATACGTTAAGTGAATATTTCATAAAGGGAATTATATGCCTTATATTTCTTATTGTGGAAAATTATTTTGTGCATAAATATTTTTACAAAATAATATTATAATAATAAATAAATAATTGAATTTTGAAATAATGATATAATCTAAATTTATTGTTATCAATATAAATTATTAAATTATACTGTACATACTATATTAATTAGATATACTACATTAAATCGTATTATATATATTCGCAATATATACTAACTAATAATATGGAAAAATAGTTATGTTTTGGACTTTGGAAATTTAGTAGTATTTTTATATCAACGAGTGAAATCCGAACAGTATAGAAAAAATTGATACACTGTCTTATTTAACATTTAAAATCCCTCATTCCGAAAAGGAATTTTATAGTATATTAATTGATGATAAAACTTTAAATAAGGCATAAGTATCAATATTTTCAGCTCATTATTTAAAAAAGAACAAAAACTTTCACTTTCAAAATGTATCATAGTAAACTTTAAAATATTTCATGTGATGTGGGAAATGATTTCAAATACTGAGCAGCTAAAATAATCACAGAATCTTCACTAACAGCTTGCTATTATCTAACTCTTAACAACAATCTTACATCGTACAATACCTCCAATTCGTAGTACAGTGGGAGATTTATGGCTTAAACCTATATCTCCTGGTTAATGGAATGCTTTGTGATTGCAGAGAATATTAAGAAAAGAGGGATTACAAAGCCGTGAGTAGTTTGAGATTAACCTAACAAGCTGAAATGTCTTGAAAATAATTACCTTTAGATTTCTATCTCTAATTGGTGTTTTACTATTAAACTTTACATTTATTTTTGTTTTTATTTTTTTCTTATCAAATCTTGTCCCTTTTCTCTTTCAACCATTTGGTTATAGTTCCTTTTCTGAACACCGTGGTGGTAACATATGCAAAAGACAATTAAATTTTATATATTTTCGACAGGTGAGAGATCTAATGATACAGGGAAAATTTAACAATTAAACATATTATTATCCGGATATATATATATATATATATATATATATATATATATATATATATATATATATATATATATATATATATATATATATATATATATATATATATATATATATATATATATATATATATATATATATATATATACACGTTGTAGAACATGTTGGTTAGTTTCCACAATGTGAGGTCCTGCATTATCCTGCTGATAAATGGCATTTGGTGTCAATTCGATGTGAGTCAAAAAGCACAATGATTTTGAATGGAAGAAGTAGTCCATAAATTACTAGGTCGTCAAATCAGCAAAAATATGAAAAAAGTAGTGATCTGCAATTCTATGCATTCCAGAATCATACTGACTCGTTATTTCATTCACTGTTGCATCCGACTGACTCTGTCTCAAAGTGATTGCCAGACTCGTCTTGTAACTAGTCTTCAGCATCGTGGTATTTGCAGACTAGAGTATTTCTTCAAGATTAGAAATAAATAGAAGAAAATTATTCATGAGATTTTTTCCTTTCTTTCTCGCTTCTTCCATCCCAAAATACAACGTAGTCTGTACCATTTTCTATTATATTTTTGGAGCAATGTTTGTTATATATATATATATATGATTTATAGTATATTTTATAAAATACAATGAAAAATGCCAAATGGAGAATAGTACGAATAATAAATAGTACATTGAAAATACTTGGAAAAATTTTTAAGAAAATATCAAAGAAAGATAGATATAAAATGGAATGAAGTACCAATATGGCCAGCTTCGTCAGAGGGTGTTGACCACATTGGCACAAATTATGGCTTTCCTGCAATGGCCCAAGACATAGTCTTAAAGAAGCCAGTACACTCCAAAGTCATACCAAAATTTCAAACCAAAATATCAAACCAGAATAAAAGAGAGAGAGAGAAGTAGAATTTAATCTAAAATATATAAGTCAAAATCCAATGTTGACAAAATACATTTAATTTATAAAACCATATCTAAATACAAGTCCAAATCTGCAAGAACCTCACCAAATACATAAATTAGCGACTAAGTGTAAACACTATCGGCATTTCAAGCTTCTTATAAGACCTTCAAGGCTTGGGTGACCTTTCTGTAGTATAAAACTACGCCTTACTTCACTCTTATAAGTATATATATAACATGGCCTTTTTTCAAAACGAATTGAAAAATGTTAAAATCATAATGTTACATTTGAGATACATACAAAATTTTGAGGTCCGATAAAATCTAGATTTATAATTTTAATTGCACATCATTATACATTATTGTGAATAATTAATATTACAAATCATCTTCAATAGTTATATTGAATCTTTTAAAAATAAATTTAATTTAGCTAATATTTTACAAAATTTTAATAATATAATGAAATTTTTGCATGGAATACATAAAAATACTTACTCTTTATTTACTATTCAAATAAAATTTATTTTGAAATAAACTATGAAAATTTAAATTATCAAAATTAATGAAATAATTCAATTTTAATATAACAATTAGTTTTTCAAACATTTTAATATGTATCGTATTTTTTTATTGAAAGCTAAGTACAATGAGCAAAGAACTCAAGCTGATATGTTATGCATTTTACACAAAGTTCGGAATAAAGAAAATGTTTTTCTTAAATTATTTCTGCATTGCTTTCCTTTATTTTTATCTATAATTTACTCGCTTTTCCTCTATTTAAGGACAGATATTCATAATGAAATTCAACAGAATTTGTTGTTTTATTAAGTTTAAAATGAGCGAAACATTTTGAATTGGTTTGAAATGGTTTCATCAAATTATTTTTAAACAACACATGTTAGAAAATTTTAAAAATTGCATAATAGTAATTACAATATGTAAATTTGATAAATATAAATGATCAAAAGTTAAAATTTTCATATAGAGAAATGAACAAAAGTTTAAATAAATTAAGCATAATTACCGAATGAAACAATATTTAAATTGGTAAAAATTGATTAAGTAAGTTTTTAATACATATTAATTAGTTATTATTAAAATACAGACGTAAACCAAATTAAGCAGAATAATTCTCAAAACTAACTTGAATTATTCCTTAATTGCATAAATATTAATTTCAATGCAATCAGTTTTAGGAGAGAAAATCGGGCACAATTTTTGGAAAGAATTTGAGTTTTAAATTTATATGAATATGCAAATTGGATTATTATATCTTTAAATAAGATACCTAAGAAAAACTGATGGCTTGAAAAGCATGGATAAACTGAACACTTTATCCATGCTTTTCAAGCCGTCTATGGATATTACCAATTAAACATAAAGCATTATAAATTAGTACTAGTATAATAGATCTTTAGGTAAGGTGCGCGTAAAAGCATATTTTTAATAGATAATTTTCATTAACAATATGAAGTTCATTTTTATAACTACTTATTTTGCTGCTCATTTTAAAGTTTTTGAAGGAAACTATATAAAATATTAATAAATAAACTACAGTAAACACTTTCTATTGAAAAATTCATAGTTCTTCAGTTCTTTTCTTTAAACTTGAAAATATTACTGACAAATCTGACATTTTGAAAATCTCTAATTACTTTCATTTGATACTCATGTTTTTATAGTGCATTAAAGTCACAAAAACTGTAAGTGATGAATAAAAATAACGCATTATTATTCAAAGTGTTAATTAGAATTTTTTAAAGTGTAATTTTTGTTCTTCTTAATAAATAAAAATTATACTTTAAATAATTTTTCAATAAAAAATATTCTATGTACTTGTACTGCCATTGGCTAAAACTAATCTGCAGCAACTCCATTATAAATTTGATAAGAATATTGGAATATTGAATTTATATTTTTTTTCGCTGAGCTATTTAAAATATAAAAAAAATTTGTAAGTGTTTTAAGAAAAATTAAATAAACTTTATTTAGTGTGGTAAAATATTTTTACAAATAAATACAAATTTTAAAAACCAGGCATGCAATCAAACTTTAAGAGTTCGGCAAGAATGCAAATCTAGATTTCCCATCAAATATATGAAAGCTGAATAATTCTTTGGGCCCTTTCTCATCATTTCCATTTTCCTTGCATGTTCTTTTTAAGGAACAATTTCACCAAAATTACGTAAGACTTTTCAAGTTCAATTGCATCTCTAGAAGCTTGCATTTCTGATTTTCAATTGCATTCATTGAAAAGCACCTGGTTTGTTTGTGTTTTGCATTTTTGATTATGCTTGTAACTTTGAAGTCTTTGTTTTGAGTAAACTCGTTGTAGATGTATTCACGAAAACGTATTGGGTTAAAGAATTTTAAAGGACGAGTCACACAGCAAGGAAGGGAAAAACATATAATAAAACTACGATATATTTTTTTTGTTTAAAATGCTGTGGTGCATGGAATACTTGAATTAATTTTGAATACATTTTTCAAATTAGGCCTGTAATGTGAATGAAACTTATTAATTTATGTACTACATTTGTTAAACTTGAATCAGAATATTATTTTCTGAATAATTTTAATAACTTTTTATTTAAAATGGATTGCCTTATTTATCAATATGAAAAGTTAATTTTCTAGTTTTATAGGAAATATGGCATGATCTAAGTTTTCTTAGAAAATGTATTTTACAAATTACAATTTAAGAAAATTATATGAGTATATTTCAACTGAAAATATATTTACTTTACAATATCATGAGTGTAATTTAAAACAATTTTATGAAAGATAAATAATAAACAAAATAATCTTCTTTGAAGAATTTTATTTTTAATTACTGTATAAAGAATTAAATATTATTAATATTTACAAATCCAAGGAAAATGTGTGCAGAATAATCTTTTAAATTACACTTTGTAATAAAAATTTAATTAAGTAATGCGTAAATATTTCCATAATTTATATTTCTTTGAATGCAGTACTATACTTTTTTATGCTTTTCAACAGCACTATTTTTAATATGAGATAATTCAGAAATTATGCTAATAATATATGCTCTAAGGAAAGAATCCATAAAGCCAGGCTATAAAACAACACTTGATTAATTGATAGTTTCTAGGTATATATTTTGAAAAATTGTTCCACTTTTAATTCCTCATCCAAAAAAATTTCAGTGTTTTGTCTTTCTCTTAAAATGCAATTCTTAAATAAGTATATTAAATGGAACAAAATAAAGCTTTATCTAACAAATAATTTAGGAAAATATGGTCCAACTGATTAGTTTCTAATAAATTTACTTTTGTAAATTGTTATTTTATTGAAGGAAAATCTAAATTCTTCATAATATTCCATAATCTCACTCTGTCATAACATTAACTTATATAGTAAACATTTTTATCATAATATTTACTTAATTATTTATAACATTATTTATCATATTATTTACTTATTATAATAGAACTTTTAAGTAATAATTTGTTTTAAATATATTAAAAAATAAATGTGTATATGATTAAACGGTATTTAATTTTTTTTTATCCTTATGATCTTGCAATTATTCTTCTAAGTTTTAACCTAAACGAATTTAATCACAAAATATATTTTTATAGACAATAATTTATTAACTATTGTCACCATATGAAAAATTATATAATCAAAATGGCTATGTAATCAATAGATAATTTTATCAAATTCTAGATTTTTTACGTATAATAAATGAATTTTTCTGTTTTTTAATATTTCATAACATGTTCACTTCAACAATAAGTTGTAAAATTATATTTAATTAGTTTACGCATATTTGATTAGTTTAATTTAATGCTTAGTTGAAATTATATTTCATTAATTTAATTGGATGTATTTAATAAAATATTTGGTAATTTGTACATTATTAATTCAAACATGTGGTCCACATTTTATAAAAAATTTTTAAAAAAACTAATATTTATGGTTAACAATATACATTGCAGCTTCATCGGAAATGTATTCATTTTTATTATAGTTATATTAGTTAAGATTTTAATGGTTTTTATTTTTCCTCAGAGTGTTAGTGTTTTGCGGAAATTTCAAAATGTTTTATAAAATTTAGCATTTAAACGTTTTACAAGGAATGTAATTGTTACTTTTTAATCAAATGCAAAGAAATTTGGAGCATATTTTTGCTGTGAATATTCAGTACAAAACCTGTTTTGTTTAAAAATTGTATATATTTGAAAATTTTGTTGTTATTGTGTAATGCATATCATAAAATAATGAAATATGCTTTCCTCAAAAATAAATCTCAAATTAAGATAAAGGATGTAGTGAAAAATCATAACCTCCAGCATTCCCCTTGTAACAGAAGTAACTATGAAGTTACTACAGTAAAATATTTTGAGCTAAAAAATTATAGAGGCGTGTGAATTACTGTTTTCGATATTTATTTATTTGAAAGCTCTCTTTTAGTAAATCAAATTAATTTCACAGTTTTCAAAATCCTTTTTTATACCAATTTGTATTTATTCAAAGCAAATACAATACAACTTGTAATAAGGTGGATAATATAATATTAAATTATTATGAAAAATAAAAAAAGCTTGCTTTATAAAATTTTCTAAGATGATCATGTTTTACTTTCTTAAAACAATGTTTATTTTCTTGAATTATTTTTTTCAATGTAACAATTAACAATATATTTATTACTTATATAACATATTTATATAACATAACTTAATTAATCAAGAAAATAGAAAATTATCCTTTTTAAATTTCAGTTTTTGCAGTTTGGTGAAGTTGAATATTTCTGATATTATCATTAGTTTGTAAAAGACAAGTTTATTAATTAAGCCTTATATAGGACAGAAAAGTAACAAAATAGAAAATAATTATTCACTTCTAAATTTTGAATTGTTTCATATGTATTATTCTAATATTCCATATTACTTATGAAAAAATTTAGAATAAATCGTATTAGATTCCAATTTTATGTAAATCAATCTCAATTATTAGTATTGCTTTATGAATATTTGTTTAAGCTCTAAGCGCTTAGAGATAAGTGTAACTGATTTGTATGTTTAAATTAACATTTTGAATTATTTTATAATTATTTATAAATAAGGTGATTAATTTTTTGAAAAAAAATTTAAAATTATTTTGTAACAGTAGAGCATGTTTTCATGTTTATTACTCGTGCTATAAAATTTCAAAACCTTGTCATCCACTAAGTACACAATTTTAAAAAATCATATTTTATTTTGGAAAATTTATAGACATGGAACAATTACTAAGCGAATGCTTTTTAATTTATCTGAAAACATAAATTCAGTTTTTTTAAATTATTTGTCTAAATATTTGTTTTACATTCTAAAAAAAACATGGTTTACAGATACTAAAAAAATAATAAATTGAAAATAATGTAATAATTTAATTAAAATATGTATTGAAATAGAGTTATTCTAATTTTATAGTACCTAAATCATTATCAAAACATAATTAATTTATGGTCCTCAATTTGTAAAAAACAAGATACATAAATTAATTCTGTTTTAGGATGCAATACATTTGAGAAAGAAAATTTAAAAAATTATACTTTTTTGAAGACTATTCTGATTTAATATTATACACTATAAATATACATATGCGTAAAACACTAATGGTTAATATTATTTAAAGGAAATAAATATATTGCCTTAAAACATCCTCCTAGTAAAATTTGAATGAAAGAAAAATATTTTTTATTCAAAATATACTTCTAAAACTTAACTTCGAGATACGAGGGAGGAAATTGCATATACCCCAAGGCTCAGATATCATAAAAAATAAACAATAGTAAATTTAAACAAAAATCATCGTGATTCTTGATGTGATATATCTTCATTCACAAAAGTCTATATATTCCTACGCAAGAATAACTTCTTGGCCATGCATATTAAAACATTAAAATAGCATAGGAAAAAGAAATGCTTTTAAAAAAGTTAGACAAAATGGACATAGACACATAGCGTTGAATTGCAATATACAAGTAAATGTATACATTAATGGAAGGAATTAAAATATATAAGTACATTGTTCATTTTTAACAATCATTGATGCAATAACATGTGCTTAGTTCAGTGGCATCAAACTCCGCGATATTATAAAAGTGATTCACAATATTTCTTACAGCAATACTCAACATACAGGAATAAATTGCAAGAGTTTCTCAAAAGGTAGAGATTAGAGATCACTCACTTTTCTGGTGGAAAAACAGAATACAAGTGTTTTTATATATACACACTACCATTATCCTCCGTATAAGATTACTATTTTAGCCCATGGTGTCTTGCAAATTCTTTTGATTTTTCTGTCTTGAACAAAGTCTTATAATTAAAATCATTTCATCGTATTTTCATCATGCGACGGTGCATACTCCTGCATTAAAATGATTGCAGATAGTACACATTTTTAGTAGAAGGCAAAGAAATCTTTATCGCACAAACTGGTCAATTAATTCTCTGTGGTCGCTGTACACATAATTCAATCAAATGAATTATTTGAAAAAGTAAGTCCAACATTGAATGTTGAATTAAATTTGCATGTTGATAGAATCTTCATGAAAACATCGCATACATTTTATGACCCTCCTTTCGCAAAATACTTTTCTTTATTATTATTATTTTCCTATGTCTTATAGATTTTTAAATTCATTTATTTCTTTTGGCTCATGCAGATTTTTTGGGTTCAAATGGGTTATATATATATATATATATATATATATATATATATATATATATATATATATATATATATATATATATATATATATATGTATGTATATGTTGTTGTTGTGTGTCAGCCAGGCTGGTAATATGGGATGCACTGCTCCACTTTTCCAACTGAACCATATTTTGGTGTGTAGTCCGACTTCCTCAGTACACACATGCCATAGGTTTCCGTTTATAGGGTTGGCAACGAATCACTCCACATTCATACAAGGAAAGGACAAAGACAAGTTAGTTAGAGACAGTAAGTACATCCATGCATGAACCGGGATTCGAACCCAGGACCTCCCTATCCGCAGTCAAACACGCTGACCACTAGACAAAAAATCAATATATATATATATATATATATATATATATATATATATATATATATATATATATATATATATATATATATATATATATATATATATATATATATATATATATATATATATATATATATATATATATATATACAGATGTTTAACATTTCTCACACATGGCCTCCGTCCTCCGTAATACGATCAACAAAGGACATACAACTAACATACAACAAAGGAATAAATCAATCAAACATGCAAGGATTCTTCCAACTGGTAGAAGCACAACAGTAAACTACAGTTTTTTATTAATGGCTAGGAACGAATCCTGTTTCTTATACTACTAAGAGCAAGGCGCTATCATAAAGACGCTACGAGCAATTGAAAACACTTCTTCATTCCATTTAGATTTAAAACAATTGCAAGAAAAAATATTTTTAAGCTTGATCTAATGATAAATTATTAATAAATATCATGAATGCTTGCGCTGTTATATCGATCAACAAATAATTAAACTGCATCTATACAAGAGTATCAGCTATGTAACAATGTTAACGAATGTACTTTGAGTAGTCTAGGAAGCAAGCCTGTTTATATGTCAGCTGAACTCCCGGACGTAGTATTACTGTAGACAAGTGCCCGATAGCTGTATCACCATCAGGATTTTGCCTACAGTAATATGGAGCAATAATCATCCTGATGGTTTTGGAGTGATAGCCTAACATTTCTAAATATGCGAAATGACAATCCTTAATACCATGTGATTCTCACTCCTGAATATTCATTCTAAGACTCAGATTTATTTGAAGGAACATTATATTAGTTATTAAAGCAAGAAAATTAGCATTTTGCACATGGCGTGAATTATATACCTTACTTCATGGGATCCAGAATGATACCAACTTCCCACCGCTGAATAAGTTAAGTGACGTAAATTTGACATATTCCATCTGCCCTGCAAATTACATATTTTCCGATAATTCGTTCATAGTATTGCATTTTCTCACAGTCACATTCTATGAATATTGAGTCATCTGGAAAGTAATTTAAATTCAGAACTAAGAATTATGAGTGTGAAAATCAAAAAGTTAACGGAAATGAGAACTTCTGATATCGTTGTCTGATGATAGAAGAGATATGATAGATTGTGTCGTGTCGGAAAGAGAAGAACGGTGGGTTGTGATTGTCTGGGATAGTGAAAGTCCCACCCTCTCACTGGCAGATGATATATATATATATATATATATATATATATATATATATATATATATATATATATATATATATATATATATATATATATATATATATATATATATATATATACAGAGAGTGATAGATTTAGATAGATATCTTTGAATAATGTGAAAAGACCCATAACATTTATGTTTATATTACTAACTAATCTTAGTGTGTGTTAATATGAAATAAATGTGTCATCAGAAACGAAGGTATTTTGTGTTATTGAACTATCCTGAAGATGGCAGGTTCGAGACAACATCACAATGTGTTTTATTATCGGTATTTGGTGAATTTTCAAAATGAAAAGCAACATAAAATCTTGAAGAATTAACTTCCGTAAGTTATTTCATATTGTTTCTGTTTTGCAAGAATTAACCAAAATAATGCAATCATACCTTTATTGATTTAATCAGTGAAAAAAAAATCATGTCTTTAAAATCATAATTTCTATTTGCTCATGAGCGACTGTTAGGCATAAATTTATTTAAGTATATTAATAAAACATAATTAAAATGTTACTCAGATGTTTTGAATTATTTCTTATCTACGTCATTTTATGCAAATATTGCTCTGTAAAAATCATATATTAATATGTATTTTAAATTATTTGTACTAATTAACTTTACTTTTCTAGATATTACAATACTTTTCTACATTACATTAATTAACGTTCTTTTAAACTTGGTATAGATACATTAACAATAAATATTGTTTGTTTTTTAAATTAATTACTCTTGCAACTAGTCTTACTGCAATAAATATTGATATTGTTCTGACAATCTTGTATAATAAAGTAAAAAAGATACACGTTTTAAGCAGGATTTATTTATAAGTTAATGATTTATGATGTGCAATTGATGAAAACATAGTTTAACGAGTATCTTCAAATTCTTGGCAAAATATTTCTTTGTTGTACATTTTTTATTGTGTTGTTTATATTCAACATTTTCTTACGGCTGATCTGATTTGAAACAAAAAATTATTATTTTTGTGTTTTATTACAGTATTTCAAACCTATTAATTCAATAACACTCCTTTCAATGCTGAAACTTTTTAAATGATACCTTTGTTGACTTCAAGTATAGTTTATAGAACGTTTTTGAATTTTAATCAATGTTTTAGTCTTTATATGCTTTGATGAAAAACATTTAAAGTATTTTTTGTGCATCTTACTTAATAGGTATTTTTAAACATATTGTTTGATAAATTGCGCTTACAAAAAAGAAAGAAAATAATTCTTTCATTGCTATATTTTTAAAGTCCCCAAGCGAATAATTTTTAATGTGAAAATAGGATTTTATTATTAAAATATATTAATTCAAGTGATATAATCAAGATTTCTGCTTTACTTAAAATCTGATTTATTCACTCATTTATAGATAATATTGCTTAAATTATACTTAGTTCAATTCTAGATATTATGTGTTTTAGGAATTTTTCAAACTAATTTTGACTCGCAATTTTTATAATTCTTATCCTAACGTTGTAATAATTGCCATTACAACTGAGACTTTTAATTTATGTTGTCTGTATCTGACATGTTTATTCTATTTTTCAGACTCACTTCCTTAATTTGAATCGGAAAACAAATATCCTGGAACATATGGCAAAGAAAGACACAATTAATATAATAAATTATTTATTACACAGAAAATCAACGAAAAATGGAAAGCGAAAACTTCTCAATTAGAAGTAAAATAAAAGAATATTTTGATTAAATTGTAAAACAAATTTAAATAAACGAAAAATAGTATAATTTAATGCTTTTCAAGAAATATTATTTGATGAAAACTTTAATAATTTATACTTAAGATTAATCCTAAAAACATTTCTAAAATTTTATTTTCTATTATTATCCACAAGTTATAAAGCAAACAGTCAGTTTAGACCGATAAATATTAGTTAATTTGCATCAATGTTATACTTACTGTATTTTGACTATGAAATATCATTTCAATAATATATTGAAGAAATGTATTATTTTCTCATGAAACTGGTTGCTCTAAAAGTATCACAAAGTATCAATATCATTGAGAAATGTTGGCTTAAGATATGTTTAAATGCAATTAGCATTCCAAGATACCAATTTCTGCTTACTATAATTCAAAACAATTTTGAGTATTATTGTCATGTAATGTACTCAATTTTATTATTATTTTATAAATTCTTTTTGGAAATGTTTTATTTTTATACTTCATGTGCCACATCGCGATTAACTCTGTAAAACCAACTGTTGAGAAAATGACAAAAAAAATACTAATTTTTCGTAAGAGTAATGTTTTATATTATTTGAATATATTGTTTTTGTGGTGTTAATTCTTATTATAAGTAAAATTTGTATTAAACAGTTATTTATTATATAAAGATTTTTCAATAAAAATTTAAGAAAATCAAATCTTATAATATCCTTTAAAATGCAAGCTGAAACAGATTTAGATTTTGTTTCAAATTTAAAGAATAAATCATAATTAGTTAAATAATTGTGATAACAATTTATGGCAAATTATCTCTTACCAGTATTGTATATTGTTTGGTAATGTACAAAAATAACAATATTGATAGATTCTCTTATCTGATTCATTACTATAACAACAAATACATTTACTTCCATTTTGTTATAAATTTACTTCTTTTTAAAGTACATATTTATTACTCAACATTGACTTTAAATTTCAGTTCTGTTTTAGTAGCATTTTTATTACACAAGCACAAGTCCTCTATATTTTTCTTCCATCTCAAAACAATTTATTTGAAATGTTGTTATTGTGTGCCAGCCAGGCTGGCAATATGGGGTGCGCTGCTCCACTTTTCCAACTGAATCATATTTTGGTGTGGAGTCCGACTTCCTCAGTACACACATGCCATAGGTACCCGTTTATAGGGTAGACAACCATTCACTCCACATTCATACAAGGAAAGGACAAAGACAGGATAGATAGAGAGAGGAAGTGCATCCATGCTCAAACCGGGATTCGAACCCAGGACTTTTCTATCAGCAGTCAGACATGCTGACCACTAGAAAAGTTGGGTGGCAACTTATTTGAAATAAAGAAACTATTTATTTATAGATTTACTTAAATATAATAGCTTTTATTAAATTTAAAAAACGCAGCATTGTGCGATAATTATGTTAAAGTAATAATCAGAAATGCAAACAAAAAAGAGAAACGAAAGCATTACAAATAAAACACATTTAAAGTTATCAATCCAAGTGTAATAACACATTAAGAAATATTATGTAAAAAATATGCTTAGATTGGGATATTTATAAATATACTTGCATAAAAAAGTAACCATATAATCAGGGAATTCTATGTAATTATCACTGAATCCTGTAGCAAATAATTTATCAAATTTGAAATTTTATTTTCATATTATATTAGCATAATTTAAGCCCCTCATAACTAGCTATTAATGGTTTAATTTTCTTTCATTTGAAGTTATGTATCACATTTAATAATATTGGATTCACATGGAAATTTTTGAAAATGTATCGTGACTGTTTGTCAAATTTCAGTAGTAAGAATTTCTCAGAATACATATCAATTAAATAATTGATAACTGATCATTGAAAAAACAATTAGAAGAAATTATTTACCATACATAATGCCTTATGAAAAAATGTTGTATTACACACTAAAATTACACTGAAGTATATGTATGGCAACGTTTTATTATATTTGAAAATTTAAATCAAGTACGAATTAAATCAAGTAATAGCAATTAGGCCATAGCGGATAAAATATTTACCTGAATGAGCATAACTATAAAATTAATTCTTTTTCTTCAAATTCTATAATTCTAATCCTATAAAATTAATTCTTAAAGTGTTATATTAAGTAGCTGTGTTCAACTACAAGTGTCAAAATATGTTCAAAATAAAAAAATTATGATAGTTACTTTTTATGTCTGATTATAGACTCAAGGCACTTAAACCGAGTACTCAACTGAAAAAGTATTAAAACATGAAAAAAAACTGCAATTGAAAGTACCCAGTTTTCGTAACGATTGCTATAAAAATCTAAAAGCAATGAAAATATAACAAAATAAATAAAATTAATAAAATACAAAGTACTTACATCATTATACCCAATTTAACGTAGTATTGAAAGAAATAAACTAATTCTGGGGATCTAAACTGCCACATCAGGCAAAAAAGTAATGTATACATTGCAAATAATTTAAAACCATTTTTCCAAAAAAGTTAGTAAATATATTATTAACTAACTTTGTTTTTCTTGTATATTTATATATATATATATATGTATATATATATATATATATATATATATATATATATATATATATATATATATATATATATATATATATATATATATATATATATATATATATGTATATGTATATATATATAATTTATGAAAACTTATTTTTATAAACTTTATTAATGTTATAAAACTAAAATGAACTACGTGTTTTAGCTTTTGAGGTAAAAATCAAGAATCGAATAATTATGAAATGCTTGATATGCATTTGATGTTCTTTTAGTTTTGTTAATATACTGTAACAAATATTATATATATATATATATATATATATATATATATATATATATATATATATATATATATATATATATATATATATATATATATATATGTTTTTTCTTGTATTTTATTGAACAATTGAACATAAAGTTTCATACTTTCTTTTACAAAAGTTAATCTACTTTCTGTTCACTTTCATAGTTTATATTTCCTTTTATATCTTTTGTTATAATTCATTTAACACCATGTCAGGTATTAGTATTCTGAACTGAAAATAAATATCTATGAAAAACACATGAAGCTACTTTCGTTCTGAAATGAGAGTAATTAATTTAAGAAAATGAGTTTAATTTAAAATTATTGTGCTTGTAATTCCAAGAAAATGATTAAAGCAATATTTTATATAAACCTAATATTTTTTTACTAGAAGAATTGATTCCTAAACGAAGCGTCTAAGCTAATTTCAAGTTTTTTAGAGACTGTTTTTAAGGTGCTTACATCTAGCCGTCAAAGAAAGTTTAACTTCTTTGAATTCCAATTTTTCTGTAAGAGATTCAAAGATCATATTTTTTTCCCTTGTTCCATATACTGCTTCCTGACAAAAGGAAAAAAAATATTGGTAGACAGTTACAAAGCAAAGATTAGTGCAGGCTTAAGTTAGCAAGCTGATATTCGGAAAGTAATTACATGTGAAATCACATCAGATGATTGTTTCCTTGATGGATTTGTTGTTACAGCAATTTTACTGTAGTTTTAGTTAAAAATTGAAATATATGTAAAATATTTAGAAAGTGATTATTATGATAGAGGCAAGAAAAATTTGGTTATAACATAATATACACACACAACTAATGAATTTAAGGAATTAAAGATGAGTATATCAAGTTTTAAAAAGCCAATTTCAAATAAAAATGTTTGAACATTTCAAAATTTTTATTAAAATTTCTTTATACAAGCAATGACTGTATATTTTAAAATGAATACCTACTTTTATTTTATTTCGGTAAATTTTATAAGATAAAAATAGAATTGTATAAGCACTGAAGGAATCAATTCATTTTTATATTGAAAGAGATAATTTTCTTCATAATATTTATTTCCCAGAAATATTTTTTCTGAAACTATGAAAATAAATAAAATGTTATTTAAAGGAAATTCTAGTCAACAACACGGGATTCTCAAACAGTGAACAAATAATTAATTTGAAAATGTCATCACAATCTCATGATGTTATAAACACCTATCATAGCACATGTCGTATCATACGAAACGTAATGCATTAGTTTCAAGAATAACAAAATCATTAAATAGATCTCCGTAAATCTCAGAAATCTGTTTAATTTGATGTATTTTTAGTCAAACTTGTTTATTTTGGAAGAAAAAATTCTATTTTTTTAGAAATTTTCAAATTATGAGGAAAATATATTACTAAAAATAGATTCATATTGTTTAAAAATTGAATCTATTTTTAGTTCGAAGAAAAATTTCAAAAAATTTAATAAAAATGTTTTTTTTTTCCTGAAAATTCTAAAACACCATATTTCTTCCAAAAGTTGTAAAATATATTAATTTATTTGAAGATATCATAAATTTTCATATTTTCTTACAGGATGTCTTAGAACTGTATATAAATTTCAAAAACTGAGTATAATTCAATTGCATTTTGTTTTACATTTTAAAATTAAAGCATGTTAAACATGTTTTCATCATTCAGATGCTGAATATTATTTAGAACTTTCTTGAAATAATAACTAATCAAGAATTCGCATTGATGAAATTCCGTTGTATTAAAGAAATAATAAAATGAATATATTGGAAAACTGAATGAATGTAAATTTGTTTTACTTGATGCAAAATTCCAAATTTAAATAAATGCAGGAGTTATACATAATTACAATTTATAAATTTAAATGGATCTGCCTATTTAAATTATATAATATATCGTGTAAATATATCAAATGAATGTAAAATAATACATGATATGCAATTACTAATTTAAATAAATGCAGACGTTCTGATAAATAGCAGTTTACAAATTCAAAATATAACTACCATTTTAAATTACATGGTGTATAGTGTATATGCATCAAATTTTTTAATAAGTGATATTTTTCTGTAAAATTTGTATCAAAATACTAGACAAAAATTACATATAAACCGTAATTAATGTAAAACTTGAATTTCATATTAGTATCTAGATTATGAGAAAAAATTCGTTTTGAGAATTTTTTCACATTCTTATGATAAGTATTGTGTTTTATTTTTTATGATGCAAAATGAGTGTTATAGTTATAGTTTATAATTTTATAGTATTTATTTTTTGAAAAAATATATGTTCTTAAAGCTCAAAATTTGGGTGGTAGTAATTGGCATAAATTACGTAAATCCTCTTTCTACATGTTCAGCTTGATTGTTAAAAATTAGTAAAATTTTTATCTCATAATATTTAAAAATTTTACATTTTATTGATTTAACATGAGATCATAACCAATATTATATATTATTAACATCTAAAATCTATTTATGAAAAAGTTATACAAATTAAATATAATCAAAAACAGGTGATACTCATTTCGTGATATTGTAAATATATCCATGATTTCCATTATCGAATCATATATTTGTTTGAACTAAAAATACTTTCGTTTAAAATTAACTTTGAATTAAATTTAATCAATAATTAAAGATTGTGTTAAATTAATAGAATCAACATCGTATTATAAGAGCTGATATCTAGGCATTTTTTTCTAAATGAAATACAAAATATTACATTTATTTGTGAAAGTGCTTCGTTAAAAAACTACTTTCTTACAAAAGTATTCTGTATTATATTAATGTTACATTAATTAATGAATATGCGTTAGTATATATATGCGATTAAAAATTTAAAGTTGTCATAAAATACATAATTATAAACTAAAATAATTTTCTTCATTCCTATTTTTTATGAATTATAAATTCTATATTTATGAACATTTCAAGCACCATATTTATTTGTTAATTTTATAAATTATTTCCTACATAAAAATATCTAATAAATTCTCTTCAGCATTTAGGATATACTGTTTTAATCATTGTTTTTTTTACAATTTTTATATTTATAAATTAAAAATTTCCTTAAAATTGGGAATTACGAATTATTCATTATGAGAATCAAATATATATTTCTTTTGGCTGTTATAGTGGCATTAATACAAATACTATTGTCAACAAAGAGTAATGTTTCTAACTCAATTGAAGCCGAAAAGCTCTCTTAAAATTCAAGATACGTCTATTCCTTTAGAGCGACTTATTCAATTCGAAAACTCTTCTGCTTTGCTTTGAATCCCACGAGGAAGAAAGGAAGCCAGATCACGCATTTTCTTCCACCAAATGCTCACGAATCACTCTCAGACAGAAAAAAGAAACTAGAAGAGGGAATTTTTTCAAGAATGGGGGCTGAGGTGGGAAATCAAGTGGCTCATTTATAAAACACAGTGCCAAAAGTAAATAAATGTCACGTGATACTCAATGTCATTTATTTAGTAATGGAGCGGACTTCTTTTGTACTCATAGGAAATAAATGAGTTAAAAACTGTTTGTTCTTTATGTAGTTATACAGATAATAGTTTATTATTATACATTCAATGCTTTCATAATTCATACATTTTTCTTTTAACTTCTAATTTTTTTCTAAATTTGCCAAATAACGAATATTATTAAAATTGACCAAGAAATGATTCATCAATATATGTAACATAGTAAATAAGATTTATTTAATAAAATAATATGTTGTAAGTTTAAATACACTGCTCAAAACAATTAAAGGATATTACGGTTTTAGGTGGATATTGTGGCTGGGAAACTTTTTAGCTGATTGATACGTGGTCGACAGACGTAGTAGGTTATATGAGAATAAATTACACATGTTTGGCTGAAAAAAAATGCATTTTATTGCGACTTTGTGAACAAAAGGAAAAAACACAATTTGTGCATATGAGAAAAAAAGAATAAGAAAAGGTGTTGTCTTCAAAGGAAGTCTTTTTCAGTTGGGGGTATGGTTTCCACGGACGGCCAGCAACGTTGAACACCTTTGAGGCATGGAGTCAATGCGGCTATTAATCACGAGTTGGGGTATTCTGTCCCACTCTTCCAGAAAAGCTCTTCCCAGTTCTTTGCGAGTTTGTGAGGGTGGTTGGTGACCAGCAAATAGTCTTCCTAGAGCGTCCCAAACGTTTTCTATTGGATTCATGTCTGGAGAACACGCTGGCCATTCCATTCGTACGATTCCTTCCTTGAAAAAGAAATCTTCCACCAGGTTAGCACGATGTGGCCTGCAGTTATCGTCCATTAAAATGAAGTCATCTCCGATTGCTGCAGCGTAAGGGACTACAATAGGTCTGAAGATTTCATCCCTATATCGGCGACTAGTCTGAGGTCCATCTTGAATGATATAGAGGTCTGTGTGCCCGTCAATGGAGATGCCACCATACACCAACACTCCCCCACCGCCAAATCTGACACTTTCATGCACGAACGCTGGATTATTCCTACTGCCACGGTCCCTCCAGATGAAAATACGCCTATTATCAGGATGAACAGAAAAACGGTACTCGTCAGAAAAAAACATTGCTCCATTCAATTCTCCTCCAGTTCACATGCTCTGTTGCACACTCCCTGCGGTCACGACGATGCCTTGATGTTATTTTAACACCTACCATTGGTCGGCGATTATACAGACCTACACCATGGAGCCGGTTTCGGACAGTCTGAGTTGAAACCGTGGTGTCAGTAGCCAAGCGACGGTGTTGTTGGAGAAGAGTAGCGTTCATATTTCGGTGTCTCCGAGCCGTTAACACTAAATAACGATCTTCATTGGGCGTTGTTGACCGTCTACGACCTTGCCCTGGTCTTCGGCCTGCACTTCCAGTCTCCAAAAAACGGTTACAGATCCTGGAAATCACACTTTGTAACACTCCAATGGCTTGTGCTACTCCGGCTTGAGTTTGGCCCCCTTCTAACCTACCAACAATTCTCCAAGCTACTGAATCGGTTAAATGACTTCACTGAGACTTCGTACTCATCGAAACAAAGCAGTCACTGAATATTGATCATCCTTGTATTCATTGTCTTTTATTCAGTTGAAAGTCAAATTTCATTCACTACCGCTGAAGTGACGTTTTTGACGTCGAACTCAAAATTAGCATACTCCACAGTTTGAAAATCAGAAAATTTTTCCTTTGTGATTCTCTTCTTCCATTTTCAGCAAAAAAAAAATTTCGTTTATATCTTTATTTTATGTAAAACTTACAATATCCTTTAATTGTTTTGAGCAGTGTAAAAATACATATAGCTACCACACAAAATAAAAAAAAATTTATAAAAATAAACCTCACATTTCATAATGAGATTTATTTAACTATATTTACAACATTTTGCTTCAGAAATATTTTTAATAAAATGTTTAATCCGTAGAGGTAAATAGTATTATAGTTAGGAAAAATAAAATTCTTATTCAAATTTTCTGCAGAACTTTTATTTAAGGATGCACATTTTTATTCAAGGATTTAAACAAAAAGAAATAAAGGCCAGAATATATTATAATTAAATTTAAATATTCGTGTAAGTGTTTTAAGTTTTCAGTAAAATAATATGAGTTCTAGTTATGTCATATAAAACTATATTCATTTATATTTTTTATACTATATTCTATAAAGAATACAATACAAATATCAAACAGTTAAGAAAAACAACAAATTTATCATAAATTTACCATCTTTACCATTGCTTCGAATCCAGTTTGAAAGAATATTTACATTTATAGAGAAATTATTTGATTAAAATATGAATTATTGTTTGTTCAGCTAATTAAAAATTTTGATTACTTATGTTGCCAAATTATTTTGCTTAATTTTAACTGCTTATTAACGAGTTACTTAATTTTGCAGATTTTGCAAAGTACCAATTTTTTGTAGTAAACGTATATTTTAATTCATTTTTTATCATGTTTTAATTTAATGTAAGGAGTACATATGTTTTCTGTGAATGTTTTTGTATATTTTAAATTTCTTTTGCTATCAATGTCTAATTAAGAAAATAAAGAGATATTTAACGAAACAGAGAAATATAAATATTCAAATATCAATAAAAACAAATAAAATGCAAACAGAAAGTAGATTTTGAAATTTGCATCAACAATTAATTTTTTTTTATGTATGTCATAGGATTTTAATCATTATACTTTATAATATATGTTTTTGTATCATATTTATTGCGTCAAAAAGATTTATTGTTACACAAACGAATATTATATTCACATGATGCATTTTAAATTTACTAAGAAATACATTTTAGACATTTTTATATTTAAGAAGAAAATCATAATATGAAAAATTTATTATTTAAGCATATAAATATATGTATTCAACTTATGCTTAATTTATATCGGCTTCATATATTTGAATGAGCTGAGAGATTCACGACAAAAGAATACTTCATTAAAATAATAAGTTATGTATTGCTTGCTTAGGAAAATGTTTCATTTAAATATTTAAATTCAAATTTTGAATTGAGCTGAAGAAATTGTTATTAAAAACTTTTCTTTTTAAATTTCATTTAAAAATTTTAGATGCATATTTTGTTTGAATTTTATAACCAATTAATTGAATACGTGACAAATAATTTTGTTTCATGTATAGTTTTCTTAATAAAAGAAAATATATACCATTTTACTGTATACAAATGTGTATATTATGGAAGTTTATAGTAAATTTTTAAGTGTGTTTATAGTAGAAGCAAATCCCACCTTGTTCCAAATACAATCTTATTGGTTTTGTAATACCTTAAACACCAAATCTGATTGCTCTTCAAAGCATAAACTAAAACAACATTAACCAGCGCCATAATAATTAAAAACTTGATATTTGATGAAGAAAATCTTATTTATTTGATCACACAATCTCATAAGCAACAGATGTAATGACTCTTCATTGCAGAAACTAAGACAATAATAACAATAATCAGAACCATAACAATTAAAAACTAGATATTGCACAAAAAATCTTTAATGACCACAAAACTTGTTTATATTTATTGAAAAAGTATTCACTTCAATGCTAACTGATATAAAACACAATTTCTAATGATAAAATATGAAAAATAACAGAAGAAATGTATGACATAAAAACGTAAATATACTGTCTTATATTCGTTGAATATTTTCAAGGTATAAAACTAATTGATTAAATAAAAATTAATAAGTTTTGTGATTACAACAAAGACTTTCGATACAATAATTCTTTGGGTTCACAAATGAAAAGAAATCTCAAAGGATGGGCAAAATAATCTAGTAACTTTCTTCTGATAGAGACATCTACGTAATTAAAGACTTATCAAAAGAAAGGTAGTCAACAAAAAGGCAAATTATACATTGAACATTACATGGATTTTTAAATCTTATAAGATGACGAGTAGAAAGGCTGGATGGAAATACAACTTTGAAAAATTGCTTTACTCCTTAAAAACTTATTTTGATTTCAGAATCTAAACTATAAAAATGGTAGTACAAAATCATCTGTTGTAACAGGGTAAGAGGAAAAATAGGGATACTTTATACCATGATCCATATGATAAGAATTGGATTACCCAATATAGTTAACAGAATACCCCAAATATAATGATAAAACGATTTGATATATTTTATGCATAATTTAAATATTTTGCAATAATTCATATGAGTCATATTTTATAATTTCATGTATAAATATATCCATATTGAAACTGCAACGGTGTTTACTATGCAAAATGTTTTTACAGGCCCTAATTTGCTTTTAAGAAGATCATGATAATTGAAGAAAATACACTTCTGTCCACCGTTAATGCTGAAGGAAGCTTGTAAATAACAAGAAATTTACAACAAGCATTAGTGGAGATGATATAAGCAAATAATAAGAATCTCAGCGCAGACGCACATCACGCGCGCATGTGGCGCCACTTCAAAGAACTATTTCAGGGTTGGAGATTTCGAAAATTTCAAGTTCGGCACGTGTGTTTATGTGGCTTTTTTTAAATGATCAATTATTCCCCGTAGAAAACATTTAGTATTTTTTGGTCAAGCATCCGAATTCGACAGAGGAAGGATAGTGGGCAACCGAGGTTGTGGAATATCTTTCCGTGAAATCGGTAGTCTTGTTGGACGAAAATAAACAGTTGCAATGTGGTATGTGACCGTTGGATGCAGGTGGGCACCAATTCACGTGATGGCAGACACACTGTGTGCATAGAAGTGATGGATCGCTCAGCTATATCAAGAACTATAACACAGCACATTCAGTCTGTAACGCATGGTCCAGTGTCTGTGCGTAGCATTCGACGTCTTTTACAGCAGAGTGATCTGTCCGCAACACGTTCATTGCTCCGCTTGACTTTGACGCAGAACCATAGACGTCTCCGCCACCAATGGTGCGATGAAAGAAGGATGTGGAGGGCAGATTGAAATGAAAGTGTCTTTACTGACGAGTCACGCTTCTGTCTGCAACACCACGATGGTCGTATTCGAGTCTGGAGACATCGTAGAGTTAGGATGTTGAACAACTGCGTCATGCACTGCCACACTTGTCCTGCACCGGATACTGTGGTATGGGATGGATCACTCTCGAACTCCTGAGTACGCATTGCCGGTTCTTTAAACAGCCAGCGCTACATCTCCGAGGTGTTGAAGTCAATTGTCCTTCCTTACTTTTAGGACTTTCCCACAGTCATTTTAATGCAGGATAACGTGTGACCACACGTGATATGTATGATTCAAGGGTTCTTCGTCAATAACTTGATTGAATTGCTTCCCTGGCCGGCTCCCTCAAATTCTTACAGCCATCATAAATTTTTCCAGATACTCAACAATGATTATTCAGATTCACAAATATTTAGAGTATCTGGATTTTGTGGTCCAACATATTTCATTCATTTTTGTTAGACTGTAGGTCTAATGAATCTTTGGTCGAAGAAAAAGTTAGATAACTTAGTCATAATGGAATTAATGCTTGAAAATATACCGACTTGAACCTCTCATATGTTGAAAACTGGTGCTGTAATATGCAAGAGAGTATTAATGCCATTGCACCTTTAATATTGCACTCAGAAAGAATAGAGGCCACATGTTGTCAAAAAATCAGGACGTGTCAGCACATACGTTCTAGCATCAAATAAAATGGCTAGATCAAAAGAAAATCAATAGATCACAAATTCCAATTGAAATTGAATGGACTGCACTCTTCAGAAATTATCGCTGATTATGACGTTAGAGACATTTGAGTTTAATTCAGAGGAGCATTGATGGAGACTTGATTGCCTACGAAACTGCAAAAGACGACTAAATCAATGTTAAAGAATTATAGGCAATATTTTATAATCCACGGAGGGCGTATGTCTAATTGAACAAAATGGTTAAGCTGTTTGAGTCACCCATGAGGGACAAAGGTAAGGTTACTTTAGATAGTCTACAATGAGGACTTTTGAGCAGTTCCTGCATGTTGCACAACACTCCAATCCTGCCTTATACTTGTACATTACGACTCTTTAAAATATTCACTTACATTTCTTGTAATAACTATTACTGAAAAAACTATCTTAAATGATGGACTTTTAGAAATAACTGCTTATTGTTTGTTTTCTTCATCTAGTCTCCTGCTTTCCGATTATGCGGTCATGATTAAATTTTACTGGGGTCCTAAGATATTCGACAATGCTGTAATGCTATTACGCTATGCATCTACAGAGGTCCCTTTGTAATGCATGTAGAATAATGAGAAAACATATTGTAAGCAAATTTTATAAATTCTTAGGTATGTGAATTCAAGAATAGAAAAGTGATCCATGACTGAAATAAATGTTAATTGACTTTGAAAATTAGTAAATAGCATATTTCACAAGCCTAAATTTGCATGCAACATTTCATGTCAGTTAAACATTCTTAAAGGCTTATTTTTGTAATAGAAGTAGAACGTATACATAAAATTTGCTTTAGTTAATTTTAAAATTTTAGAAATATTGCATGCAAAATATATATATATATATATATATATATATATATATATATATATATATATATATATATATATATATATATATATATATATATATATATATATATATATATATATATATATATATATATATATATATATATATATATATATATATATATATATATATATAAAATACTGATTGGGGTAAAATTGTTGAAATTTATTAGAATAGAGTTGATATTAAATAAGCTGAAGTAAAATTGATTTCAAGAGAAGTTTTGACTTTTAAGTGATGAATTTTACTCATTACTGAAAATTTTATCTGCAAGCACAAAAATATATGCATGCAGTGAATAATAATAATAAATAATATATAAACTGTATGCTGTGAATATATGAAAGGTATGTATGTAGTACATGTAGAATGTCATTTATATAGTCAATAATTTTCTATTCATTTTAACTATAATATAAATAGCTCTGAAGATATTATTTTGTGCATTGTTATCATGTTAAGAAATTATTTGCTTCATATTTTTATGAAACGCCTGATAAAATAAAATTTTGTTAAGTCTTATTAGCATATATGTGATAACCAGAATTAATATTAAAAACAGATCCATTCAATACCTTATTGTGAGTCCTTATTGTATGTCCTTTAATGTAATCGTGAAAAACTTAAGTAAAAAGCTATTTTTTTAATATTTGACATGACATTTCAGACTCAACTAACACAACTATTTACTTAAATCCAGTGGAGTTTGAGTGTAAATTATAAAGAACAAAAATTGAAATAAGCGAATTATTAAAATATTATTTTGAATATCTCTCTTAACAGATATTCTCAGTGATTCACTTCAAAAAGCCTTTAACTAAATTCGAATTTTGTATTAACAAAGTTATTATTTCAATCACTTATATTAAAAGAAACGTTTTTTTAACCAAACATAAATTTCATTATTACTTTTCAGTTATATTTTCCCATACTTAGATGTAAAAATTATCTATTCAATTTTTTTTTTAAATTTAATGTCTTTTTGTTCAAAAAATTTTAAAGTATTTTTAGCTTCACATGACAGTGAAATTGAAGAATTGATCAAAATTGATGAATTGAAGAACATTTGCTCTTGTCCTTTATATTAAAAATGATTGATTAACATGTATACGTGATTACTTAATTATACTTTTTATATAGTTTATAATTTTTGTTTTTTGATACGTTATGGTTTCACTTTTTATGTTATGGTTTCAATATTTAAAGGAATCTATTAACTTACTTTGAAGAATAAAGAATTATTAAATTCCTAAACGTGTAATTTTGTAGAAATGTTTTACTTTTTCAAAGTATTCATTGAACACTGTTCACAATTTAGTGATCAAACTGCAAATTACAAGTATACATTTACTAACTGCTTAGTTTTGAATTTGTAAAAGACTATTTAAAAAAAACTAATATAGCATGCTCTCTTTTAAACAATTTCCTGCTAGAACTTGCAAATATTTGTTAAATCTTATTATATACCTATTCTTTAGATGTTATATAATAATATATTGATATAAAAGCAATGTATTGTAAGTTTTGCATTTAAGTATTTAAATGATATTTTAAATAAATCGTAACACACACACAACATATTTTAAAAATAAAATAAGGTTCAAATTTATTTATTAATTAATTATATTAAATTTGAAAAGAGCTATGAAAAATGGAATAACAACAATGCAAGAAGAAATGGTTCATAAAAAGAATATTTCAAAGGTCTTAAATCAAGGAATTAAGTATAAGAAAATTTGTTGCATGAATTGTACAGTATAAAATAAATTTTGAGACCGAATTTTAAATGAATTTACAATAATTTCAATTTTGTACTTGTATTTCTTTGCTGGAAACAAAATATGTCTATTTTAGAGGCACGTTTCGTACTTTTAAAGTACGTCCAACGAAAACGACATTCAAAAATCATATTGATAAAAGACTTCGTGATTTAAGAAACTTTTTGATAATTGAGGAAAAGAAGAAATTATATATATTTCTCTAGAACATATTCAAAATATAATGAAATCTTTTTTAAGAGAATAATTGCCGTGAATGCAAAGTTTTCAGAAAGTATGTTTCAGTTGTTCGTTTAGGTTTGTAGGAGTAAGGAAGGAAAGCATTTCAATAATGATAATTATAAAACATTAAATATATTGTCTCAACAAACAACTCACTGCTATACATTTAATCATTGTTAAAACAAATGACAAATTTATATTTTATTAAGACAAAGTAACCATCATATTCTATTTTTCTTGAACGTTTTTTTTTTTTTTTTTTTTTGAAAGATCATGAGAAAATCGAAGAAATGATAATGAACAGAAGAAAATAAACTAAACATTTAACTATAAATTTTATAAAAGAACAGTATTTGCAATGATAAAAAATTTACTTCAACAGAACGCTAAAAATAATTTAGACAGATTTATTTCCTAATGATTAGATTAACATTTTTAGTATTGTACTTATAGAAATAAGAATCTAATTTAAAACCTGATGTTGGAATAGAGATTTTTAATAAATTATTTCTAAAAATACATCGTCTAGTCAATAAGCAAAAAATAGGATAAATGCAGAATCTTTAAAAGAAAGAAAATTGAGTAAATGAAGTTTGTGATAACGAAAAAAATAATTAAATTAATTTGCAGAAATCCGTGATATACAGAAATAATAACTGAGTATATATTTACTGAATAAGCATAGCCTATTGTTCTCAAAAATATTGCAAATAATTTGCGTTTACAAACATTTTTAGAGAAAATGCAAAACAAATTGACTTATTGAATTTTATATCTTAACTATTCATATTATAATGTATGACATAACTATTTTTTATTCATGCATTCATGAATGACAATGATTATCTTTTAATATTGATAATGCATATATATATATATATATATATATATATATATATATATATATATATATATATATATATATATATATATATATATATATATATATATATATATATATATGTATATTAATGTATATTACACCTTTTAATAGTGTTGTATACATGGAAATTTAGAACTTATTTGGGATATTAACCTATAATACACATACACTTATTGTTATTCATTAAAAATATTTATTCACTATTTTTGAGAAGTTCATATTTTTTATAACACAATATATTTAAAAATAATTGTTTAACTCTTTTCTACATATTTTCATATTGATTATACTAATAACCAGTGGCTGTTGTAAAGCGCTTGTTCATCAATCTTTTTTTTTTTTGAGATCATGAAGAATACTTTGTAAAATAATTTAATCATATGCACAGTTTACAGATAGAGAATCTGAATATTTTTTCCAAGAACCTATTGCAAGAGACATGTATGCAGAAGGTAATAGGTTTTTCATTTTATTTTCAAGTGTGGCTAGGATTGAACCCGCACCTTCCTTGGAGAAACTTTGTTCTGTTACTGAACCTTAGTGAGCCTAAGCATACACATATAAGGAAATCCAGCTGGAAAGAATAAATATTCCAGAACAGAGCTCCTGTAAACACAGCCTTAATGACAGTCAAGCTGCCCGTATCTTAGTGGAAATATCGCATTCTTTTGACGATAAGATATTACATTCAGACAATGCAGAACGATGAGAAACCAGCATTGTGTTTCAGCATTCATACCTATAAATATAGGTACATTCAACTGCTGTGCTTATATTATATAACACGTTTATGCAAGCCATTATCAATGAAATATTCTCCAGTACATTGGTTAAGCAAACTACAAATTGGTTTTTCAAACAGTTTTGGCTATTTGAGTATAGTGACAAAAATTTCTCGAAACCATTATCTATATTTTTCACTCATTTAAAAATCATTTTTCTGACGATATGTACTTTATTATTAACTTTTTGTTGGATAATAAACATGAATAAACTCGAGGTTTTTTTGTTCAAGGAACGTATATTAGCTCTATTTAGCTGCCCCAATCAATCTATATATTCTTACTTTTGTTTCAGCAGTATGAAGATTTCAAGAATCTGATTAAAAATATGTGATATTTTCGAATTTTATTATTAATTTTATATGAATTATATAATAGTCATATGAGTAATGTTAAATAATTTTTAAAATATCAGATTATAAAAATTAAAAATGATTAATAATTCCTTTATTTTAAGTAATTATGTTCTTAAAAAGGATACATTTTTATTGAAGATTGCCACCATGTTAATATTATTATTTTATGAAATAAAATTTAAAAATAAAAAAATATTACTATATGAAAAAAATTATTATATTATTATTAATATATTATTTAAAAAATTTGAATTGCTTTATGGAGGAAAATAAAAGAAAAGAAACATTGACGTGTATTTATCTTAATTAATTTTATATTAACTACACATGGGATATGAAAGCTATCTTATAAATCCATTTATTTTTTCCTCAGTTAAAATAGAAAGATATTCATTATAATTAAAAAAATCTATCAGCATTGGTTTTCTTTACATACATAACCAGTCATCCATTAAGTAAAATAAATGGATACCTGAGTATTTTTCATGCAAAATGTGTGAGTAAATTTATCTTTGATACTTTTCAAATGAAAAAAAGTAACCAAATGCGATTGATCCTTACTGAAATATTTACCTAAAAGGTAAAAGAATGATTACTTTTAGTTCTTTCGGGATTACCCTAATCTGTAACCATAAATTGCTGAAATTGATTTTTCGAAGTAGAAGGAATTTCAACACTATTAAATAAGACAAGCTGAAAAATCGAGGATCGATTTTTAAATTCATTCAACTCACTTTGGTGATAAAAGTGGTTAAGACTTAATGGCTGAATGAAAGAGAATGCTCACCAAAATTGCTTGTTCCCTTTAATGGATGATGCTGGACACAAAAGAATCTAAGTTCTCTCATTAGTGTTTTAAATCACACACGAAGTGTTGAAAGCAGGAGCGTTAAACACGGAATACTTATGGGAGAAAATGGTTAATTATGACGTTCCAACATTTAAATCTATTTTATGTCTAGTAGTGGAGCGAAAGAGAAATTTAAAAGAGGAGATGTGACACTTCAACAATCACAAAGGTTTATGCATGCAACACTTTTGCTAAAATAAAATTAGTCTTATTGCATTAAAAATGCTGAGAATGCATGGTACTGTATTTCTTTAATTATTTCTCGGAGATTTTATGTATAGCCAACAGATAAGCTTTAAACATGGATTGAAATTAAGTTATCAGAGCATCTCAAATAAATATCAGAAAATGAACACTTTCGATATATTAAAAAGGAACAAATACTGTTTTAAGTTACATTCTGCATTTTGAAATTATAAATGGAAAGCTTTCGTGATATATGTACCTGTTCCTTAATTTAATATATCATTAAATTTATGCGTTTTTTTTTGGAAAAATAAATAATACATTATATAGGATGAAACTTTGTAAGTTTTGTAAATAAAATTGAAAATAATTACATTGAAAGAGTCACAGTCCTTAGAATAAATATTATTTTTTCAATTTACATTTTTGTAGGATTTTAATTTTTAATAATATAAATGTTATTTTAACTCACAAAATTATTTTTTATATTTCTTTTCAAAATTTTCAAAACATGTATTGTCAATCTTTTTTTATTAAACTCTTAAAATTATTTATAATTGAAAAAGTCATATAGTTTCAACAAAAATACTATAACATTTTCATGATCTTATTTAAGAGTCCCATTTTTAAGCTTTGATTCGTTAGAAGATATACCCATTTTGATTCATCCGTAAAGCAAACATCATAAGAAAAATATATCTTTTATTCTAATATCGCATTCATTTACAGTAAATGTATTTGAAAATAACAGTAGTTGAAAAAATATTAAACTTGAATTTAACATGCGTGTGCATATTTTTCGACAGAATGAAATTAAGATAAATCGTATTAATATTTATCTATTATTTTTTTAAAAAAAGTGCTTCTTATTTTATTCAAATAAATTTAATATTTATGAATTTAAATCTTCCTTAAAACATTCCATTTTGTTTTAAATTTATTACTGATAAAATTTGATTATTCTAAGCTCCTTTCAGTATTTAGAATTTAAATTTTAATGCAACACAATAGGCATAAAAATTTCATAATTGCATATAGTTCAACAAAATAAAAATAAACTAGATGAATATATAATGAAAATAATTTGTTTTAAAAGTAATGAATAAATAAAACAGATGCAATATCCAATGGCAATAAGCAATTCTACAAAAGAAAAATTATTCATATACTTCAGTTTTATTAACCACAAAATTTAAAAATTTTGGGATTGAATATTAAAAATAAATGTGATAAAGAAAAAATAAAACCTTTTTATTAAATATTTGATAAATTTACAAATACTCAAAGATTTTTTAAGTATTTGTAAAGTTATCTTTACAAATACTCAAATTTAACTTTACGAATACTTAAAATTGTTTTGAATCATTACCTGTACGAAATTTTTATCACAATAAAAATACTATGAATATAACTAATTAAAAAAGAGAGTTTGAGATACACTCATATTTTAACCTAAAACTGTTTAAATTAATAATTTGAAAAGCAAAATTTTTGTTCAAAATAATTACTTTAATTATTAGTTCACTAAAACATTAGCAATTAAAACTAATAATTAGTTATTTACAATAGAAAATCAAGGATAAAATTTCATTATTAGAAATATATTTCCTATACATTCTATGAACCTTTTCAATCTCACTTGAAATCTCATACACACATATAAGTAAAAGTATAATAAAAATTTACTTCACGTTAAACCTTTAATGATTAAAAGTAATAGTTAATAAGTTACTATGGAAAATAAAAGATGAAATTAGATTACTAGGAATAAATTTCATATATATTCTTCGAACTTTTTCAATCTCACTTGCTATCTGATATACACAAAATAAAAATATAATACAATGAAAATGTATCTTTCCAGGAGGTTAAAAAATAAATTTTTTGTCTTATGTTTCCTTATTACATTTTCCGAAATCTTTAATTATTTCCGCTTTCCGGTAAGATTTGAATCCCTGACAACTTCTTTTTAGAATATTACTATTTTTTCCATTAAAGGAGGAGATTGCAAACACTATGCTTAATATTATGCTTCGCAAATCCGATGTTAGCCCCCACTGATATCTTACCCACGAAATTCAAATTTTGCTTCTAATGTAAGCTGAACTTCTATTTGTCGACAAACAGCAATTTCTAGTTTTCTGACAGGAGCAAGTGTTATTCGGTTTTTAAATAGTAGGAACTAATATTGAAGTCAAACCAAACATAACTGACTTTTTACTTTTTTATGTTATTGTAAAACATTTCCTGTTTTAAAACTTACAGAAGTTACATTTTACAGTACAATAAATATTTATTGGAAGATTTTATTATTTACGAGATTTTTCTTATTTCATAGAAACTGTTGTAATCCTATAACATATTATGCACATTGAAATGAATTTCTAATCTTCTGTATTTAAAGTTTTATAACTAAATTAAAGTGAAAAATAAGGAATAATTTTGCTAATAAAATGTATTATTTATTATAGTCAAGCAAATTCACAATATCTGCATAAATTTCATTGCAATTTCAAATTAATTTAAGTTTCCTAAATTATTTAAAACTATACATTTTACCTATAATTTTCCTTAAATGAATAGATTCACCAAATTTGAATTAATGATTTTGCTTTTTGTGCGTGCAAATACTTATTTTTAATTTAATAAAAATATTCAATTACAATTCTACTGAATGCATTGAGAAAATTATAAAAAAATTTGTTATATTTACTTTGATCATTTTAAAGTATTATTTGAATGAAATATATACGACAGAAAAACAATTTCTCTTCTTTAGAAAAAATATATAAATAATTTAAAATGAATTGGAAATAGTTATTTATTACATTGTTTTGAATTGAATTTCATAAAAAATAAATTTTCATAAATGTTTTAATAAAGGAATAGGAAAAGTAAATTTACGAAAATTCCATACTTTTGTCGCACGTGTTTATACCATTTAATAATTAATTAAATGTTTATATTGTAAACTTGCTTGTGTAAAGTATTTCTTAAAACATTAAATTAAACTTCACATTGTTTTTTCTTAAAACATACGAGATAATTAAAGTTTAAAGGTAACTATGTTAAGTAATTATATAGACATAGACATACGCAATGGAACACCTGGTCTGTACCTTAGGTTATCAGGTATAGCTCCATCACGTAATATATCTGATGTGACAGAATTGTCACGAAATTTGATAACAAAATGAATTTCAATAGGTCTCTAATATTTGAAATTAATAATTTGACAGAAACATAGCATCAACAACAAAACATTTACAAAATTTTCACTATGGGAGATGACATGAATTAAATATTGCTATAAAATTGTGAAGATAGATTATCTAACACTCCAAGTAACCTTGGTAAAGATACAAATTAATTATCTTTATGATGGTCATAGCAGACGATATAAATAGTTTATAACACAAATATGCAAGCAATATAATTAAGTTTAAGTAGAAGAGTATAAAAAGAGCAAATAACTGGGACAAAGAGAGATTTTAAATGAGTACTAGTAACTCTCTCATGCTTTAACTGGGTCCTTTAATGTAACATTGCATTTTTCGCAATACCAAAGAACCACATTGTTTACACGCATATAGTTAGGATTACATATGCATGAATGGTATCCTATTGAACATTTAACATTTGCTGTAGGTGATAAACTGTAGAATATTTAAAGTATAACAGATTACAGTCTGCTGATTCAGTTAATATTTTGCAGCAGTTCAGTCTGTGCACTGTAGTTACCACGATTAAGAAAATTATTGAGCAAAATTTAATTACAATACAATAAATAATAAAAAGGCTTAAAAAAGTGAATAAAATATATAGCAAAATATTTTGTAGACACTCTAACATTACTAGAAATAATAATGAACATATATTGCACTAAAATTGCTGAATAAAGTATTTCTGAAGACTCAAAGCTAGCTTCAATATAAACCCCCAGTTTTATATATAGTGGTTAGATAGAGGGAAGTGTTATATCACATGACGTATCATATGAAGATTGCATTAGAAAAATATATACTAATGGTGAAGTTTAAATATGCATGAAAGGTATCCTGTTGAACATTTAACGTTTGCTGTAGGTGATAAGCAGTAGAGCATTTAAAGTATTACAGATTGCAATCCTCTAATTCAGTTAATATTTTGCAGCAGCTCAGTCTGTGCACTGAAGTTACCACAATAAAGAAAATTATTGAACAAAGATATAATTACAATACAATAAATAATAAAAAGGCTTAAAAAAGTGAATAATGTACACAGCAAAATATTTTATAGACATTCTAACAGTACTAGAAATAATAAGGAAAATATATTGCACTAAAATTGCTAAATAGGGTAATTCTGAAGACTCAAAGCAAACTTGAATATTAACCCCTAGTTTTATAGATAGTGGTTAGATAGAGGAAAGTGTTATATCACTTGACATAACATATGAAGATTGTATTAGAAAATGCGCAAATATATACAATACATTGATAGTATATACATAAATAAAACATATACTAATTGTGAAATATTACAATGCATTATTTTATCACATAAAAAACCTGCATTGTCTGTTCACAGCTTATAATGGTTTACAATGTTTAGGAAATATAATGCAAAATTAGACATTAAAATTACCAATTGATAAACTTGGCTAGGATATTTAATATTGCACATTACATTGTGCCGAGTGAATCAATATTTTTCAGCACCTTAATCTGAATAATAATTATTATCAAAATTATAAAAAATAATTGCTAAACAAATACAATACCTAATAATATCTTATCACAAAAAATGAAGAAGTACCTTACAATAATTTTTACCCTTTACCAAATTGTTCTTATGATGAAATCCGCTGCTCAGTTATGGCATTATCCTTACAGAGTTCGGATCCTTTTTCATAGATAAAGGAGATTATGTTTTTTATCTTATGCAGAAGAGAAGGAGTTTTGCTAGCATAGTGGAGAAACGGAGTAAGTTCCTCCAAGTTTTTAGGCGCTTTTAAGTGCCATTGTTTCGTGAAATCACATTTAAACATGTAATGAACAATGGTCCCAACCTGACCGCATTAACAAGCACTATTTGGAGCCTTACCCCTTTAATTGAGATACTCCGGTGTTGGAGTATGTCCAGAAGGAAACTGTGCTTCTTTGTGTTCCTTGACAAGGAAATCAAGACAGACAGAGGGCTTAAGGCTGTATGTCCATCTACCTTGTTCTGCCTCATTCCATTCTTGTTGCCAGGCCGTTAGTAAATGGTTACGTAATTTAGAAATCAAGTATGATTTGGGCCATTTTAATTCAATTTTTTGCGTGTTTCAGCATGCTTTGGCAGCTTGCTTTGCCAGTGTGTCAGCTCTTTCATTACCAATATGTCTCGCATGAGCCTTGATCCAGTGAAGACAAATTTGCCATCTATTACTAAATGTCCTGAGGCGATTTTGGATGTCCTGAATCAGTGGGCTTCTGTGATATGAATTATGTATTCCCAAAAGAGCTGATTGGCTGTCTGACCAAATCACTGCCTTGTATAAATTATTTTCGGCTATTTATTTTAATGCTTTATCAATCGCAACCAATTCTGTTTGGAAAACACTGTTAGCTTCTCCTAATTGTCCCTGCCAATAACCACTCTCCTGTCCATTTTCGAAAATGCAGAAAGCTGCTCCCACTTGGCTTTCTATTTATGAGCCATCAGTGAAAAAGTGTTGGTGAATGCCTTGACACTGTGTAGGATTCGAAGTGTGAACCATTATCCCTTCCATCTGTGTTGCTGGGTGGAATAATGCTTTGAAGGGAATTTCAAAGTCATCTGGGTTGTAAATTGCATCCAGAAAAGTGATTTTTTCTTGATGTCGGAAAATGTTAGATTTAGCAGCTTCTAGTTGAACCATTAAATGTAATGGAAAGACTCCTGCCAAGATGTTTAATGCTGCCGTAGAAGTCGTGCAGAAACATCTAGTGATAGTTAAGGTGAAATGTCTCTGCAAACTAGATAGCTGTCTGACTTTTCTGCTTGTCATTGGTTCCACCCAGACTGCTGATCCATAGCATATCATTCTTTCAATAATGGTTTTATACCAAATTTTAAGGATTCTGGCATTTACACCCAAGTTTCTATTCATTGTTCGTCTTAGGCTGTTTACAATAGCTATAATCTTTATCTTTTGTTGCCTGATGTGAGGGAGCCATGATAGTTTGCAATCAAGAATTACTCCTAAATATTTCATTTCCTTAACTTTTTTAATGCTTCTTCCACAAATTTCAATCTTCGGAGCCTCGGTCCCGGAGCCTTTCCTGTTTTAAGTCTTCTAATGACGTGAGTGACTTCTTGTTTTGTGAACCATTGGTCATTTGGAGTAGTATTTAATGTTGGGGAATTTTGAATTAGTTTTTGGTGGGGTGTATCTTTTTCGATGTTATCTTCAGGAAAACAAGAAGTCATTATTTTGTTTATAATAGCTACCGCTATGACTTGTCTTTTGCGCTGTGGACCTGTACTATTATCTGTTAAGAGAGTTGGCTTGAATGTTTTGCCCATAGCGAGCTTCTGTAGTGTGTCATATACTTCCTTGTTATAGGTGCAGTATTTGCGCCAACTACTTAACTTGGCTTCTTGGATTGAGCGCTTATAAATAGCCAGTTCTTTTTTATAAGCTTGGAGTGCTAATCCTCTTGCTGGTTCAGGTATTGATTTCATGCGTCTTCGCAAAGCTTTGACTTTTTGACGCATCTGCCTTAGTGTAGAAGTCCACCAGTTAATATTAGTTTTCGGCTTATCAATTTTTTTTAATGTCTCATCACAGGTTTTAATAATATTGCTGTTAATGTCTTCGACTATAGATTCGAGTTCTTCTCTGTTTTTTGCATTCTGGATTATTGGAATTTCCAAGAGAAGATAGGGTCTGATTCGATTTTGAAAAGCTTTCAATCTGCAGTTTGATTTGTATCTTCGGTTTGTAATTACAGTAGTATCAGTCTTGATTGTAAAGGTAATGTAGATATGGTCAGAAAAGGAAAGTTCATCTTCTACCTTCCAATCTTCAATTGATATAAAATGTTTGCTCCAGTGTACAATGTGAGATCTGGCCAACCTTTTCCTTGATTTTTTACAAATTAAGGTGGACATCCAAAGGTATTAGCAATAATTAAGTTGTTTGAGGCTATGAAATCCTCTATTTTTATACTTCTTCCATCATTGCTGGTGTAACCCCAGATAATATTATGACTGTTAAAATCTCCCCTAATAACTGTGGGGAGATGCTTGTAGGTAGTCAAGAGGTTCTGGATGATGTTCCAGGTGTCTTCTAATTCTTCTAGTGGTGATGCGTAAGCTGTAATGATGTATAGTTCTAAATCTTTAAAATTAAGAATATTTGCAGCGACATCTCTTGTAGCATGAATGTTGATCCAATTCCAGTCATTGTTTGTGCTAACAGTAGCTGATCTAGGATAAAAATCAATGTTTGACAAATAATTAAAATTTCATGCTTGAGGGAAACCCGGAATATTACCTTTAACAGTATGCGGCTCTTGGATTCCTATAATATCTACATTATGTTGATCGATAAAAATAGTAAGTTGAGATGTTGCCGCTTTATCTTTTTGCAGATTTATTTGTGTAAATTTAATAATACCTGTTCCAGGGTTTTCCTTAAATGGAGTAGTTCCGAGTCTTGACTTTTGAGCTACTGATGATTGCTGTATATGCTTCATTTTCTTCGAAGTAAATTTCTGTATGTTAAGCATTGTGTGGAAAAGGCTGCATGGCTGTTTGAGAAATTTTCTCCTCGTTTATTAGATTCTCTGCAATTAATGCAGCACAGCGTTTTAGTTTTGCAAGCTAGTTCACTGTGATGTTCTCCGCATTTTCCGCATATGCGATAGGATCTACAGTTATTGGCTATGTGCCCAAAGTCGTGGCAATTATAGCATCTTCGTAGGATTTTATATTCACGAACTATTGTTTTCTGTAGCCCAAAGTAAAGTGTTTTTCTTTTGATCAGAGCATGATAAAGATCTTTGTTAGCTTCCACAACAAGGTGCTGTAAGTTGTCTTTCTTACGATGTGCTTTGATCTCCGTAATTTTTATTTTATTTGGAATGTCTTCTATAGATATTTCTTCAGAAAGATGTTGAGCAATATTGTAATCATTTATTCTTTCAGGAATGTTAAGAAGTATCAGTTTTCTTGTGGCTATGGAAGGCTCCTCTATCACAATCGAGTGTTTTGCTAACTGCTGCTTTAATGTTTCCTTTGATTCGACATTATGGCAAGATATTTTTGTTACGAATTGACCCCATGTTATTTTCTTTAGTTTAACATTGCAGTCTATCTTCTCCAGGTTGGATCTTAATTCTTTTGTTGTTTTTCCCTATGCTGGCTTGATCAATAGAGGGAGACTTCTTTATCTTTTTGCAATCTTTCACTGAGGATTTGCCTGTAAGTGGGTCGCTCTTTCTCTAGAGTAATACTAAATGTTTTTTCGATGAGTAATTTTGTTTCTAGGCCTTGAGTTTTAATTTCTTCTAGGCTTGAGTTAATTTCTTCCAGTTTGTCCTTAAAAGCTGTAGAGTTTTCCTTATTCGTAGGGGAATTTATGACTTTTTGTGAAAAACATTGTTGTTTAATGGTATTAATTATTTTGTCTGCTTCTTCCCTAAGAGGTAGAGGTAGGTTGTATTTGGTACCTGATTTACTCCAGATAATCTTCTTGAATATTTTGCAGAGATCATCCGCTTCATCCTCTGGACGCAAAAGTACATCTTGATCAATAGAAGAAGCCGTAGATCTTATTTCATCATTATCCTCGTGCTGCCCTACCTTATTGAGGAAGAAGTCGTTGACTTTTGTTAAATTGACAGTTCTACTTTGCGAGTTAGTGTCATCATGTATACTTGAAGCTCCATTTTCTGCATCAGTTGAGCTCGTAGACGTATTTAGTTCTTCATAATTTACAACTTTGCTTCGAGTAGAATATTTTTCTCTAGAGGCCATGATGTTAAAATTATGCGGTAAGTGTCCAAAGTAACTGTTAATTTAGTCCTCCATACATCCAGTAGTAGAATTACAATTAGTGGTCAATTACAACCAGTTCTAGAGTAATCAGTTGATGGAAGTCCTTTATAATTCGCAAATTAAAGTATTTAATTAGTCCAACGTGGTGCTCTCGTTGTCAGAGGTACCAGGAAGATGAATCTAAGCCTAGCGGCAGCTGTCCGCTCCTCGAGCCGGTAGAAAGGAGATGAATTTCCGTAGGCTAGGTGAAGCCCCTCCGGTGGGGACCGGTTTTCGGACTGGATTTTTTGAAGTTTACTACACGTGCAACACTTAAAAATCGTTAATTAATTCACTAATTAACCAATATTTTGAAAAAAATATCCTTTTGGAGCTGAATTTGAGATCTATCAAATGATATAATTCTATAAACACAACTCCAAAGAAAAGCGCATATTTCAATCATAGAGGAAGAGCAGCTTAAAAACACGTCCACTCACTTCAGCCAACCTTTTTCTCTCCCTCTTCAGTAATTATATACAAGTAAAAATCAAACTTGTACACTGAAAAAAAAAAACAAATAGATAATGACATTTTTAAGTTTCTATAGATAAACAATATATAATTGACCCATTGAATGTACAAAGATTTAAAAGAGTTTTTTTGTTATATTATCTATGTTTATTTCCTATATATATATATATATATATATATATATATATATATATATAATTTTATACATATATAATTATATAATTTATTTTAGAGGAAGTAAAATTCTAAATTATTTTGATAATTTTTAATTTCCACTTCCCTAGAAATTTATGAAAAAAACTGAGAATTTTACAACCTATATTATTAAGAAGAGCTTTTGACATTACACAAAATCATATAAGAAAATTCTTTCATCTTTTATCATGTAAATGTTGGTTTGTAATTACAGATATTACAAAATACAGCTTAAAATGAAAAATTAAAAAAAATCATTTATTTTCATAGCACATTAACCCATGGAAAGTTTTACTGTCTCAGAAATTCTTTCTCTCTAAATAGGGCCACTGAAATCTCTATACGTTAAATTTGTTTTAGTGTGTGGTACTAAATTTCATTTCTTAATGCCTCTGGGAGTCCTCAAAAATACTAATCAATGATATCTTTCATCACATTCTCAAATTGATTCTCGAAAAGAAGATTTCGAAATGGGTCACATACTTTGCTAATCATTTCCGATATTTTATTTAGTATTTATTTATTATTTATATTTTAGCTTTAAACTCCATTCATTACAAATGTTCGCCTATACCTTGGTAAATTTTATTTAAATCTTGTTAGAAATTGCATAAATTAAATTTTAAATTCATTTGTATTATTTTTTAAATGAAAAAATATTGTGTATATATATATATATATATATATATATATATATATATATATATATATATATATATATATATATATATATATATATATATATATATATATTAGATTATTTTAGTACAAATATATTGCATTGATAAAATATATCTGAAACTAAATTCGTAGCTTTAAATATACCTTAAGAAACATGTTTTTGTTGTGTACAAAGTGAAAAATAATAAATCTGTTCAAAACTTATAAAAAGCAAATTTTCTAAATAAGCAACTTTTTTAACCTTCATTTCAAACTCTACATTTTGAGGCCTAATATTTGTTTAAGATTAATTACATTTAATATAAAATATGTATAAATTTATTAAAAAAGTTATGCATTATGTCTACAATCTTCACATTTTTTATCTTTAATAGGAAACCTTCGCGTAAACTCTTCTCTTTGTATAAAATTAAATAACACCTTAGAACAAATTGGTACAAAATTTGCCAAAATTCAGTAATGAATCTTTATAAAAATGCTCGAATTTGATAGTTTCTGTAACGGTGACTGACATTTTTAAATCAACTACTTTTATATATTAAAAAAATTTTGAAATATACGATTACATTTGAAGAGTAAATTAATTAAATACAACAATAATATAGATTTGATAAAATTATATTATACTCAGATATGGCAGAACAATAATTTATTTGTTCAAAAATAATTGCAATATTTTAATCAATAATTACCATACTACAATAATAAATATTATAGTTTTATTAAATTTATTTCTGAAATTTAATGCCCTGTTTATTTAAAATAATGTGTAATTTTCTTTTGAACAAGATCATTAATTTAAATAAAAATATTTCCAAAAATTTAAATAATAAAATTTATTTCTCATTGAATATAACATTATATTTTCATTATAATAATATTATCTTGAATTTAAAAAGAAAAAAACTGATATAAATTCCCATATACTAATGTAATAAAGAATAATTGATGTATCATAATGAGTTAAGTAATTTTATCTAAATATAATATGTATAAGTTAAAAGTATAAAAAAACATTTATTCTTAATATTAAATTCAAAAGACAAATTTCATATTTAATCATTTATTCCATAAATATTCTTCCTAATCGACGAATTCATTTTAAACTTATCGAACATAAATCTCAACTCGTGCGAATATAGGAACAATCAGAATTCCTAAGAGATATGTGAAATTTTAAATGTATCACAGCGTTAGAGCCTTATTAATTTTACAAAAGGGTTGAATTTAAAGCTCTTAAGTAAATCTGACACATACAGCTTTGTTCCTTTGAACCGCTTCGTTTCGGTAATTCAAAAGAGGATGAATGATGATAATTTAATGCATCGGGAGCCATAACTTATACTCTTCATATTTAATCGTTCACGTTAAGGAGTGATGCATAAATATTCCTGCATTTCACTGATGTTAGTTATTTTTACAAATAACTCTATAATTTTCAATAAGAAGAAATACAAGGATGATTACTTTTGTTTGGTTTTTTCATTGATTATTAGACTGATTATTCAATTAGTCATCCAATTATTGCATGATTAAGATTATGATATATTTATTAAGATAACTTTAAATCATTTTAGAATTATCAGAAAAAAACATTTAATTTTTATTTAGATTACACTGCTTTAGATTGTTTTAGAATGCTATTGAGATTAGAGTGTTTGAATATATTGCTTTAGAATAATTAAAATTACATTAATCACATATTTGTGTTAACATAACACCTAATTACCTTGGCATTTAACAATATTTTGAAAAATTGACTCATAGCATAATAGTGAATATTAGACAAAAAAAAATAATTCCAATAATGAAGAGATACTGTGGAGTTTTATACGTTTACATTTTGCTCTTTAATAAAACAATTAAAAAATCTCATACGAAAGATTTTCATTTGTTTTTCGAATAGAAATTATTCTCTTAGTTTCTGAAATTTCTGTTTGAAAATATTTAAATATAACAAACAACAAAAACAAAATTAAAAAATATAAATAATGTGCATTTCATGTTTATTAGAACAATTATTAAAAATAAATTTGGGATGGGGGAGAAACAGATTTTATAGTTGAAACTGGCATTATTGAATTCTGAATGCAAAGTTCTGTATAAAATTACAGTTAGAAAGATGCATCGCATTTGAGTAAATATTACTTCATATCAGTATATAATTTGAAAAAGTTTTCTATAAAATAAGTTAATTATTTTGAAATATTTGCCACACGTGTATAGCTTAAAATTTAATATTTCCTTTTAACAGGAAATAACTGGGATTGGTATCCCTGTGAAATTATATAATGCTATATTTAATATAAATATTTTATTTGATGGTATGCAATCAAAAATATATTTAGGTCTACGTGCATTAAAATAATATTTTTTATTTTATTCAATAATATTGTTTCATAAAAAGTGTCGTTTTACTTATGGTTGAAAAAAAAAGTATGGATGGAATATTGATCTATATCTCAATTTGTTAATGAGTTACTCATAAATAATAATGATAGCACACAAGTCTAGTTATTAAATATTTAACACACCGTAGCTTAAAGAAAAATGGTTGTTTGATTAAAAATAATATCTTGCATATGATTTATAAGAGAAAGGGGCTTCGTGTTTTTGAACGCTATCCCACACTGCATAACAAATCGTGTTTATAAAATTCCACAGATTACAAAAATATTAGGAAATTCTTGGATAATTGTTCAGGTACAGCAATTGAAAATATATTCCTTGATTTCTATGAATTCATTAAAGGATCAAGTAGAAATCAAATTTCATGATTTAAATAAATTTTATTAAATAATTGATTTATTTACATGTACTAGACGATTGTTGAACCAACATCTCAAAAATTAGGTAAAACTTGCTTTGTAAAATTGTTAAATTTTAGACAAAATTTTTCAGATTGTTCGCTATTTGTGTCCGTGTGAATACATTATTAATGCTCAGTAAAAGTTTTTTTTTTCAATGAAAAAAAATATTGTTACTGAATACAAAAATCTTTCATGTATACATAGAATATGTTATCGATTTATGTAATACATCTCAACAAATAATTTGTCTTGACACTGTTTCTACAGAAGCGAATAAAGCTATTTTAGGATAATGATTCATTGTCAACAGACTATTACTATTTCTTCATTGTCAATACACTATTCATATTTCTTCACTGTCAATATAATAAACATTTTTCTTCATTGTCAATAAATAATTCTTATTTCTTCATCGTCAATATGCAATTCATATTTCTTCATTGAGAGTACACTATTCATAATTCTTCATTATCACTACACTATTCATATTTCTGTCATGAATAGCATAATTTAAAAGGAACTGAAGAGCTTCTCTATTTTCAATCATATATATACACTGCTGGACAATTGCTAAGGAAGGATTAGGCGAGACATGAGGCCTAGTAGGATAAAATATAGTTGCCACACTGTTCAGACAATAGAATAAATAATATTTATTGTTCTGGAAAGTACAAAAGCTGTGAAACATCTGAATAAACAAAAATGTTCATTTATTGCTGCATACGGAAAAATGGAACAATGCATTTAAAAGTCAGCAGGCACATTGCAGAAAGGTATCAGTACGGGATTTGTCCACCGTGGAGTGTGATGCAAAATTCCATACGCCGTATCATACTTTGCAAAACATTAACCAGCAGCTGTTGAGGCAATTGTTCCCATTCCTCTGAGAGTGCACGGATGAAGATGTTCTTGTTTGTCGGAGGATAGTTTCGACCAGTAACTTGCCTTCCCAAAGCATCCCACACAGTTTCAATGGGGTTTAGATCTGGAGAACTTGATGGCCATATGAGGCATTGAATACCCACGCGATCCAGACAATCCTGAACAGCGAGTGTTCAATGAGATGTTGCGTTGTCGACCATAAAAACAAATTCATCACCAACAGTACCACGGAAAAGACAAACATGAGGAAGTAGAACTTCATTAATGTATCGTTGGCCTGTCATAATCCCATTCGCAACCACATGTAGGGGCATGCGACCATTGATCATGATGCCGGCCCACACCATGACACTGCATGTTGGATATCGGTCCCTCTCCTGGATATTTTCTGGACGATATGCAGTACCACTCTCGCGCCAGATCAGTTGGCGTTTATAATGCGATGACAGACTGAACCTATTCTCATCTGAAAATAGTACGCATTCCCAGTCCTGTTCAGTCCAATTGCGATGCTCACGACACTATTGCAAATGGTCAGTACGGTGCTGTTGGTCAAAGGGATACGCACAACAGGTCTGCGGGCGTATAGTCCCCTACCCTCAAACGTCTGGCAACACTTTTTCGGGATATCTGCTTTCCTGAGGCAGCAAGAAACTGATTTGCCACCAGCTGAGCTGTGGTGCGCCTGTTCCTTTTTGCTGATAGGACGATATATCTGTCTTCTGCAGGCGTCGTACTTCTAACACGACCTCCCCCGTGCCACTTACTACACATTCCAGCAGTTTTAAATGACTTCCACAGCCGTGAAACAACGCTCCGAGGGATGTCGAACTCCCTGGCAACATCTGTTAGTTTTCGCCCTTCTTCGATCTTTCCAATAATTCGGCCACGCATAAAATCATCTAAGTTATGTCGGGAAGACATGCAGAAAATTTAAAGTTCGTCTATTAAATCTTTCCTTTAAAATTTATGAAACAACAACTGTTGTCCACACGCGCAAAACCTTTAAAGCTCTTATGAACGCTATCACGTGAAACAGACGTTGAAAAAAAAATTTGCATACGCATACTTCTTACTATATAATATATATATATATATATATATATATATATATATATATATATATATATATATATATATATATATATATATATATATATATATATATATATATATATATATATATATATATATATATATATATATGCTTGCAGTTCTTATGGTTCTGTTCATTGATTATTCTCTACTTGTGCGAAGTTATAATTTTAAGATTTTAAATGTTGATTTTAACTGTAATTTTGCGATTTCTTCAAGAAATTTGAATCCTAGAGTCTCTAAATAATATAATATTATTTTAAAGTTGCAACTTTGATTTTAATCAGGTCATTCAAATTTTACAAGGTTATAAATGTAGCTATTGGATTTTATTAATAATTACATGACATAAAGTTTGACTTTAAAATAGTACCGATGTATATATTTTGGTTATTAGTGGAATTCATATTTATATAGTTAATATATCTTCTAGGCATAATGAAACAATCTTTAAATTTTATATTTAATATAAATTTATTATCAGAATTTAAATTAAGAAACATTCCATCAGTAACGTTCATATTTTAATTTCCTCCTCGTGGTTATTCTGGGTATTAGAAAAATAAGATATTTCAATTGTATTTACACTAGGTGTGATCTGGGCATATCTTATTTTATATATAAATTACACAAAAAAATAAGGATAAATTCTTAATAATAAGGCCTTTAATTAAACTATTTCAAGCGTCAGTTTATATAAAGATTAATTTAATTTTATATACATCAATAATCAATGATACTCATGAATAAAATATGCGTTTTTTCCAAACATTTTCAATAAAATTATCCTTCGATAACTGTTTTTTATAAAAAGTATTAACAAATTAAATCATAATCTTTCAAATATGGCAAGATAGAAGAACTATTTTAATTATCATACCTGATTTTTTTATTATAGTCAATAAGGTGCACACTTTTAAATTAACCAACAATGTGTTTCTTTTTTACGGTATTCTATATTGATATTTTACAGAATATGCATTTTCTTCTTATAATTATTACTTGTATAGGATATTCAAATACAATCATGATGCATTTTAATGCACTCAAACTTGATATTGACATCTAAAGGAGTCCATACTCCGAAAACATCAAGCAGATAGTTAGCTGTGTTCTGCACACTCATGGTCATCTTTAGTTCTCCCCATGGACACGACACCAACCAACCAATAAGTAAACGTCAAGCAGATAGTTAGCTATGTTCTGCACATTCATGGTCATCTTTAGTTCTCCCCATGGGCACGATACCAACCAACCAATAAGTAAACATCAAGCAGATAGTTAGCTGTGTTCTGCACACTCATGGTCATCTTTAGTTCTCCCCATGGGCACGATACCAACCAACCAATAAGTAAACATCAAGCAGATAGTTAGCTGTGTTCTGCACACTCATGGTCATCTTTAGTTCTCCCCATGGACACGGCACCAACCAACCAATAAGTAAACATCAAGCAGATAGTTAGCTGTGTTCTGCACACTCATGGTCATCTTTAGTTCTCCCCATGGGCACGATACCAACCAACCAATAAGTAAACATCAAGCAGATAGTTAGCTGTGTTCTGCACACTCATGGTCATCTTTAGTTCTCCCCATGGACACGGCACCAACCAACCAATAAGTAAACATCAAGCAGATAGTTAGCTGTGTTCTGCACACTCATGGTCATCTTTAGTTCTCCCCATGGGCACGATACCAACCAACCAATAAATAAACATCAAGCAGATAGTTAGCTGTGTTCTGCACACTCATGGTCATCTTTAGTTCTCCCCATGGGCACGATACCAACCAACCAATAAGTAAACATCAAGCAGATAGTTAGCTGTGTTCTGCACACTCATGGTCATCTTTAGTTCTCCCCATGGACACGGCACCAACCAACCAATAAGTAAACATCAAGCATATAGATAGCTGTGTTCTGCACACCCATGGTCATTTTTAGTTCTCCCCATGGACACGGCACCAACCAACCAATAAGTAATGTAACAAATTCCCTTCTTTTAATAAGTATTTTTTACAAATTAATTTTATGTATTTAAAATATGTATTTTATCTTTTATATTTAACACCTTCCACAAACACTTTTTTCAGGAACATTCCAGGTTTATATTAGTATTAACTAACTAGACAATTAAAAATCGTCTACATTCCAGGCACAAAAGAAGACATTTATAGGTTTGCAAACATGCATTTAAATAAAAAAATAAATTATTTACAGTTCTACGACTCATCATTTAAATTTATAAAATGTCATTATGAGTATGTTTATCGTGTTTAATTTAACTGATAAAATATAAAAAATAAATGAAATTATAATTTAACTTAAAATTAACTGTATTAACTTAAATGATGAAAATGAAAATAAATTATAAGAGTAGTTGAAGGATAATGTAAAGAGCGTAAGAGAGTCTCAACATGGACTTCCTTGTCTCCAATTAATAAGTGATGTCCCACACAAAAGAAACAAATGCCTCCCATTAAGTTAGACAGGCGAAGAGCAGTGAGAGAGCTACGGGTTGTGCTAAAAGTTTAAATGAAAGTGGTTTGATTTATGGTTCTCCAAGCATAAAGTTATCATCAATTATCCTTCCTATGTCCACAAGAATAAAGCGTTTCGTGTGAGAAAGCTGGGTGCGTCATATTCGCTAAAGTTTTAGGAATCCAATCTTTTACTGAAACAAATAGTCCTTTAAAGAGTGTCTGAAATTGCCACGTGCCTTTTAGAAAATGGCAAAGTGTTTAAATTTAAGGATTTTGTTGATATTTCCGTTGAATTCATTTTAAGTCAATTGGTCAATTAATAAATGCTATTTCAATAAAATTTATTTTGATTAATGGATCTTAAATTCTGTAGCAGCGATTTCTTAATTATATTAGTATTGGAGATCAATTGTCGGTTTATTTTAATAATTATCAGAAATTATTTTCAGTTTGTTTCATATAGAAGGCATTAGTTCTATTTAAATAAATTTGTTTGGATCTTAGAAGGAATTGTAGTTTTTTTTTCAATCAAAAAGCAGATTGTTATAAAATATTTTCGTGACGTAAGCAATAATAAATAAATATAAAAATGGATATACTTTACTGTAAATTTCATTTTCCCTATGCCAAAATGACGTTAACGTTGTTTTTATATATATATATATATAAAAAAAAACTGAACTTTGTCAGCTTCCAAAATGCTTTTTTCAATTAAGACCTTTTGTACCAATTAAATTCAAATTTTAAAGTCAATACTAAATTATTTCAAATAAAATTTAGGAATATTCAAGTAAAAAGAAACACCTCAAAGTAATTTATTACACTGCCAAATATAAAAATGTAAAATTAAAGAGAAATCAATAATAGTTATATTATATTAAATTGAATATAGAATTTCCACAATTTATTTTGTATGTCTATCATTTATTTGTATATTTTTCTTACAGGATTATTAAATCTATTTCACTCCCTGACGAATAATTTGGTCTTTAGAAAACCAAAATATCACTAATAATCGTTATGATCATTTGAATAAGCATTATTTATTATGAGATATTAGCACAAGATTTAAAAATAAATTGTTTTTTGAAATCAAATCATATGGAACAGACATCATGTTCAAGTTTATTGCTTCTAACACATGAAAAATATAAGTAATCATGTGTGCATTTCGAATAAAGTAGAGAAGTTAGTAATCAGTATCTAAAACATCATTCATTAAGTACCATGGATTTGAAGCAAAGTCACCGTGTCAAAATTGCAACATTTAATGTGTGTTACATGCGGGTCATAATGCTATGTAATTGTACTAAGGAATGTATATATGGGAGCATTAATATATGTGAGTAATCCAAATTGTTGAGCAATTGAAAAGAAATCTCTGAAAATTATCACTATGTTTGTGGAAATTCATGTATTATTTCATATGATATATCATAAATTGGGGATATGGCCAAGACAATAGTATGTCATATATGTATGACTTTTTTGCTTTGTAATATTGCATTGACTTCATGTAAATAATTATTGAAAAAACCGTAAAACTATAGTTCTTTCTTATATCGAAATCGTAGAATCATACCCTTAACCTAATGTATCTATTACTTTTTAAAACAATCATTAGTGAAGTTATTCCAATGCAGATAATAGAAAAATTTGAAGAACATCGTCAGAGGATCATAATGTTACTTTAAGGAACTAATGTAATATCCCAAGCAATTACATGTATGTCAATACTTTGCACATCATTATAGAGACGCCACCAATGGGTCACATTTTTTATTAAAAATTTTTGAGAAAATATTTCTAACTATAACAAATTTATTAATCGTTACTGATGAAAAGTGAATTTCTAATGAAAATGAGTCACTTTTAACTCTATAAAACTCTAATCTTAAAGTTTGAGGCGTTAAAATAGATCTAAATAGACACCGTATATAAAAAAGACAATTGGGACTCGGCAGTCTCTTCCTGTGTTAAAGGTGGTTGGTCATAAAATTATTTCATAATTTCTTACTGATTTTAAGGATTTTTAAATTTTGTCATTGCAATTTATCATGCATATAAAAATTCATGAAAATACATAAGAAATATTGATCAGTTGTTGACATAAATTATACTTCTAACAGTTTTATTTTGTATTGTATAGAAAGTGTTAGGTTCTATTTTTTCCCCATTTGAATGAATTTCTTTTATAGAAATAATTAAAATTCATAATGAGATATATATTATATATTGTTCCATATTAATTATATTTTATCGATGTGTTACCCATTAATCATAAAGTTCTATTATTGTATAGGTTCCCTCTTTGATTAAAAAAAAATATGTAAACGAAATTGTTTCAGGACATTATTTAAGTCATTTGCCTTCTTAAATCCATAATTGTTTGAATTATTCGAATTTAATGTGTCATAAATTAAAAAGAAATAAAAATGCAGTCGGTTCTTCTTCTTTTACTTGATAAAATATTGTTGATCACATTAGAAAATCTAAATTTTCTACTTGAAAATTTTAACATAAAGTATGCTAATCTAAATAAATGTTTATATAATAAATGCTTAAAATTATATATTTTAAGAAAATTCTTTCAGAAAAGAATATAGTTCACATTTTTAGCTAATCTTTGCCATGATAAGTTGAAATATAGTATATGACATAAGGTTAAAGGAATATTTATATCAATAAAATAAATTTAAGAAAATTTGCAAAAAACATTTTAAGAATTTAACTATAACATATTTTTAACACTAAAATTAAATTACATAATTTTTCTTGTGTTTTGTGGCCAAAGATATTTGATTCATTAGAATTGCTGCTAATAAATTATGTAAAACAAATTGAAATATTAGATTTAAGTAATTTAATAGTTTTTTTTAAATTTTCCTAATATATATATGACATTGTAGTATCAAGAGCAAGATCATGTTTGATTTGAAACTAATATGTCATGAAACGAATGTTGTATAAAATTTTGAAATAAAGGGACCATTTTAAGTATTATAAATTCATTCAATATTTTTAGTAAAAATTGCGTCGAGACAGTGTTGTATTTTGTAATATACATTTAAAAGATAAAAATACGAAGAAAAATCATTTAAATTAATTATTTTTCCTATATCAAATGGTCTCTCTCTCTATCTTGCAAATTATATTACTTACGTTTAATTCAACATGATTCAAAACAATAAAAATCATATGTGTATATTTTAGATTCCAGTAATATTATTTTTAAAAAGGGTAAATATCACTTTTATCCATTTGAGTATTTAATTGTTTGTAATAATCTGTTACATAAATTGAAATTCATAAGAAAATATAAGAAATTTTTAGTAAAACATAAAAAATTATATTATATTAAAAATTATATTATTATTAAAAATTAAATTATATTATATAAAAATTATATTAAATAACATTCAAGTTATGAATATGATTCTACGTAAAAAATAAATATTTTTATTGCATATATATATTACAAATTAATATAAAATTATGATAAAAATGACACTGTAAGGAAATAATATATTTATATGTTCTTTAAATCTTCTCAATTTTAATGTATCTTTGATGAGCATTTTCTCCATTTTGAAGAAGTCAATTAATTCCTATAATGCATTTAAATTCACTTCAAATTCAAAATTGAGAATAAAGAGACTATTAAAAATTTTCATTCTTGTGATCTGAATTACACATAACTATAGTGGATGTATTTAAAACTGAATGCATGCGTTTTTCTCAAAGTTTAGTCTTTGGTTAAAAATAAAAGTCAGATGAACAAAATCAATATTGCACTGATTAATATTTTATGGTGTACATACACGCGTTTTAATTAATTATCAGCTTCAAATTTATTGAAAAAAGTAACGACCTTATTTAATAGTCATGTATATTTTTATTTTTAAAATACAAATTAAAACCTGACATATTAATTTTTTAATTTAAAAACACATTCAAATAAATATTATTTGATCACAAAATATATTCATGAAAATAAAACACTATTGTATTTATATTACTGTGCTCCTCTTTTCTATTACAGTAATATTTAATTAATTACAAAAATGGAATTTGCACTTACATCAGAAGCGTTTTACATTGGCTTAACTAATTGAATTAATAAATTTAATATTCTAAATTTTAGATATAAATCTTTATATTTATAATATTGCTCAATTTAAATGAACATCTGGATAGCATCATTTTTGAAGAATACAAATATTTTGTGTGGGAAGATATATTTCAGTCCTTGATATAGATTTACAAGTTTATCCTCTGTTTAATTAATTTTACCTGTATTCTTTCAATCATTTTGGTATCTGTAACATAATTTGGTATTCAAAATTATCCGCAACAAGTAAATTCAATTTTAACATATAAACGTCGCGAAAAGGTACAACATATTTATGTGAAACCATAAGGCTTTAGAGTTTCTTAATTATAGATAATTATAAATAAAGGATTAATATATTACCCAATTTGATAAGTTAAATTTCACGTTACATTTTTAATTTTATATGGAACTGTATGATGTCAAAGCCTAATAATTTGCAAAACGTAAATTAAATATATTTAAAATGCAAGTTATAAACACGATTAAAATACTACATTTTGATATTTGTTTAGTAATTAACAAATAATATTAATTAAAAAGATTTTTAATTATTAATTAATACACAGTTTAACTAATAAATAAATAACAAATGGAAATATTTTAGGTATTTATTTACTTTTTTATTTTAAATATTGCGTCTTTTTGCTCTAGAGGTTTTACTCCTGTTTTTTCTTATTAATTTCAGGATTTTGAAGGTTATGCACCCGAAAGAAAATCTTCTATTAAATACTCAAACATTTCATAAATTTTAATCCGAAAATATTAAAGATATTTAAATAATAATGAATAGATTAATATGTGGGAAAACTCATGCTCAATGTTTACTCATTTAATAAACATAAATCTTTAAATAACTGAACATTATAAATAAAAACACATCGATTGACAAAATAAACTTATTTTTTATAACTTATCTTTTATATAAAATAAACTTATCTTTTATAATAAACTTACTTTTTTAATATCAAAGGGATTTTTCTCAATATACAGCATCTATTCTTAAGCCCTGCATTGTATTTTGCAAACTGCTTTACATCAAGATAATAGTTGGACCAACAAAATGAATTGTTAATCATTTTAATGTTATTAGATTTCGGATATCAATAAATAAGCAACTTCATATGCAAATAATAAACTTGAAAAAATAATCGAATACACTTAAACCTGTGTTTTCATTAAAAATGATCAAAGATAACAGAGAGTTTAGAGTTTACGGATCAAAAATTATAGATGATAGACTAAGTTCTAAATTTATATTACAAATGTTATCATTGAAACTCTTACAGATTGAATATATGTGAGATTTAATGCATACCTCCTCCAAGATGTTGGATACTACTTTAGTGCTAAAGTAACGATTTTCGCATAATTTATGACAACTAATTTTTATAAACTTTATTAATATTATAAAGCTAAAATGAGTTACGTGTTTTAGCTAATTATTATGAAATGCTTGATATGCATTTGATGTTTTTTTTAGTTTTGTTAATATACTGTAAGAAAAATCATATATATATAGTGACTAAAGTTATTAATCAAACTTAATTTCCATCAAAAAGAATCATATTTCCAACAAAACACTTACTCTTACTAATTATTTTTTTTATGTTTGAATCAAGACACATAGCTTAGATCTTCTAAATTTGGAATTATGACTCTTAGTGATCTAAAAGATAATATTGTCTTTCAGTACTATTATTTTGAGCGGTTATTTTATTTCTTTTTATTTTTTGAAAAAAAAAATTAAATGGAATATTCAAAACAAATGCTCAAATTTTTACTTTCAGATCACATACCGTTGTTATCCCTTAATGCGATTAATTATAATATGCATGATTAAATTTTAGTAGTATATCTGCACTGTTTAATGCAGTAAGTTTGGTAAATATAATATGCAATGCATTTTCTTCATAAAGCAGTTTTGTTATCAATGTTTATCGTATATGACATCAAAACTGCAAAGTAAATTTTTAAGCTTTTGTTAAATATTTCAGAAATTTATTTATTACAAAAATTTAAATTACAACGGAAATTTATAAAATAAACTTTCCTATTTAAACAAAAATTAATTTTTTTAATAATATAATAAAAATCATAAAAACTAATTCATTCCTTTTTATTCAAAAAATTTAAAATGTGTTTAAATTATACATAATAACTTTTTGTGTAGTACAAAAATAATAAAAATCTATTTTCAAATGTGTTATCCCCTTCTTTTCTACTTATTAATTTCCACCAAACATAATCAGCAATTTTTTCATAATGTTAATTGGTTTATATGAATTAATTTTACGACAATCAATGAATCCAACTTGAAAATATTCTCTAAAAATTGAATAAATATCTTATTGGATAGAAAATCATGTTGAAATTCTATCTTCTCTAAGAATTTTAAACATCACTGTTTCATATAAATTAAAAATTAAGAAACAGAACATATTATTAGAGTATCACATATATGTTATACGCTTAGGAAATTATTGGAAATATATTGGAATGTAACAAACGTTGAATGTCTTTAAATTTAATTCAAATGTTATATAATATTTTTCTCACAATAAATATATAAACGACATTAACGACAATCAAATGTTATGAAATTAAATTCATGAAATCAAACATTTCATAAATAAAAATAAGTAATTATATGTGATAGAATATTCCTTCTCCACTTCCTCAAAAGGAGCATTCCTTGCATTCTTGACTGACATTTTGATGAACAAGGAAAATTATTCTACGAAGCAAGTATTTCCACCGGCATTTATAAAATTCAATTCTTTTGTAATTTCGTACATATTTTTTTCATTGATTTTTATAACAAATTAATTTCTAATGAGCACTGCAAATCTTTGCTTATTTGACTTACGCAAATGTATGCTTGATTTATATTCTTCATATATTTCAAAACAATTTTTCGTAAAATGTTACATTTATAAATAAATAAATAAATAAATAATACTAAGAATATATTTGCGTATAAGTAATTAATAAGTTTTTTCCAGAATATTTAAAGCAAAATAATAGAAAAACTCATTTTTGAAAAATAGTTTTAAATTAAAAACCAGAATCTGTATTTTATAACATTGTATCAATAATTTTATTGAAAACATTATTACTATTTTTAAATTCTAGATTTGTTTCTAAAAATAATTTTATTAAAATTAGAATTGCAAAATATTTCCTTCTATAATTTATATGATTAATTTAGTATACGAGCTCCAGTGGCTCAGTAGCTTCACGCCGCTTCCCGTAAGCTCAGCAAAGTGAAGCATCATTTGCCGCGGGCAGTGGTTGGGAGGGTGACCACGGTGTACGCTCCTTCACTGGGTTGCTGGAGCTCCATGGGTTGGGGACGTGTCCACGTTAATCTGTGACGTTCAAAGTCCTTCCGCTGGTGTGGCGTGGATTTGGAGAGGAGGGTGCCAGCTCAGGTGTGGCCTTGTCACCTGACCGTGGTTCGAAATTACCAGGCACCTTAAAAAAGAGCAAAGTCGTACTTTCACCTTCATGGTGCTCTGATCCAAACGAAAGGCTTTTGATTGAATTTATTACAAAATAATTTCTAATGAGTTCTGTAAATCTTTGCTTATTTGTTTTACTATTGACTAAATTCACACTGCCACAAGCATAGCGAGCTTGGCTTGTCCAAGTGTCATAAGCAACAACAACAATTTAATATACGATACGTATATTAATATGCCTCAGAAATATTAAAATTTTGGAGTATTAAAATAAAGATAAGTAACTTAATAAAGATAAAGTTGTTCTTCTCATCATTCTACCTTAGGAAATAAAGTTACATTTGAAATTTTTTTACTTCAGTAAATTTCAATAACTATTATAATGCAGAAATACTTTACTGAAGTAAGTATTGATTTGAGAAAATATATTTTAAAAACTTATATGAATATAATAATTTTTTATTTGCCATTAAATTAGATTAATCATAGCACTACATACATCAAAGTATCTCAGTGAGTTTCTAGATAACATTTATATCAGATTATTTATATACATAGAAATGTTATATATGCAATCGCAATGAGGTGTTTTGAGACGCATTCTTTTTATTATATATTAACAAAAGATCGCTAAAAATTTCAAATTCAGCATTTAATGAGCATTTTTTACTGTGTGAAATTTTGCATTTTGGATATTATTTTTGCTTACATCTCGGAGACATTTAAGTTGGTCTTTCCTTTTTGCAGAAATTTAAAGAATTAAAACTTGTAAGTTTTCCAACTAACTGGAACAGTATTAAGTTATGTTTTGAACTATGTATAATAGTCCTGATATTTAAATTAAAAGTCATATTTTTAAACCTGACAAAATCTTTTAATTTTAGGTTTCAAAACGAACATAGGGAACATTGTATTGCTAATTGTTTACTCTTGAATAACAGTTTTTAACAGACATTTCTATACATTTCTAATTATTAAAGCTTTAATTCTTCTTTATCACACATGCTGCTTAAAAGACGGCAATGACTCAAAAGAATCTATTGAAAAAAATTTTAACTAATATTTTTGATAGAATGAAATTGGATAATTTCTGAAGAATGAGTTTGGTTTAAGCTCTATATTGATTTTTGCAGATGAGGGCTAACTGGCCTGGTATTTTAACTTTAAATTCAACTTCAAAACGCTACGAACATCACTGTTTAATATAAGAGTTCAGTCCTTTGAGCTGTTGGAAAGGCAAGTAAGAACATTAAAGAAATTAAGCTTCTTATTAATGGCCGTGGTAGCCTAGTGGTTAGGGTATCGCCCTTCCATCCGGAAGGGTGGGGTTCGATTCCCAATGCCGCCAAAGACCCACCGAGTACATGCGATATACGTGCTCGTTAAATCTGTGGAATCGAAAGTCCTGTGGTCGGTCGTTGAGCAGTTACCATGGGTGCAATGGTCTGGAGAAAATTACTCCCCCTTCAGATCAATGCCAAAATTGAGGGAGTAGATCCTCTGATGCTGCCATCTATCGGAGGATTTGAAGAGCAAAAGTCGTACTTTCACCTTCATGGTGCTCTGATTAAACGAAAGACTTTGACCTAAACTCATTACATTTGACTTAAATTCGCATAGCCAAGGCATAGCGAGCTTGGCTTGTCCAAGTGTCATTAGCAACAATAACAACAACAACAGCTTCTTATTAATATAGTTAAAGAGCCAGGAATAATGATTTTATAAGACAGAATAAATTGTATTTTGACATGGTTCCTAGTAATTGATTTAATATACTTATTTTCAAGCCAATCATCAAACAAATTTCCTATTACAAATATTAAATTAAATTAGTAAAAATTTAATGTAATGAGAAAACTTAGATAAAAATTATTGTTATCTATATGCTATATAGAAAACTATTATTAAAATGTTATATAGAAGTTTTAATAGAATTATATGTTTTCTATTGAAAATTTACAAAGATAGTTACTTGATATTTAAAAGCACCTAATATTATTTAAATAATATTATTTAAATTTAGCAAGATACGTTTTCATTAATTACATTAAAAAGTATATTTTAAACACATACTATCTTGTCATTCTGGTTTGGTCCATGAATCCATACGTAAATAATGCTGCAAGATGTATAAGCATAACTTTTTTTTTACATTTAAACAACTTAATCATCATACTTACTTGAAATTCCACCCATGAATTAACCAGTTAAAATAGTGGGAAATGAAATCAAATATGCTTTCCTATTTAGATAATAATTAGTAAAATTCAAATATGTCTCTTCTGTAATTATGACTGCAATTTTCAAGTTAAGTTAATTATTCATGGAATATTAAAGTATATGGTGGAAATAATTGAGATATAGCTTAATAATATTGTTTTCTTCTTCCATAATATTGTTTTGACAAATACTCAGCTGTAAATTTTTTTATGAAAAAATCACTGGAATTTATATATATATATATATATATATATATATATATATATATATATATATACATTTATACGATATAGTTAAAGTTTAATTATCTCTATTATTCATCAACACACAAAATGTGATTTATTGCTTTTTTGAAGCATTTAATTTTCTGTGGATATTATCGGCTTTAAAACTATGACATGTACGATCAATGGGCTTCGCACTTTTGAAAGATGCATAGATATTGCTCAATTTGGGAATTTAAAAGCACCATTAATTTCCTTAAGCAATTTATATCTTGATTTATTCTATTTCCATACATATTGTGAAACCATTAATTTTATATTTTCCCATCAACAAAGGAAGTCATAAGCCAGTGATATAATTGATAAAATTCTTGGAATAAAGTTTAAATATCTATAAATACACAAAGTTAATCGATTTGTTTTTAGAACTCATATTCAATGAAATGAGAATATTATACACCGTTTCATTTTTGCCAAAATTTCATTTTAATATTTCCTACTTCTGTTTTTGGATTTATAAAATACTTATCGCTAAATGTATAACAGCATTATTTTCTTATAATTACAAAGTCTTATTTAGTCAATATGAGAAACCAATGCTACAATGTTATGCACTCCTTATCTTTTTTGGAAAAATAGTAGGAATATTTCTTATTAATTTTAACAGAAAAATATTAATAGCAACAAATAAAAATATTTATTATTATTTATTTGTACAAACTCTAAATATTTCATTAACATTTTATATTGATTCCTATTTAATTCACCTTTTTGAATAAGAATAATTATAGTATAATTATTTGAAAAACTCTCCCTTTTTCCCATTTAGTATAATTTATATTTAGTAGTTCATTAATAATTTGTTGTATAGAAAAATCATTATCAGTTTCTTTAGAAAAAAACGCTTTATATTTGAAATGAATGTATGAATAATTTATTAAATTCCGAAAGTGAAATGTTAATTTCTCCAATATAAATATTAATTTTCAAAAATTAATATTAATTTTATTATAAATATGCATTAAATAATTCTAAACTTGTTTCATACGAAAAGAAATAGTTCGTGTAACCGAATTTTCTTTTAGATTGAGATTTATTGCAATAGATATTTGATTTGTTTCGTTCAACTAAATTGTTTCGTTCCTAGGGGTGATCAAAGCTTTTTTTACACACACACACACACACACACACACACACACACACACACACACACACACACACACACACACACACACACACACACACACACACACACACACACACACACACACACACACACACACACACACACACACACACACACACACACACACACACACACACACACACACACACGCACACACACACGCACGCACGCACGCACACACACACACACACACACACACACACATGTGTTACAATTCATTATTACCTGTAAGAGAAACGTATTACAGTACTAAAAGGTAAAGTAGCTAATAACTAATTTCAATAAATTACATCAATTGGTGCATAATTATTGACGAATCTGTAAATTTATCTGATGAATCTGTAAATTAATTTTAATCTGTAAATTAATCTGAATTATTATTCACTTTAATCAAGTTTAAAAAATACAACCTTCCATCATATTTAAGGCAGACTCATAATCTAATATCGCATTTATCATTTGTTTGCATATCAGAGACATTAAGTTAATTTCTTATCTAGGCAACTTAGAGCTATGTTGATAAAATATTCAATAGAAACTTATCCATAGTTGTTAAGAAATAATACAATATACTTCTCAAAATATTTTTGTACCACGAAATATATATATTTTTTGCAATATGTAAATTACTTAATTTAAGAAAATAAACTGATAAATATTTTACGTAGTTCTTATGTATGTATTATTTTTTAATAATCAATTGGAGAGAAATGTTTTTATGTTATTTTGTGATTTGTAATGTGACACATAAATTCTTAGTAAAATGATAGTTATTTTGATTAGAGCGAGACATTAAAGTGAGGGAGAAAATTATTTAAAACTTAATTTTAAATTATACGTTACACATTTAACTTATAATTCTTAAAGTTTAAATTTGTAGAGGAAGTCAATAAATATGCAAATATGAATTGCAAAATTCATATATTATACCATATTCATTCATTGTACTTTTACAGAAATAAAATTCCAAAATTTACCAATATATTTTTAAATAATTCTCAGTGAATTACTTTGTTCATTTATGTAAGTGATAAATTAACAAGTTAAACAATTATTAAAACAAAATGAAGTAAACTTTTTAATGTTTATAAATATATTTAGTTATTTTTGGAGGAATTTAAAATACTTTAATAATACGCTGCATAATTTCTAAGAAAATGTTAACTTAATAATTTTAAACTCCTAATTCAAGATTTGTCTTAATGTAAAGGAAAAATATTCATTTATTAATGTATAACTTGGTAAAAATAAACACAAAAATTCAAATATGTGGAATGTTAAAGAAACCTATAAAATGACTTCTAATAAATTAAAACAGTTTTTGAGTATAACACTTAGTTTAATAGTAATGAATATGAATCATAGTATACATTCCATGTATTTTAGAATAAAAAGTAATGCATTTAAAAGTAAAACTATATTGATTAATCTAAGTTTATCAGCATAAATTTTGATTACTTCTAAATGTATGTTAGTTCTAATATGAAAATATTGTTTCGCAAACACATAAATGTACATTAATTTGCTTTCTAAAAGATTCCCACTCGTGACAAAAAACTAAATACGTTTTACACTCTTATATACTAGTTTAGAGCAATCGACAACAACAAATTATAGCAGCAGTAAAATAATGAATTACATGTATTATATTCTAAACCCAGGTATTCAATTAAACAATCAAACTTTGAGAAAATAAATTACAAATATCATAATTTAAGGATGTACACTTGCTAAAGATGTAAGTGTTATATACGAACACATGACTGACTCGCTTGGTTGCTAATACCATCTAACCAAATGTTAAAGTAAGTGCTATGGAAAAATGTATTTAAAAAAAGTAAATGGAAGAAAATTTAAAAAAATATAAATTAGGCTTTTCTAAGTCTTTAATTATGCAGCTTTATCAGCTGATAATTTTTAACTGCACTAAATGTTGTTTTTCAATCTACTCTATATTTGTACGTAAAAGGTACTACTATTTAATACAGTAGTACATATTATTCACGATTATAGTATAATTGGCACATAGTATTTGTAAATAATAGGTAATTCTAAATGGGTATATGTACGTATATAATTACAATTCTTAGACTTAAGACATACATTAAAAGGAAAATATCAATTCACTTTAATAGACAAGACGAAATGAAATGGGAAACAGAGAGCCAATCTAACAAGTTTCTTCAGAGGTGTTGACAATATTGGTACAAAGTATGACTTGGTACAAATTATGACTAGGATAAAATTCAAACTAAGTAGTTTTCTACAATTTAGCATTCTAATAAACAAAATTCTATTATTTGACTTTATTATAAGCGATTTTCTACTATTTACCTTGTCTGGTGTTTCTTATAAAGGTGAGGTAAGATGTAGTTTCAAATTACATATGAATCACCCAAGCCTTGAATTTTTTTTTTTATGAAAAGTTCGAAAACACCAATAATATTTTCAATTAGTTATATAAATTGTTTTTCAATTTGAAAGTTTTTACAGTATAGAATTGAGAGTTAAAAATATATTATTTTAAAAATACCTCAAATTTCCTCTATATTTATACACTGATTGGTTATCCCCAGTTTTTAAATGTTTATCTTGTCTATTACACTGTTTTATGATTTGGAATGGCATTAGTGTGTAATGGCTTTGTCAAATTTATTCTCTGACCATTGCAAAAAAGTCATGCTTTAACAACACGGCAAACGCCTCTCATGAAGTTTAGCTATACTCTAACACTATTGTCTTTTTAATTTCGCTCTGTTTATCAAAATATTGGTACCTTATTCTATCTTTCATTTCGTTCTGTCTGTTAAAGTGAACCATATTAGATTTTCTCTATTTAATATTTTCTAAGTCTGGTTTCTCTTTTTTGTTTGACTCATGTCTTTGAGGAGCTAAAAATGGGTATTTATGAATTTTCTTATTATGAAATTTCTTAAATTTCTTATATTTCAAAACTAATGGATTCAAATCAGCACAGTTGAGATTATGTGCAAAAATCTTACTTTCTTTTATATCTCCTTTAATAACGTAATGTCATGAACATTGGATTTCTATTTTGAGCTTTGGAGATATATTAATAATTTTTGAACAGCAACGGAAGTAAATTATGCCCAAGTAAAAATTATTGAATATTATTATGTATTATTCTTATTTATCTATTACATAAATTTAAAAATCTATATTTAAATTTATTTATAAGAGAAAATAACCTGAAATAAAAAATAATTTCGTAGAACAGATAATATGTTTTATTTATAAAATTTGCAACATGACATAAATTTTGGTTGACATGATATGTAGCGAATAATATGCAAAATGAAAAAAATCTCCATATCTCTTACAATGTACAAATTCATGATTTGACTTCCAAAATTATACATGTTGTGGGCAAGAAGATATTTAAACCTAAAAGCACATAAAGGAAAATTTTAAATTGTGATATATTTAAGTAACTTTTAAAATAATACACACATTTTTAAATTTTATAGTCACTCAAATATTAATGCTATTTTGTGGAATATAATACAATTATAAGGAATAGAATCTTACGTTTTGCCATAATTATTTTAAGTTTCTTCTGTGAATATATTAATTCATATAAGTTTACTTTTTGTTTCTTTACAAGCAATTTAATGCAATATGATTGGTTTGTTAAATAATAAATCAAATTTATGTTTTTCTTTTCCTTTTTGGATGCGTTAGCAGAACCATTACTTTGATTTAATATTTGCTTAACTAGAGTATTACAAAAATGTTACTTAAGACAAAAATGATGCTAACAAAAATGATGCTACTATTTTTTTACTTTCTTATGACGTAAAGAAAATGACTTCAGCTCCTCTTTTTAATTCGAAAATAAAATATCTTTCATCACAAATATTTATCAGTAAGAAATATACTCAATACTCAGAGATTTAAAATGTTTTTGTTCACAAAAGTAGTATTATACACCTGTGCCTTACAAAATATTATAACAAGCTAATTAGCTATAACGAGCAGCACAGAATTTCTATTGTAAAACTGCTAAATTTACTTTTATTAATATTACTATTTCATGTAAATAGTTTAATAAAATATTATATTAAATATGCGCCTCCTAGATTGGACCAGCAACCAACGACTACAGAAACACAGCCCCTTTTCCTATGCAAGGGCACAAAATCTCCCTTCTTCGAATGCAGAGGGTCACTCATTGAAACCACTGGGAGCTGGATTAGAACTTGATAGAATATACTTCCATGAGGAGCTCCTTCAAACTGTGACAAGAAACTCAGAGATTCCGGTACTCGTTAAGCAACTGGCAATCGAAACAATTCATAATATCCCTCCATGTTCTTTGAAAATTTATACAGATGGTAGTAAAGGTGAGGGAGGAGTCTCGGGCAGTAGGGTAACATAAACACAGTCTCCGGATAACTAGAATTTAAAATAAGAAACCCAGATAATTGTTCTGTGCTTAGATCAGAGCTAATACACATTAGAAGAGGTTTACAGTATGCAGTAGAGTTTCAGGATCAATTAAGGGACATCTGGATATTGACTGACAGTCGTGCTTCAATCCAGCATCTTTTAAATTGGAACACTGTTGAAGATCAAACTAGCCTGGAAATACTAAATCTTCTTGAGAGACTGTCACCCGAACACAGAGTGCATTTCCAATGGATCCTTTCACTCGTGGGAGTAGAGGGGAAGGAAAGAGCGGATTTCTTGGCCAGATCGATGTCAGAGGAGGGAGTAAACCCAGGAAGAGAGCTCACATCTAGTGAGATTTCTTACCTGACAAAAACGGAATTCAATAAGCTTATGAAAATTCCTCCCAACCATCCATGGTACTTCACCAAAAACCGGGTAAGACCTTCAATCTTAGACCAAGATCTTATGATTATGAAAATTCCTCCCAACCATCCATGGTACTTCACCAAAAACCGGGTAAGACCTTCAATCTTAGACCAAGATCTTATGATTATGAAAATTCCTCCCAACCATCCATGGTACTTCACCAAAAACCGGGTAAGACCTTCAATCTTAGACCAAGATCTTATGATTATGAAAATTCCTCCCAACCATCCATGGTACTTCACCAAAAACCGGGTAAGACCTTCAATCTTAGACCAAGATCTTATCAAACTGCCTTTTCCCGCTATCTGAGTGGGCACACGAGAGGAATCACCTTTCAGCAGGGGCAAAGGACATTTCCAGACTGCCCTTGGTGTTCAGTCAATATGGCTTCCTCTAGACATATCTTAATCTGCCACAATTTTAAAAAAGACGATATCCTTTGAGACCCATCACATTATTTAGACATTTTAGATATTTTTGATTTTATGGGGCTGTCTAGCCCAGCTAGACAATCTGAGATAAATAACAACAACACTTTCAAACCCTAATCATTTTTTACTAACACATTAAAAATATAATAGTTAATTATATTACATATTTTATTATTAGAGAATAATTAATATGTATATTAGAGAATATTATATGATTATATATATATAATTTGAATATGTTGAAAATCTTAAATAAATGGAGCAAATAAAAAATATTCTTTATAAACATTTAAAAGCTTTTAGTAAAAAAATGTGATATAAAGGGGAAAACATTTATAGAATATTAGCTTTATTCCAATAATTACGTTACTTTAAAAGAAATTCATTAATTAATGAACAATTTATAAGTTGTATTTTATAAATTATATTAACAAATCTTTTATGAATTGAATAGGAAAATCCTAGAAATATAATTAAAACTTCTAGTGCATGATAGTTAATAGCATGAAGAATGTAATCAGTAATTAAAAACTATATATTGCATAGTTAAATTTAAACATAAAATTTCTATTAAACATGTTATTAGGTAATGTTTTTAGAGTGTATAAAAATTTCACAAAAATAAAAATTTTGTCTTTATTGATACTTGACTTGTTTTATACAAAGAATTAGGAAATATTCTCTTGTTGAAAAATATCGTTATTTTCCAATTTGGAGGAAATCCTACTTTTGTTTAATAAAAAGAATTGTATTTTTGAATTCTAAAATTATGAATCTATTATTGTTTCAAGGAATATTTTATTTTAATTTGATATAAATATTTTTATGAAGAATGCAGCTTATATTGATGAAACAAAAATATTTAATTAAAGATTTAAATTTAAAGAAATTTTTATATATCTTATAGAAAAATATGATATTTAATTTTTGATATTAGTTTACTTAATGCAAAAAAAAACATTCATAACAGAAAGACAATTAAAAATTAACTTAATAACTTATCAATTACAAATTAAAAATCAAATAACATATATTCTAGAACAAAAATTAAAATTAATAGTTGTTTAAAAATTAATAGTTCTTTAAAAGTATTTCATTTTAATTAAAATCATACTTTCAGCCATCAAAATAATTAAAATATAACACAAGATAATTTGAAAGTAAGATTAAATGATAATTTATATTCACAATAAAAATTACACTGAAAACTCTCCTGATAATTAGAAGAAATGGAAATTAATGTATATATTTTATATACTATACAATGACATTTTATAAAACAGCATATTAATTTGTCAACTTCGTATAACAATGATTCTTTTTTCATCAAATAAAAATTAAAATTAATAATAAGAATAAATCAAATAAAAATTAAAAATTTAAATTTTGCATTGAAGAATATTTGGGGATATAATATTACAATTAAAGTAATTCAGTAATTCAATATAATGTAAATAACTGAGTGTAATATTTTTTTTATCTAACTAATGTTAAAATTATATTTTTGGCTATATTGTTTAAGCCAATTAATATTGTACCGATCTTCACGGGTTCGTGTCGATTGAGAGTTGAATAAAGCAACCACTTAATGAACACAAGACTTTTATTCGTAAAAAAATCTCACTAGATAAACGAAATTCCCGCTGTAACAATCACAATTATACAGCTACAATTCGTCAGATATAATAAGAAACAGCTTCTAATCACAGGTCTCAAATACCTCAGACAGAGAACAACTAGCAGTCACAACTAATCGTCTTCACTAACTGACTGTCTTCACAAAACTCTACTGACTCTACCATGTCGGGCTGCGGTATTTATACCTGACTTGGCGGAGAAATCTACCAATTTCGCCAAGGCTCTGGAAGCTTCTAGGCTATATCGGAAAATATTGGTCCTAGAGCTTAGGTGATGGATGTTTCCAGAAGTATCGATTTCTCGCCAAGAATCTCGCCAACCGTCGCCAAGTCGCCAAGAATCTCGCCAACTGTCGCCAAGTCGCCAAATCTTTAGGAAATCCGCTTTTAAACTACAACGCGTCTAAATACCGCAATTTTTGCCCAAAATGTGAGAATTTCAGATCTGTCTGAGATATTTTAAGATAAATATCATTATTTATAAATTTGTAACAATATTCTAAACTTAATGTTTTCATACCACTAAGGGATAAGCAAAATGACTGAGAAAATCATAAGGATCAGCAATTGTAGCTGATCATAAAATACACACGGACACAATAAAACAAATTTTTAAACATGAAATGTTCTGAATTATATTGCATTACATGTTACGTCTTTTAGTATTTATCATATTTATGAATTTATGATTACACAAGTATATTAATCATAAATATTAATCTGGGAAAAAATTAGTGCACATCTTATGCATGAAAAAACCTTATATAATTAAAAGCAAAAATAACTTGTAATAGTACATCGAATGATTTTAAGTTAATCTATTTTAAAAACAATCATAAATTAAATTCTTAGAATTATGCATTCAAATTGCTTTTTTTATTCAATAAATCATATGAATGTTAGAATGAATTTTTATCTTACTTTCAAAAGACCACAAAACATATAAATGAAGCCTGTTTATTAATGGTGTTATTTGAAGTAATGAAACATTATGCTATCTGAAAAATAGTAATCTATTAAAACTATGTTTGTAATAAGATCAAAATATCAAAGTAAAATAGAAAAAATATCACATTGATGGTTTTCCTCCCTTCTCTCTATTTCAATATATTTGTAACTACTATTTCATGCATATTTATTTATATTTGTAGTGTTATCTCTATTTTAGTAATTCCCATAACGAAATTTTCCATAATTGAATTCTTCAAATGTCTATTAATTAAAATTTTGACATGCACTTTTCCTGTATAGTATTATAAATGTCTTTTGAATTACAATATTTTTAACACTGTTAAGCATAATGTATCTAAAATGTTTATTATGCAGTTATTACTTAACATTTTATCATTGCCTTAACATTGACGCAGTGTATATATCTTAGACATTTTTTTATTTTATTTATTTTATACAATGTTTGGAATTTAGTTTATTAATTTTTTTTTTTACAATTATGCATATTTTATTTTTCAAGCTAATTTTAAAACAACAATTGGTAAATAATAATAATAATAATTTATCTATAATAATAATAATATTTTCGTGAAATTTTGTTCTAAATTTTAAAGATAATAAAAGAATTCTTAAAAATAAACTCTCTGTAAAATTTTACGAAAAGAATTCTTTGATGAGAATTTATAAAATACGTAAGATTTTTACAAAAATTCTTTCGTGCTGCAAAAATATAGTATTGTTAGGATATTTTTTACAAAATATTAAATTTAATTAAATATTGTATTTTAGTTCATGCGTCTTAGTACATGTGGCAAATAATGCTTGAAGATATGTGCCAAAATAAAAAATATCTAGTCTAGAAAAGAGTCTTCATTTGTAAATAATATTGCAAAGTAATATGAAAGAGTTATCTTTTTACAACATAACATTAAACAATTTTCTTAAATATAATTTAGAACAATTTTATATAAACTTTTAAGTATTTTGTTAGTTCATCGGTTCTAAGAATTAAAAAGACTGTTCAGAATCATGAATGTTAATAAAATAGGCTTAATTGTACAAATTTCGGAATATTAGAGTTCTATCCACAAATAATTTCAATTATTTTTGAGAAATAGTATTTGATTAAATAATTTTACTGTGTATGGCCGCATCCCTTTGTTAAAAAGTTCAAAAGGACATTTGCATGGAAAAATCTATCATTAAGTGCAAAAACTCAAATTAAATCTGCACGCCGACCAACTTGTCTAGTGGCCAGTGTGCCTGACTGCGGATAAGGAGGTCCTGGGTTCGAATCCCGGTTCAAGCATGGATGTACTTTCTCTCTCTATCTATCCTGTCTTTGTCCTTTCCTTGTATGAATGAGGTGTGAATTGTCGCCTACCCTATAAACGGGTACCTATGGCATGAGCGTAGAGCAAAGTTGTACGTTCACCTACACGGTACTCTAATTAAAACGAAAGACGCTCCCCTTCGACTTAAATTCGCATAGCGCCAAAGGCATAGCGAGCTTGGCTTGTCCAAGTGTCATTAGAAACAACAACAACAAATCTGCACATTTGAACGGTGCCATTTGCTTTCAAATAATTTTCAAGACAACTTGAAGAAAAATACATGTAAATAAGATAGATTTATTGGAACTTTAATGTTTAAAAGCATATGTTTATGACTAGGAGGGAAATATTATTTCGATATTCAAAATTCTTGGAAAATACTTCAACTTAAAATTTTATAGCATTAACTTCTTAAAATATGATTAGGCTATATATTCTTTAATGTTGTTGTTGTTTGTCGTGTGCCAGCTAGTCTGGCATTATAGGGTGTGGTGCCGCACTTTTCCAACAGAACCATATTTAGGTGTGGATTCCAACTTCCTCAGCACATATATGCCATTAGTACACGTTTATAGGGTTGGCAACCTTTCACGACCAATTCATAGAGGGAAATGACACAGACATGATAGATAGAGAGGGAGTACATCCTTGCCCGAACCGGGATTTGAACCCAGGACCTGCCTATCAGCAGTCAGGAATGCTGACCACAAGACACGCTAAGAGGCATATATTTTTCAATGACTAGATTATATAAGGTTTACGATATTTTAATATTTTTTTGGAAATTATTTAGCATTTTATCGCATCAGTACCATAAACATAATATACATATATTTTTTGCCTAGTGTTTATAAGCTCCTATTATAGTACTTCCGCTTAATCAATTTTTTCTCATGCGTCCAATGACTCCTATAATTATTGTATTTCATTGGATAATAACTCAAAACATCAGTTTAATAAAGAATAGTTGCTTAATAGGTAATTTTTAATCCTCTCTCTGTTGTAGTGTCTGTTGCACACTTTACAATTACTTCGAGTACAGGTCCGCAACGACCATTTTGTCCATTGGTAGTACCTTCATGATGTTGTTACCTGTGACACTTGGACAAGAAAGGCTCGCTGGCTGACAGCTATGTGAAATTAATTCAAAAGGATGAGTCTTTCTTTTAATCAGAACACATCAAAGGTAAACGCATGTCTTTACTCTAAGACTATTCCCATAGATGGCACCACCAGAGGATCCATTCCCTCAGTTTTAACTTTGATCTAGAGAGGGCGGAAAATTTTCTCCAAACAAACACATCCATAATAGCTACTCACCGACCAATCACAGAACTTTCAATTCCGCAGATTTAACGAGCACGTATATCGCGTATACTCGGTGGTCTTGTGGCATTGGGAATCAAATCCTGCACTTCCATGTGATAAGCGATGCCTTAACCACTATGCTACCACGGCCCTTGTAGCTCATAATGAGCCATTTTATAACTAGTCCACCTGAAACCAGCTGTAACACAGAGAGACAAACGTCCAGATTCGAATTTGTGAAAACTCTTCCTAGCCGTACATTCATTCATATCACTATTCCCAAACGCTTAACACAATCGATGACTTGATGCAATAACTCATAAGCCGACTTTGAAGTTGAGCAGCAAATATTATTGAACGAGCTCTTTCAACACGCTCATTTGTCTTTTATACTGTAGGAGTTAGAATTGATGATTTTGTGCGATCCTAATGCTTTTACAACGAATGATATTCCTACTCTTGACTGAACGATATATCAACCATGCTATACACTAATTTGTATTCTTATTCTCACTTCATTTAATGTCAATGTGAAATCGTCCAGAGCTATCTTGATTACCTTATATATTAATCTTAATATTATAAATGCTGATGGATTATCAAATAAAAATATTTAAGCATTCTCAAATAACGTTTTCTATTTAAGTGTATGGTTATTACCAGAAAAATCAGAGTACTGTGAAAAATTTAACACATATAAATCTTATTCACAGAAATTTATAAAACAAAAATATTAACATCAAAGTAAACTACATAAAACTCTTTTTTTTAAATGCTTCAAAATATATTTTAAAATGTAATCAGATATTCAAAGAACAAAGTCAAATATTTCTTCAGAATATCGCATTAAATTACAAAGTAAATTATGTCATTATGCTGATTATAATAAAATAATCAAATAATAGGATAATTAATAATAATAAAATAATAAAAACAATGTTTATAAAAATAAACAAATAAAGAACTTGAACAATAAACTTTTAATCATAAGCATTCAATATATTATGTATTAGAATAATAATATCATTTAATACCGGGATTGACAAACTCATTAGCCAAGAGATTAGGCTATCAAACGTTTAGTAACCCTTAATCTCTTTTGATAGTCAAATTTTCAAACCTAAATTATAGACTGTTCATTGTTACATTATACTATATATACGTTTCTCGTACTACACTGAAATTAAATATTTCTATTGTTGAATAAGAAATTTGATGAAAGTTGAAATATAAGTTGAACAATTTATATTGTTTAATGTGAGGTTAAAGAAGTTCTTGAAGAAAAGTAAAGAATATTAACTTAGTATATTTCTTGATAATAAATGTACACTTATAAAATTATATAACTGAAAAAAGGAGAGACTGAGCATTGTTAAAAAAGGAATATTTTATAAATACTAATTTGTTGTTGTCTTGTACCACCAGCTAGGCTGGCATTATGGGGTGTGATGCTCAACTTTTCCAACTGGACTATATTTTGGTGTAGAGTCCGACTTCTTTAATACAAACTCGCCATACATGCCCGTTCATATGGTAGGAAAGGATCATTCAACGAAAGAATAAAGAAACGATAGGCAGAGGGAGAAAGTACATCCTTAGCCGACTTGGGATTCGAATCCAAGACCTCAATATCCGCAGTCAGACATTCTGACCACAAGACAAAGTGGATGACGAATACTGTTTTAAAGTGTCCATACCAAGTAAAGAAATTGACTGTGAAATTAAAATACGCAATTATTCTTATGTATCCATTTCACGTTGAATAATATCGCTTGGTAAAATGATTATTTTTGATTAAAATGGCATTAAATAAATGTTGTTCAAACGTTAAAATATTAATATTATAAAAGACGTTTGTATTTTTAATAAAGCATTTATATGAAGAAAATATTAATGTAAATGACAAATGAATGAACACATGTTAATGTAACGTAACACAATTTAATTTTTTCTTTTCAAGCTTCTATCAAAAATAAATTTTTCAAAAATTTGTATTATTATATAAAATTTCAAAGAAATCTTTCATATAATTTAAAACACAATTAATGTATGTATATCACTAAAAGTTTTACAGTCCAGTAATAAAAATCCATATGACCGATTCTGACTACTCATAAAATGTTGATAAATCAAATGTATATCTGAAGTATGGTCAAAATAAATATGAATAGACTATTAATGAGATATGGTCTTTGAAATAAGAAAAGGTTACAGCATAATAAACCTTTTGAAAAAAGTTTTATTATAGTATTCAATTATATATATATATATATATATATATATATATATATATATATATATATATATATATATATATATATATATATATATATATATATATATATATATATATATACATTACTGGCCATTAAAACTGCTACACCAAGAAGGAATGCAAATAACGGAACGATATTTATTGGACACATACATTATAGTGGAAAGAATAAGTGATTAGATTTACAGGAAATTAGGATGTATAGATCTTGAGAAATCAGTACCCAGAGCAGCCACCTCTGGCTGCAATAACAGCATTTATCCGCCTAGGCTTGGAATCAAACAGAGATTGTATGCCATGTATGGGAATCTCAGTCCATGCAGCTTCAAAACTATGCCACAGTTCATCGACAGTAGTGGATGGTGAGTGATGGCGTGCCAATCGCTCAGCAACCATTGACCACACTTCTCAATTGGTGACAGATCAGGAGAACGTGCTGGCCAGGGTAACAGTCGAACTTGTTCTGTATCAAGGAAGTTCAGAACAGTACGGGCAACATGCGGCCGTACATTAACCTGTTGAAACAAAGCATTAGAGAGGCCTCGAAGATAGGGCAGAGCCACGGGCCTTAACACATCGGAAATGTAACTGTTGCTGTTCAAAGTGCCGGTAATGCGAACAAGAGGTGATCGACACGTGTATCCAATGGCACCCCATACCAGTAGATAAGCCAGTATGGTGATGTCCAATGCAAGCTGGCAATGCGCGTTCTCCACGATGCCTCCAAACACGGATGCGGCCATCATGGTCCTGTATACAGAACCGAGATTCATCTGTAAAGATGACGTGATGCCATTCCCGCGTCCAGGTTCGTCCTTGATCACACCATTGAAGGCGCTCCTGTCTGTGACGCAGCGTATGGTAGCCGAAGAAATGGTCCCCGTGCAGACAATCCATGCTGCTGCAAACATCGTCGAACTGTTCGAGCAGAAACTTGTTGCCTTGCAAATGACTCCATTTCTCGACTCAGGGTTCGTGACGCGGCTGTACGATTCCTTGTGACCATGCGGATAAGATGTCTGTCTTCCCTGCTGTTAGTGATGGGGGGTCGCTGAAATCCTGCATGACGTTCCGTATGATTGTCCTGAAACCATCGATTCCATATTCTGCTAACAGTCATGGACTCTCGACCGACGCGAGCAGCAATATTGTGGTACGATAAACCGCAATCCCGGTAGGCTATAATCCTTCCTCAATCAAATTCAGACACGTGCTTATAGGCATTTTTTCTTCGTACACGAGGCATTGCAACAACTTTCTATGCCGAAAACAACGTTGAAATGGAAATGGAGTATGAGAAAACTGCTGTCAAATCTCTGGTTTTATACACATTGTAGATGTCGCTTCTGTCGCCTGCTTTGTATGAATGCGCTGAAAATCTAATCATTTGCATATCACAGCAAATTCTACCTGTCATGCAAATTTTACGTGCGTGGTGTGCCGCTTTTCTTGTATAGCAATTTTAATGGCCAGTAGTGTATATCTATATATCTATATATCTATATCTATATATATCTTTATCTATATCTATCTATCTATCTATATATATATATATATATATATATATATATATATATATATATATATATATATATATATATATATATATATATATATATATATATATATATATATATATATATATATATATATATATATATATATATATATATATATATATATATATATATGTACATTATATACATACGTAGAATTAACAGTTGAAATAAATTCTGTTGTATTTAACTTTGAAATTAATAACTTTTTAAGTTTGTTGAGGAAGAATTATGTTTACGAATAAATTGTGTCTCTGCTTAATGTAAATACAGATATGAGAAAATTTACTTACGTTTCTTGAATATGTTACAATATATGTTTAGCATGATGTTTTAGAAGGCTTATGAATAATAATATAGAAATAAATGTCCATTCCAAATTTTAAAAATGCAGTTAAGAACATTCAGACCGTTATTTCTGGAAAGTTTATTTAAACTTGCGTGTATTGTACTAAATACCTTCGTAACTTCTTTTCTTGTTTTGCCTTTCAAAATCCTGCACTTTTATGCTGGAAATATTTAACTATTTGCATATATTTAAATATTAATATTAAACAAGATATGTTGAATTCTGTTTCCGTTCACTCTCCGTCTTAATGTAGAAATTTCATCATATAATTCTTATTTTTTGTTGCATTTTATAGTGCAATTGTTTAAGGTTATTTATCTTTTAATAATTTTTGCTTAAAACTGTAATTCTCTAAAGTATTAAAGTAATTGTTGATAAGGGAAAAACATCTTGTAATAAATCTCTCGCTTTCAGTTACAAGATTTTTCTTCAAATTTCATAATATGAATATTTTTTATGATGTTCGTTTAAATTAAATTAATATTTAAATCTATGAAAGCTAAGTTAAAAAATATGAAATTATTACCTATTCTGCAATAGACTGTAAGAAATTAGTGTTCTCTGAGGAGTGAAGTTATATCAAATTAAAATGATATGTATTCATCATTGGCTTTAAATTTCACTCCGTTAGAACACGAAACATAAGGGGATTGTTTTCAGATTAATTTAACATAAATAATATAGTTTAAAATTTCGATATTTAAAAAATGCTTTTGGAATGCCTATTAAAGCAAAGAATACTTAAGTCAATTTTATGTTCCATTTTTAAAATTTTTATTTCTATATTTGAAATATTTACTGCATTCATCACATTTTTCGTTTTTTAATCAAAGTAAATTAAAGACAATTTTTGAAATCATAAATATCTATACTTTGAAAATAAGAATAAATATCTTTAAAAGATATATTATAGAAACTTCTAAAATTCTTTATTTTAATTTTCAATTTTTCTAAAATTCAAAAATTTATTATAGAAATACTTTAAAAAGGACAAGAATTAAATAAATAAGTTTCATTACATTTCATTTAAAATTGAACATCATAAAATGCTTGTGAAATATAAACCATAAATTTATTTTACATATTAACGATTGTTTGAACTTCATAATCTAATTTAAGGATAAAGCTCTCATAAAGAAAAAAAAATCTAGATGTAACTATGGAAAAATATTTTCTAATTAATAAATCATTCAAAGATATATGATTTGTATACACAACAAGCAAATTGATATAACATGAGATATAAAATGTCAAATTGTTTTCCGTAACGAAGGACTTTTAAAGCTCATATAGTTTTCGTTAATAGTAGGAAAAACAACAAAAATATTTTATCATTAAAAATATCCTTGCGCATATTTTAGAGAATGATAATCAGAGTAAAGTTTTAAATTTTGTTAGCTTCTCTGTTAAAATTTGTTTTTTGTTGATAAATATATATAATGAATGGATGTATATAAAACCAGAAGAATGCAGATTCCAGTAAAAAATATTTTTCAAATTTTTTTTTATTTGGAAAAGTAGTGTTATTTGAAATTTTTTAACTTTTTATTTAGCTTTATTGGAAATACTATTTTCGTGTACGAAATGAGAAATTTCATATAATTCAAGTAAAATTAAAATGAGGGAACTTTGTAAAAACTCTTCTTTAAAAAAAATCAATAAAAATGAGTACTCGCTTGGCAGCAATTCCAATGTGTCAATTATTTAAAAACATTTAATAAAATTGGCTACAATAGGTGTAAGAAAATATGCTTCCATTATAAAAAAATAGGTAAATGTTGTAACTTTTTTAAAATGGATGTATATATCAATGTGGACAGAAAAGAATCTAAAATATCGAATATTTTTCTTTATTCCCTTTGGTGACAATTTTGAATTTGAGGAAGAACTAAATTTCGCAATTCTTATACCAACAGAGTGTTGAAATAGTTTGGCAATTTTAAATTAATGATATCATGAAGTAGGCATTTTTTTACGATTTTAAATCAACGTTGTTTCAATTTAGTTTTTAAAGTTGTAGTTAAAATTTTTAAACAACTCATATCTGACTTTTTATGTTGAATCGAGAAAAAACCTTGATAAAAGTTAATATTTTGCTTAAACTAATTGAAATTTCATCATTGACAAAAATTCTTTGATTGAATTTAATATCAAATTTTTACATACATTTTAATATATTTACCTATCATTTAAAATTTAACAAAATTTTATAAGCATTTCAAATTTATTATTAAGTATAAAATATGATTTTTTAACGTAGAGAAAATGTCTTCAGTTTTGCTTATAAATCCTTTTTATAATGCGAAATATTTTCCTGACATTTCCTGATTTATATATGTATATTTATATGTGTTATTTTATATTCTCTAATTTTGCAAATGATTTTTTGACGAATTATTGCAATTTCATAATAGGTGGTATCAAGCCTAAAATATAAAAAATATCACACAAGAAGAGTGATGTATATTAAAAAGGAATAAAGATTTAAGGAATGAGAACAAATTAAAAAGGAAGTAAAAGTAAAATATTAAAACATTTTAACGGCAAGGAAATGAAAATAAGAGATGAAGTCTTAACAATTGTTCATTAAATTTATATCCTTCCATTATAATTTGCTTACCTTTCAATGTTTTTTAGAGACTCTTCACATAGTCCAAAGCATTAAAAAGTTGTAAAAAAAAATTCCATAAAAAAATTCTCGAATTACAAATGTAGCACATATTTTATAGAAGGATTTCCATTTGCTTAGATTATGTGCAAAGAAATAGTAGCCTTCTTTCAGTCTGAATTTTTCGCACAACTTACGTGTTTCTTAGAAAATGTTTCCAAAAGTCTTGAGAGTTATCACAGTATTAGATTGTTGGTATTGTCATCTGGTTATATTCAAAAGTATCCATTAATTTCTGAAACATATGATTTTTAAGTTAATATGAAGAAAGTTTTTTTTTTTGGCTTGACACTTAAGATTCCCTCTTTTGGCTGGAAAACCTTTCTTTTGGTTACTATTGGTATACATATGTTAAAGGATTCACTGGAAAACTTTATTTATAAAATCCACGTTTTGACTAATTTCTGACTTGTTCTTGGTATCTGTTTCATGCCTTATTTTCATGCCTTATTTCATGCCAAACAATTACTTTATTTAAAAAATCCACGTTTTGACTAATTTCTGACTTGTTCTTGGTATCTGTTTCATGCCTTATTTTCATGCCTTATTTCATGCCAAACAATTACTTTATTTATAAAATCCACGTTTTGACTAATTTCTGACTTGTTCTTGGTATCTGTTTCATGCCTTATTTTCATGCCTTATTTCATGCCAAACAATTACTTTATTTATAAAATCCACGTTTTGACTAATTTCTGACTTGTTCTTGGTATCTGTTTCATGCCTTATTTTCATGCCTTATTTCATGCCAAACAATTACTTTATTTAAAAAATCCACGTTTTGACTAATTTCTGACTTGTTCTTGGTATCTGTTTCATGCCTTATAATCACAACCAGAATGGTTATTTTAGAATCAGAAAGAATAACGGCATAAGAGAAACAATTGATCTTCATCTTTAGATTTTCCTAAGATTATGACATTCTAGGACTTTTGTATTAAAGTTCGACATTAATTGATCTACGGGTGTACTTTGGGAAAAGAGAATACTGTATATACCAGACCCTGTATTTTAATGTATTTAAGAACTAGCAGTGTATGCTCTAATCCTTTAAACGAGTTCTTGATATTATTGATGTAACAAACGTGTATTTGATTTTTAAATTACATTAAAAAAAGTTTTTCTTCCAGTTATTCCTAGAAAAAGTTATTCCTTAATATTTGGCTGGAACTTAATATCAATATTTTCAATGGGAATGATAGTGTCCTAGTTAAAATTTATTTATTTGTTTCCATCTATATCACGTAGGTATTTCACATGATCTAGGGTAAACCTTTGTGTTTAAATGATACTTGGTTTGCATTTGTCCATCTATTGTGTTCCATGAGATGTTGTATATTGATTGGACTAAAGAGATATTTAACTATATAACACATGCATACAGACAGATCATAAAAGATAAAGGAATTGTAAAATTTAACTTCATCTTATGTAATAATTATATCAACAAAAATTTGTACAATTAAATTACATATGTTGAATATATGTTATTTCCAATCAATTATAATACAATATATTACAAACTCTTATTTGATTATTCCTTTTTTTTGAAATTGCTACTTCAAATTTACTACAAATATTTAAGAATCATGTATTTACAATGATTTATTATCAAATATTTTTAATAAATATTCATGTCTTTTTGAAAGGAGCTCAAAGAATAGAAATGAATTCAAGATTCAAAACTTATCTCTTTAAGAAAACCAATAAGATATCATCCAACTGTAATAAACCATGTAATATTTATGTTTCAAAGGAAAGAAATATTTTTAAATAATGTAACAACTTTTAAGAACAATCAATTTAAAGCGTGTTACTTCAAGCTATTATTAAAATAGTATTTCCGAAATTTCAGATTTCAATAAAGATAGTTGAATAATTATTTGGTTGTTCATTTTTGCCAATGAAATATTTATCTATAAATAAATATTTGAAGCATACTGATGATGTTTACTGTATCGAAGTGGTAACATTATCGAGCTTAAATTATGAGAACCATTTTAATCAAGCAAAAATTATAAACGAATTTAGTGAAAACTATAAAATATCAAGATATTACGTTTTATTGATTTATTTTCTACAAATGCATGTAAATATTTTTATTAAGGATATTCAGCTTAAAAATTAGATACTAATTATAAAAATGAAACAGAAAATAAAATTCAAGAATATGATTGATGTCTTGATGTAAAATGCCTGCTTTCATATTATAAAAAATATCCTGATAAAACTTATCCAAGAAATTACTTAAACACAATCCGTTATTTGAAATAACTCTCTCTAAACAAAACTATTTTCTCTTAAGCTCCATTTGTAGCATACATACGGTATCAAGCATTTCACTTACTTAAAATCCCTGGAATTGCCTCAAATAGAACAGAAGTAAGATATAACAAGAACTCTTGGGAGTAAGAGTTTGTTTACTGAAAATCAAATAAGACATTTAAAAAATTGTGTGCTCTGAATATTTTTAACCCATTATATAACCCACCAACAATTTAAGTTGTTTTAAATTTTATAAATTGAAAATAAACAAGAATTGATGTTCAAAAAATCATGTTTATGAAGGAGAAAAAAAATTCATGTATAAAATATTATTTAATCTTTTACTTTCACTTGATGGAAAAGAAAAATACCTTTTATTTGTCACTGTTGTACACATTTTGAACAGTATTTAAAAACAAAAAAGTATGGCATAGACATATTGTTTTGAGGAAAATATAAAATACATATTATTCTATAAATTATTTAGATTTCTCATTTAACATTAATATTTCACAATATCCTACACTAAGTATCATTGATACCTATTCACAATTATTTCAACGTTTGATTCAATTTAAATCCTGATAAATAATATATGATTAAAAATTCTTATGGATTACATCTTAATTTTAGATTCTAGTCGTTTTTACACGCGTAATTTAATCTATAATTAAAATTATACCATTGATATCCAATGATTTCACTATTCTGTAAAATATCTTGTCTCCCATTTTACGAAACTTGCTGAAAATCAATTTTAATAATTGTATTTAGAGTTTATCAATTTTTTTTTAAATAGCGAAAAAATATTTCTAATTTCTAATATTAAAATTTTACTTTCTTTATTCTTAGAAGTCGGCTATCAAAATAAAACAAGTACTTTTATTCCACAAATTTAATAAAGCTGTCTTATAAAATGTTAAATCATTCTACATTTAATATTTTATGTGGCAGCTCTAAATAAATATTAAGGGATTTAAAATTATCTAAATTGTAGTAAAGTGTTTATAATAAACAATTTGGAAAATACACAGACCAGTCATATTAATTTGAACATCTCGTACTTTCGAAGATGACGTTAAATTACCAATCACAGAAGGCAAGTAGCAGGCAATGCAGTTTAGCATACATAATGAGTGTGTGAGGTCTAGAAAAACATTGTAATCGTTGACGTAATGCAGAAAGTGAGCCATCTATCTGACTTTCAAAAGGGCATTATCAATGGCTTTCTTCCAAGGATGGAAAAATTTCCGAAAAGGCTCATATTGTGAGTTGTTCGCATGCTGCCATGGTGAAATTACACCATGCATGACAAAATAGGACTTTCCAAAGCAAGCGACTTGGTAAATGTGATACACCATGTGCCATAGATGAACGATGGTTACAGAGATACATTTGATCGAATAGACATGCCATCACTAAGCAACTGGCCACCCGGATGTGAACAAAAGGGCTACCAACAGTGTCTCCCAAACTACTGTTCAGTGAATGTTGCTGTATCAGGGCCTTTCAAAGCAGATACCTGGTACATGTACGTGTTCTGACTGCTTTTCGTCAGCGGTGAAGGCTGGAGTTTTTACGTGAGTACCGCAACACAGGTGACAGATAGCATTTTTGAATGAATCACGTTTTATGCTCCCTGGGACAGATGGACTTTGGCGTGAACGACGTGAAATCTATGAAAGTTAACAGCCTGGAACAGTTACCAGAATGGTTCAACCTGGAAGTGGGGACTAAGGAATATTTTTCTTGCAATATCTGGATTCACTCAACATTGTGGAAGGCACGATGGATCAATGTAAATACTGATCTGTCCTTGTGAACCATGTCCAATCCTAAATAAGCATTTTTTATTCAAGATGATGGCATCTATCAGGAGGACCAATACGAAGTGTCATGCAGTAGCCAGTGTACGTGCGTGGTTCGAAGAGCACCGGGAAGATTTTATCCTACTTCCCTGGCTAGCAAACTCACATGAAAGAATCTGTGGGATCATCTTGATCAGGTTGTTCACGGTATAAATCCTCACTAAAGTAATATATTGCAGCTGCTCATGTTACTGAAATCAGGCATGGCTTAGCATCCCAGTGAACACCTTCAAGAACATGATTTCTTTCCTGTACGTTTCTCTGAAATCTGCTCTGTAAAAAGAAGCTATTATATCTTTTGTCAGGGGATCACATTTATGTGACTGGACATTGTGATTTTTAAAAAGTATTCTTTCTGTTATTGAACATTTTAATAATAATGTAAATAGAAGGAAACATTTCCCTTCATCCAAACTTAAACAGCTTGTTTTGTTAATTGTTACAAACTTATGCATATAAAAATGTTTACTTACATTTTATATACCTCTGAAGGAGCTTCTATGTTAATAATTAGGTAATCAATTATGCAAAGATAAAAGGAAATAAATACCAATTAGGTTATACATGCATTTATGTAATTTTCATGTAGAATGGGACAAATAGCAGAACATTTTCATTAATTTAATTCTGTTTTTCTTATACATTGCAATTTTACATAATTCAAAATATATTTTTTACTAAATCATTAATTTATAGTACCTAACTTTATAACTTTTTAAAACTAATCAATGATATAGAAACATTTTAAATAACTACATGCAACATTCTCTTGTAAATGATTACATAAAATACTTTATAAATATTATATTATATTATATGAAGAGAGATATAATTTAAATCACTGTAAAATGAATGAAAAATATCAAAAATATTTGTAAAACTTATTAGAAGATTTTTGCACATTTCAAAATTAAATATAATTTTCTTATGAAAATAATCTTTATCGATTTAAAAGTCATAATATTTTTTATTAAATATATATTTCTAACATTTTTTCATTCAATTAATTGTGTTTCATTTTATTAAATGGTTAATTGCTTATATATAATTACATATTGTATTTCTTAATCTAAGCAAAAATATCCATAAAAATATTTGATAAAAAGAATTTTAGAGTTTTCAAAGACCTAACTGTCCCATATAAGTAATAGTTAAAACTTAAAAGTTTTCTAATTAGTTAGTAAGAAAATATTTTCAATTTAATATAGTATTAATAATGGTTACTCACTTGATATTTTTAGAATTAATAACAATATGATGTGTTCAAAAAAGTATTGTTAAAAAATGTATGTTTTAAAAAATGATTTTATAACAAAAAAATAAAACTTGTATCAAATCTTTCTGCAAAGTATTAATGTACTTTGAGTTTTATTATAATTTCATAAACCTTAAAAATATATATTATGTTAAAAATTTAAAGCTTATCATATATTAATGATGACAATAAAACTATAAATGCATAAAATGATTTAATGATCATTCTTTTTTAAAACTTACATTGAATTTGTGATTTCATCAATTTTAAACATGTTTAAAATATTACAAACAGCACAATTTGTCAAATAACTATAACATTCATTACTCCCCACAAGCCGAAAATTTATTTTGAGGTGAAAGTTTGTAGGTTATAAATGTTTGCTTCAGTGGATCTCAAAATTAACCAAAGATTTACATTGCTGATGTTGGGATTTAACTTTCAGTTATCTTCATTTATTATCAGTAATTTCAGTAATCTCTTGCCTGGAGCTTATCACCCAATCTTAATCCCTTAAATTTAGCTTTCCCACTAGGATTTATGTAATCGAGTCCATGTTATATGTGTAAATGCAAATATGGTAATTTTCCTAATTTTGAAGGATTTTAAATATTATTTGTTTATATAAATCATAAATATATCATTCCTCTAAATTCAAAATAATAACTATGAAATGTATCCACTGGTTATAATATAGCTCAATAATAATTTTATAAATTTAAAAACTTATTGTTCACATTAATTCCAACGATAGTACTAATTTAATTGACATCAAATTCTTGTACATAACGAATTTCTTAAATTTAAAATAAGAATATATTATGTGAAGCCCTTTTCTAAAATTTCTAAATCTATAATAAGATATTATGCAAAAGAAAATATGAGAGCAATAATATTTCTTAAATTATTTTGTTGAAATACTTGACATATGAATAAATGATGCACATTTTCATGCAGCATTATATATACTTATATTTTTAATTTAAAGTTATCAAACCAAATATGAATACTGATGTTTAGGTAGATGGTATCTGATAATAAATTTGATAGTTTTTCTTTTACAATTTTAAATGATTTTTCTTATACTTGTAAAAGAATATAATTTATTATGTTATTTTCAGAGTTGGAAATTTATATATGTATATATATATATATTCCTTATTTTTGATTTGCAATTTGTGTCATATTTGTTACTGTTTTCATATTGTATTTAATAATATTTATATTTCATAAATAAAAATAATAAACTGTATAATACATAATTCGACATGATATAACTATTATTTATATAAGTGAACGAAAATGTATCATTGATAAATCTTAGAAATAAACACTTGAAAACAAAATTTTAATTTAAATTTTTCCTAAAATGTTCAATAAAATATTAAAAAAAATTAATTTAAATTTTTTCAAGCAAAGTGAACAAACGTTCAAAAGAATCCTACTATCTAAAATAGACTTTTCTTCTATTGCTATAATAGTTAAAAAATTAGTCAAGTATACCAAAGTATCTACTTAAAATATTTTCATTACAAATAAAATATAATTTAAAACATAATACTAATAATACTATAAACTCTTTAACTAAATTTTTACAAAATATTTAACTATTAAAAGAGATCAAAGTGTAATGGTATGTATGTTCCTTACTTTAAATTTGTATGCATATAATTTTATTTTCCATGTAAAGAATTTTAAATCCATAAATAGGTTTTCCACGAAAATCTATGTATAGATTTAAAATAAAAAAAGATTAAGTACATAGATATATAATTTAAATAAAAAGATAAATACATGTTCTCTCTCTTCTTAAAGTTTATAATAGGATAAATAACTCATTGCAGAGAAAATTGTATTAAAATTTCTATCGATGTTATAGTTACTTCTCAATCTACTTAGAAGAAAAATAGAAAATAAACAAAATTTATTCAAATTTTTATAAGACAATTTTTTTAATAACCACATTGAAGTAAAAATTGTAGCATTACTCAAATTTTCTTACTATTTTATACCTCGAGATTATATAAACATTCATCATCTGAATACACAAATACATTTCTCCCCCCCCCAAAAAAAAAAACTAAAAAAGCATATTTGATATCTAAGGACTTAATATATTATGTAATTTCTTCACAACTCTGTTTTTTGAAATTGTATTTCTGATAATTAAATAACATTTCGATGTTATATAAATGTATGGGGAATAAAATATACTTTAAAATATTGTTTTCTTTTATTTTTTGTTGCACTTTTGAATTATAATATTTACAATTAATTTTAATTAATGAATTTATCTTTAAGTATTTTGTCATCCTGCTTTTTCAATACTTTGATTGTTTCACGGATTATTCATTGTGTTAGCCCTCAAAAATGTGTTTGCTATAAAAATGAATATCTAAATAGAGGTAATTGCATTGAAGTATTGCTAAAGGTATTCCTTTATCACAGTTATATCTTGTCATGTAAGTAAGCTAGTCAGAATTAAGAGATAGAAAATTTTATAATTATGTTGTTTAATAGATTAGTATTTCTAATGATCAAATACTTCTTTATTGTTGCTAAATGTCACAATATGTTCAATAAATTATCTGATTTATGTGATTTCTTTTTATCTCTGAAAATAAACTTTGTTATCTGATTCATATAAATTCTTGTTATCTTTTTGAGAATAAGCTCGATTTATGACAATAAATTAAAAAAAACTAAATTAAATTTACATTTGAAACATTTTCCATGAAAAAAGCAGTGCTATATTTTAAACTTATTTCTTTTCATTTTAATACTAATTGAAAATAATACAATTTCTGATAATTCATTTAAGCTAATATCTGCAGCCTAGTGGTCAGCGTGCCTGATTACGGATAGGGAGGTCCTGGGTTCGAATCCCGGTTTGGCCATGGATGTACTTTCCCTCGCTATCTATCTGGCCTTTGTCCTTTCCTTGTATGAATGGGTTGTGAAGGGATGTCTACGCTATAATCGGGTATCTATGGCATGTGTGTACTGAGGAAGTCGAACTCCACACCGAAACATGGTTCAGTTGGAAAAAGTGGAGCAGCGCACCCCATATTGCCAGCCTAGCCTAGCTGGCACACGACAACAACAATGTAAAATCTATGTTATTTTTGAATATTGCTGCTTTAATCTCTTAAGAAGAAATTTCCTAATTAACATAAGTTTCATTATTCTGTATATTTTTGGATTCTAAATTTCAAGATCTAACAAAGGTAATTTTAATTATAAACAATTATGAATTATTTACTGAAACGTTAGCAAAACTTTCATATAGAGGAAAAATACTTTGATGGCTGTTAATATTTATTGACGACCAATTGTAAAAATTGAGGAATGAAATATCTACAATCATTCATGATTTTCACCTATTGCCTCCTTACTACACAAACAAAAGTTTTATCATGATATTTTTGTATTGTATTTAAAAATCAATCATTTGTGTGGGTGTTTCACATTTTCAAGAGAGATAAATCATACCTTTTTAGACAGATATCTTAACTCATTAAAATGTGATAAGCCATAACAATACCCATACCATTATCATTACACCATACAGTATTTACACTATATATAATCAATTGCTCAAAGCATAAATAACATTTTAGAAAATACTTTTTATAACAGAAAGTGGTTACACAGTATTAAATTTATGTGTGTCCATAATAATACATAGATCAATTGCAAGTTAGAAATCATAATAAATCGTCTTTTAAAGTTGTCGAATATTCTAAAGAAATATCTATAAACATATTTTTAAACTCTTTATTTGCCTTTATAAATTCCAGAAAAAAAAATCATACCTGATACTATATTGATATTTCATGAATGACTGAAACGTATTTCTAAATTTATATTTGAAATACACTTCATTACAATACCCTAAAATCATATTCGATGGGAACATACTCCATTTGGTGTATAAATAGTGTATTTAAATTCCTTATTCCCCTTTATGAGTTCTAGAAAAATATTTGAATGATACTGTTTTGTACTCAATAAATGCCTCAAATATGTTACTAAATTTATATTTATTTGATATATTTCTTTACATTATATTAAACTCATATTTGAAAAGATCCTATTTTATACGGTGTTCGACAAATTTGGGAAAACATTGCATGTGACAGAATGTACTCCAATTTTTGTTTTGAAAGGAGTATTTCTTACATATTTGAATGACAGTTTGATAAACATGGCGAATTATGTTTCGTATCGAGAGTGACATTTTCTTCTAGAAGTTCGGAAATTCAATTTCTTAGGTATTTCTTATCGGTCTTCTGCACTTTTTGACAAAATGTATGATTTCGTTTTTGCCGGTGAACGTGAGTTTTCCTACTTTATCATTTTTAAACACAGATTCAGTTCATCTTCTCCCCAAATGTAATACTTTAAATTGTATGATAGACCAATCAATAAATTGTGTGATTTTCTCAAATGGAAAATAGTGCACACACACATATTCATTCTTTTTTAATTATTCTATTTTTTAAAGACAGACATTTGGATTTATATATCAATATATTATGTTTTAGCCTATTGAGTTTTTATATTGGAAGTTGTTTGTAAAAAAATCCTTGAGGATTAAATCAAATCCTATTTATTGTAATTAACAACTATTTTTTGAATGAAACCCTAATTTATAATTTGAATTGTTATTAACATTTAGGTCATAATGATTATAATAATAAAATATTGCTATAAAACATTGCTAAAAGTTTCAAATTATATTAAGTCCCTTAAGAATAAATCAAGTAAGAGTATTATGAAATGATTTCAAACCATGTAATTATGAGCGAAATTTACTATTAATATTTAATTTTTTACATTATATTCAATAACCGAAAGCATTTATTTTGTGAATATAAAACATTCGTACTCAATGTTAATGTTTCTTGACGTGAAATTTATTTCAGAACTTTTTTATGCCCTTATTTTATTAATTGTAAACTAATAACAGTAAATTGTTTGTATAACTTTTACTCATTACGCATTTAAAAATAAACCCATGAATCTTCTTTTAACGTGAGATACAGTATTAATTAAATATTTTAAGTAATTGAAAATGTTTTATTATTCCCATTGTAAAATTTTTAAATACAATAAGGATGTTTTATTTTACTTTTCATTTTGTTAATAATCAAAATATAAACTATCTTAAAGCACTGGATAGAACATGAAGATGTGACAACAAAAAAATATGAATTAAGTTTAAAGATATTGCAGTAATATCAAAAATAATTTTTTCGATGTGATTGTTAACAGGGTTTTAATTTAAGTTTATGTGTAGTTATGTCCATTCTTTTGGAAGTATTTGCTGTAGATCACCTATAGATTTAAGACACCATACCTTAATCTAATATCGACACTCATATAGTTTCCATGAGTCTTAGGATGGAGCTGTGAGATAACCAGTAAGACTAGATATGCGTGTATTATGACGCCATATATACAATGACAGAGGCTACTGTAAGATATGGCCCTTTTTTGACTAGAATTATCATATAATATTTAATATCAAATGATTGTCAGTGCTCAAAAATAATACCTACTATTTAATTTAACTGATAAATCTGGCAACAGTCTGGGGAAAAAATAATATGAAAAACAAGTACTTAAGAATAAAGGGCGCTCCGTGGCTGAGTGGTTTAAAGCATCACCGTTAATCGCTTGAGAGCGTAGGAGTGTGGGTTCGATTCTCACCGTGGCCATGGGTGTTTTCTTCGTTATCTTCTGTGGTTGTACATCTGTCATTGTGCTATTTGTCCTATTATCGAAGAAGACTTACAAGCGGATCTCAAGAATCAAGCATACAAGTCTGAATATATGTAATGTAATAAATAAATAAAAATAAAAATAAAAGGAATCCATAAAACTGCGTATCCTATACAATACAAGCAATTAAAATAATTCCATCTTGTGTTCACTTCCCCAAGCACGGCTAACCTATTGTTGTACTGGAAAGAAGTGTAGGATATTTTGTGATTCAATATAATAGTTTTTTGTTTATTCATTGATCAATTACGACATTGCTTATGCCAAACAATTATGTAAATTTAATAAATAAAGTGACATCCCGTTGTTACTTATTTAAAGATGTTGAAGAAATGCAGCTCTTTCTATTAAATATTGAATAATTGCCATTTGTTTTTTACTGAATCACACTGCAATAAAATATCAGTGATTTTCTGCACAGAAGAGGGGTGATTCAGGACACGAGATTCCGTTCAGTATGTTCGAGGAAAGAAAAGCATGTACAGTTTTATAGGAATTTTTATAAACACATAACTCTAAGCGATAGCGTGAAAAGTTACAAGTGAATCTGATTGGTATCACAAATGTTACTTGAAACCAATAGCTTCTAATGTAAAATACATATATTATACTTTTTTTTTAAAAAAAAAAATCAGTAAGATTCGTCCGTTTTCAAATAATTTCAAAATAAGAACCAAATAAGAAACCAAAGGTATTTCGGTTTCTTCTGTTGTTTACAAACTTTGGAAGCCATGTGTGGGCAGTAAACTTGAACAAAATTCAACATTTACACTCGCTTCATACAACCCGCGTGGTGGTGATTTTTATAAGCTCTCAAAGGTAACTAATATAATATCTCTCTGATTTAGCTTATCTAAGACATCTTTAATTTCGCTTATAATAAAAAAGTCGTAAATTAATGTCAGATAGATTAACATTCAAATTATTATTTTCAGACACTTCATACAAAGTTTTATTCACATAAAATATTACTACTTTGTTTCTGTTGAGTAATATATCCACATAAATATGTACACTACAGTTTATTAATATATATATATATATATATATATATATATATATATATATATATATATATATATATATATATATATATATATATATATATATATATATATATATATATATATATATATATATATATATATATATATATATATATATATATATATATATATATATATATATATATATATATATATATATATATATATATATATATATATATATATATAAATATTTATATATATATATATATATATATATATTATATATATATATATATATATATATATATATATATATATATATATATATATATATATAACAGTAAGTAGCAATAAAGTATCGTAGCAAAAAAAATTATCGTAATTACATTTTCTCTTTTGTGATTTAATGAATATTTTTCTGTTAAAACAAAGAAAGGTAGACACTGTCAATAAAAAACATTGTAATTAGAATGAAATAAATTACGCTTTGAATTAACTTTGCGTGACAATGACAATGGAAATAAATCCAATTTTATACTTCCAAATTATTCAGAATAAATTCTAATACAAATATCTTTTAATATTGTCTCAGAGTAAAATTTGCTTTAATACTTCAAGACATTCATATAGTATAATTTTTATTATTCGGTATATTTATTTTTCGGTATATTTATAACCTATTCTTATTGTGTATAATGTGTTCATACAATGTAATGAATTCGTAATGTTTTATCTGTATTTTTAAGTTAATTTCTAATTCTATGTTTGTTCAGTATCTTTTTATTTATCAAATCTGTGAATTGATATCCATTTGCTGACTCAAGGAATTGTCATGACTGCTAAAATAAAATAAATGCACATAATAGAAATGTCAGTTATATTTCTTTAATTTTCATTATTTCTAATGAAAATTACAGTTAAATACTTATTAAAATCTTTTCATGGAATTTATAGTGATATATTTTTTTTCAAAATTTGATTCATGAGTTTTTAAGCAATTCAAATAATTTAAAATAATATTCTACAATCACTTTAATTTCATGAGTTAAATATAATATTAATTTTGGTTTTTAATGATTACATTTTGAATGAAATAAGATCAAATATTAAAAGATTTTTAATATTTGATCTTATTGTTGCGTAAAACGAATAACTGAATGAAATTATTTTTTTACAAATTAAGTTATTTATATAGATATATAACAGTGATAGAATATGAAGTATAATGTGCAAACCTCTATTATGAATATAAAGCTTAAAAATACTATAGAAGCGACAGCTTTCTATTAAAGATAAACATCTCTCAATTCTATTAAATTTAGAAATCAAACTAATATTTTGATGAAAAATTTCCAATTTAAGTTCGCTTCAAAATTTTTCTTTACTTTTTTAAATCCCTGTGGTAATAAGAGGAACGAGATCACGCATTTAGTGTTTTCAAATACTAAACACCGTTGTTACTAGAATAGAGGGATGAAATTGTAAGGATTTCCTACGAATAAAAATAGAACATATTAGCCGAAAAATAAGTGATTCATTTATATTGCTTCGAGCTTCAAATAGCAAGCTAAAATATATCATCGATCTGTATTTAATGTAGGACAATCCTTAGTACCATAATTTCATTTCGAGAGTGATTTTAGTTCACATATTACTCAAGTTGTCTTTAATAAAACAAAAATGTCCACAAACTAACTAAATTTTGTTTGTTATTTTGCCATTAAGGTACTATAATCTAAATGTATGTTTGAATAATATATCATTCCCAAAACAGTGTTTATATATTATTTCAGTTTCAATTGTAGAAATTATAATGAAAAGGATAATTGGCTTATATAGTGGGAATAATTAAGTTTATATTCCAATATTGTAATTTTTATATAACAAAATATAAAATGTTCTTAATAATTGACGATAAAGTACATATTAATTTTCATTCACGTTTTTACATTCAATCATTGGTATAATCGTTGCTTAATTCTTCCACAGTCTTCAAACTAGTATGTTTATTAAACTACCAGATGTTGATCATTTCTTTAGATCATAATTCCTAAGCAACATATAACATAATTTTATGTTAATTCTGATAACTCAAAAATAATTTATATATTTTATTATCACTTTATGTTACATTAAAATAAAATTTCAATATAAGTATTTTTATTTTTTTGCAGTTTAAATGCCCTTAAATTTTAGAAATATTGATGTATTAAATTAATGAGATAAGCTTTTGAAACATTGCATTTTTCATAATTTAAATGAAATAAAAATTTTGTTATTTAATTTTTTATTTTCATTTAATTTATTTTAGGAATTTAGCTTAGTTATACAAACCAATATAAAAATCATTATTTACGGGTGTTCCCGGAACAGGCAATATAGATATTTCTGAATTATATATATATATATATATATATATATATATATATATATATATATATATATATATATATATATATATATATATATATATATATATATATATATATATATATATATATATATATATATATATATATATATATATATATATATATATATATATATATATATATATATATATATATATATATATATATATATATATATATATATATATATATATATATATAAATATATATAATTATAATTATGTTATTTTATAGAATTTTATTTATTTTTATTTATATTATTATATAAAATCTTTATTTTTAAAAAAATTATATTATTGAATTATTATATTGTATGAAATTGAGAACTAAAATGCTGTTGAAGATACTTTGTCTAAAATATGTTACTAGTAAAGAGAGTGTGTTATGATGTGATTTAAAAAAGTAACAAATTCGGTACTATACAAAAACATGAAAATACATTCCTGGAAATCAATAACTTTATACCATTAATGTGAAAAGACAGATTAAATAAAACTTTGAAGCTCGAAAGTGGCATAAGGATATAATTCGTAAAAAGTAATGTCATTCTAAGAAATTTAATATGCAAATTTAATCAGTTTGTTAACATACTGTACTGCTTAAGTACATAGGCATCATATTTAATTTATTTTCTTTTATGATGTAGTAGTATTAATCATCAATAAGTAGCACTAGAAATATTCTAAATTAATGATAAAATAAATGTTGATTTTATATTACAGAGAGGGGAAGTTACGATTAAATTTTATCCATTTTAAACTATGTATAAGTTCTTTTAAATGTGTTTAAAAGAACTTATAAACATTAATTAATATTAATTTTACAAGCATTTTTATAATATATTATTTTTTCGGAAATATATTATTTAGATTATAAAACTTTTATGTTACTATAATGCATCGATATTTTTTATACCAATTAAAATTGTTATTCCTATATATAATATAATCATGAGGAAATATATTTGCATAAAACTCACTTGCTTATTAAATATATCTCATTATTTGCTTTGGTAAAAATATTTATAAGTTTAGTTTATGATCATGTTTTTTAAAAAATATATATACCAAAGTATTAACTTTATTTCTAAGTTGTTCGAGAATTTAATTTTTCCTGTTCAAATTTATAAAATATGTTGCCAATGAGTAGATAAAAGAGTTAAAAGAGGAATTTAAATAAATTCTATATATATGTGCAATCATTTTAAGTGTATTTGTTGGTGGTTTATACCTTATTTTTTAATGATCTCTTTTGAGTGTAGAATTAAATTTTACTGCTTAAGTACCGTAAACTAATGGAACATATTTATTAAGTGCATGGAATAATAACGCTGAAGAATTTCTTTCTTTAATACGGGAGTATTGTTAGTGAAAATGTTTATTTTTATAAAATTAAAGTTTAAGTGAAATAAATTTCTGTTTCCATATTTAAAAACATAAAAAAATAGTTACAAATATGTACAATTTTATGTCAGATTATTATTTCGTAATTTAAAAACTGAAAAATCCATTTTGTTCAAAATGTTAATTCTCATGAGTCCTTATTTCTCTAAATGCTGATTTTCTAAAAAAAATATCATATTAAAGTAGCTAATTTTGCTTTGTTTCATGCATAACTTTATCTTGTAGTATTTTCATTTAAAATAAACCGTAATTTTTTATTTTTATTTAATAATTAAATGGTATTTTCTTGTTTAAAGTATCAACAAGAATTTTCAAATTTACTAAACTCAGTTATTTATCAGTCAGAAAATTATCAATAATTCACTTTTTCAGTTATTTCAATACAATTGTAATTAAATAATTATTATGACTCAGTTATTTGTACAGGTATGTAAAAGTAATTATTTCATTTCATTTAAATAACGTGGAGATAGAATACTATTTATGTTTCACAGTAAATTTCGTTGACCTAATATAAAATTATAATTCAATATTTACTAAAATAACAAATTATTTAATAAGAAAAGGCACAAAAAGACACAATTTATATATATATATATATATATATATATATATATATATATATATATATATATATATATATATATATATATATATATATATATATATATATATATATATATATATATATATATATATATATATATATATATATATATATATATATATATATATATATATATATATATATATATATATATATATATATATATATATATATATAATATATAGAAAGATAGATAGATAGATATTAATTACACTACACACACGCCCAAGAAGTTCAATTTAGACACATAAAATTGGCTAACACTTTAAAACAGTTAACACATAAATTTTCTCTGCATAAAAATAAAGAATATAATTAATTGTTATTTAATTAAAATGAAGAGTCTCTCTCAAATTTAAATTTCTGAATTTTAGCTTTATTTCATTTATAATAAAATTTACATATCAGGATTTACAAGAAAATGTTTCAGCCCATCAAGTGAGCAATTTTTAATTTTGGAAAAGTTTTGTTTGCTTAAGGATTATAAATGGTGTACATTTAAATTTTCAACAAGAATTAATTTAGGCAGTTTTCACAAATCTTAAGTTCTAATTTTAATATTTGGCATGTTTTCCGCTCAGTTTCATTCATTTAAAGTTTCTTAATTTATTCGGACTATTTTGCATCAAAAATTTATGAAAATATATTTTCATATCAGACTTGTTTTGCAAAAGGAATATTTTAACCTATACTTTCTTAGATTAAATTTTAAATTGTTGAATATGCATATCTTATTAAAACATGTTAAATATGATAATCTTTTGTTAGGTAATAATGAACTAACAAATGTTGAGAGAAAAGTTTACAGAATTAAAATCACCTGTTACTTATTTTAATGTGTCAAACTTTTCTGTAATTGCACTTAGAGGTCAACAAGATGCATTATTTAATTTTTTTCTGAAAATTTATATATTATTTACTAACTCACTTATAAAAATATAGTTTAAAATTAAATTAATAATAAAAATGACTTCAATATTTTTTACTTAACTTCTTACAATATAAGGAAACCCTAATTTAGATTCATTTTATACTGTCTAATATAGATGTGCAGAAAAAAACATTCATTATAGTTAAGAAGTTTATTTAGCAAACAAAAATATAAAATTGTTTCATTAAAATAAATCATTTATTTAAACGACTAAAAAAATGAAAAGTAAGTATATGCATTTTCTATGATTCATTTTGCTTCTGATTAATGTTACTGAACCATGCAATTCTTAAATTTAAGATAATAATTTTCTACAACAGTCAGAAGCAACTAAAAAATTATACATACAATATCTAAACTATCATGAATATGTGCATTTATCAAAAATATGAAAGAAAAATTTATTATTTTCATGTTGCCAAAACGTATGTTAATATCAAGAAATTTAAGAATATTAATTACCATTTTATACTTTTCAATTCAAAAAATTAAAAATGAGATTTCAGTATTTACTATCACCAAATTTTAAATAAAATAAATAATTTTAATAAAATGACACTATACAAAATTCAACTGAAGCATTTTGATCTTATTTTAATTGAATTATTGAATTATAATAATTTTTTTAGTTGTAAACATTTTCAATGGAATCGAAAATAAATCATTAAATACCGTTATTCATACACAAACATTCGAAAATGGCAAATAATGGAAAACAATTAATTTTTCAGATAAATTCCAGCGAAATTTCCTCACGAAAAGTAATATAATAGATATCGTAGTGTGAATCTCAATATAAATATTTCATTTGAAATAAAATATTAATTTATCTTTCAATTTCATTTACCTTTAATTTTATTGTGTATATATGCTTATCATGCTGATACAAATAAGACTTTTAAATATTAATTTTAGTATAAAATTAATTTTCACAAAATATCAATGAAAGAAATATTTTTAAGTTGACGCTTTACCTGGAATTTGAATTTGATGCCCGAAATAAAATCAAAAAATATTTTGGTTAAAATTGTAAGAAATATTAATTATTATTATGCTTATACCTTTTTTAAATTTAATGATATTCAAATTTAATATGAATCGTAAATTATTACAATTGTTTTTAATTTATGAAATCTAATAAAATTAAAGTTCTTTTCAACTTTTATTAGAAATCATAAATTAAAACTGCTCATGTGAAGAAATTTTAATTTCACAGCTTAGAAAGTATCATATATGTCCAAAAAATTATAAAAAATCAATTATTTAGATAAACTTTGATAATTCAGTATAAACAGTTTATATTCTAATTCTGTTTAAAGTAACTCGCTATTTTAAATATTTTTATTTGTATATATAACGTTCATAAGACACCATAGGAAAAAGAGTTTTATTTACTTATTATGCGAAGAAATATTTCTTAATATATGCAGCTTGGTAAAGGAATAAAAACTTTCCAGGTGTACGCGCATATATTTTATGAAATATTTGAAACAAAATATATAAAAAGCTAATAAGAGAAAAGTTTCATTCCTGAGTTAATTACTAATTACAGATTTTTGAAACCAACATCAAAGCATATGTTCATTTTAAAATTTTAATATTATTGCTACTGCTAAACCTCATTTTCAGTTTATATCCATAAGCATAACTTAAACAATTGTGTAAAAATATAAGTACTTTTATCACATCAGTCTTGATAAATAATGTGATTCTCTCAATACTAATTTACCATTATGTTTATAGGGAGACAACTATGAAATTATTTTACACTTCAAATTAAGTTTAATACAACTGTAAGTAATAATGTCAACTTAATTATTAGAATAATGGAATAAAATTAACTAAAAACACAAATCAAATATTTTTAATATTAAATTATTTGTTACATATAATTTACTTTGTCCATTAACTTATGTGAGTTCCGAGATATGATTGACTCGGACTTCCATCCTTTCTGTGGGTCAGTACAATTAAAAACCAAGCATGCTTGGTAATTAAACACAGATGGTTTTCCGGTTTGGTTTATCACCAAACTACGACATATGCTTCAAACCTCAGAGCTCTCATTGAAGAAAACAGATATGGGCGCTGTGTGTGTGTGTGTAGACCTGGGTTGTTCAATTTGACAATAGTTCATTAGGCAATTTCAATTTAGTTTTTATTTAAATAAATTTGATACATGATTAATTTGTTTATTAATATAAATGCTTTTTTTATTTCAAAAAATATTTATGGTAAAATATCAATTTATATAAATTTTATTTAATTATAGATCTCAATTTCATTTCTTGGTACTAAAAATTATTTTTTGATAAGTCAGAAAATTATTATATTGTTAAATACAATCATTAAATTATATAAATTTCATTCCTTTTATTCTTAAATATTATTTTATAAAAAAATATGCCTTTAATATAACTACTAATTGTTCATAATTACTAGCAGATGAATTATTCTTCCTACTAAATAATTATCTTTTTATAGGATGAGGTTTCCCCCTTCAAACACCCATTTTGCAAAATAAAGCATCACTTAAAAGTTCACGATCCTTTTAAAATAACACAGTAATTCCCAGAAACGGTTCCACAATTTTAATATACTCTACTACTCTGGAAGATTTACTGCGGATGATATTATCAACGTTCACTTAATCTCCATTTTTAATCGGTAATTTTACAAAGTTTTCCTTTCCACCAGATTGCCTAATTTGAGTCTTTTAGGGATGGCAGCAACATTAGAACTTGTGATAAATTATTTTAAGCACTTTGTAGAAGATGTATTTCAAATCCAGGCATTTCAGCATTTTAAAATACCATTACTTTCAGAAAATGGGAGAGCGTAAAAGCGGATACTCATTTCCTTAAATAACTAGTCACTCTGTCATCTCTACTCAAAATAACACACTTGAAGACAATGAAAATGATTTTAAATTTCAGCTCAGAATATAGTGATGAATAGTTATCACATTTAAAATTTTAAGTCAGACATAACTTATTCAATTTGTCTGAAATCAAATAGCTTCAGTAATGAAATGCTATTCGTTATGCTCGTACCTACTGCCAGATTCATTGAATATATGAAACTATTTTTTTTCTTTTTTGCTGTGAATCATTGACTTACAGTTACTATTCTATTATTTGTTTTAAAGTTACAGTCTCAAAATTTTCATTTATCGTATGGAATTCAAATATTATTAATCCGAAATTTTTTCGGCTCATAAAATTTAATCCTAGTTATAACATTTAAGTAAAATGCATATATATATATATGAAGTAAGTAATGAATGAGGGTCTTAACGGGGTATATTTTCACCCTAATCTTCCTATCGAGGTTAACAAGTCTTCAGATCTTCCTGAGTACCTAAGGCAACTTGCTCTTGAGTTGATCAACAATATCCATGATGAAGCTGTGCTTATTTACACGGATGGTAGCAGAAATGACAGAACTTGTTCCGGTAGTGGGGTATTTATTAAGTATCAAAACGAATCCCACCAAATCTCAATCAGAAACCCCGACGGCTGTTCCGTCTTTTGCATTGAACTTATTGTGATTAATGTGGGTTTTGATACGGTTCTTTCTCTCCCAGGGAATGAGGAAATCTGGATTTTGTCGGACAGCCACAGTGCCATCCAGCATCTTACTAACTGGCACAGAGTCCTTGATAATACAGGAGTAGCTATCTTGGACAAGCTTAGACGGCTCTCCTCTTCTCATGAGATTCACTTACAGTGAATCCCTTCCCACGTAGACTAGCGGGTAACGAATCGGCTGATGTCCTAGCAAAAACAGGTACTGACGAGCCTTTGCTTACTTCCTGCGTCTCTTACCTATACTGAACTATACTCTAGACATAAAGGCCGTGTTCGGTCTGCATTTGCCATTCCCCCTGTGCACCATTGGTACCAGGGTAATCGTCCCGGCCGATCTCTATCCCTCCGGTGCAGCAGACTGGAACAAACTACAATAATACGTTTTCGATGTGGCTACCTATGATCATTGACATTTAACAACAAAGAAAAGGAATTTCCAATTTGCGCTAAGTGTTCCAAAAGCCAAGCCACTCCGGATCATATCCTTGAGTGCTTGGGACTCGATAAAGAAGATCTTCTGGAGCGACCATTATTGGTCATTGATTTCCTGAGAGTGTGCAATGTCATAGACTTGGTCTAGCGCTGCTAGACAACAGGGTTCAGCAGCAAAAACAACAACAAGTAATGAATGAAGTTTTTTATTGATAAGATAAGCACATGAAAAAGTAATGTTGCTAATAATGAGATTCAAATTATTAGCTTTTCAACATGTAAAATGCTCACATACAGGTGAGTGTTTAAAAATATTTGTTGATTATTTTGTCATTCATGAATTGCATTTAAACATTTTATCGTACTCGAAAGGCTATGGCGATGTCTCTCGTGCATAAAAGAAATATATTAAATTATTTTTGAGTTTTTCCAGGTGTAAGTTACAACTCACTATCAAAAGTAAAAATGCTTCTCATTTTGATAACGAATTGCAATCTACGACAACGACGGTCATTCTATATTAGTATTGGTACTCATGTTGATCAAGATCCGCTTATTATTTGAAAAATGTGAAATCAAAGTTTTCATCAATGTAATACGGTTTACCATGCTGTCTCTCAGCGTACAGCTATCACTAGCAGCAAAGTGTTACGTATAGCAAAGTCAGAAAATCTGATTCAGGAAATGGGGTAATGTAAAAAAACAAATTTCAATATGAACAAATCAACGATGTTTAGTAGTAGTTTGGATTTTCAGTTTAGAAATAATATCAAAACAATGGTTCGTATGCACTTGATGGAACACGACAAGCAGATCTGAGTTTATTATTTAATCTAAGATAAAATTAGAAGTAAGAATTGTGATATCAGATCTGTTTATAGAATCTTGCTGATAGAGCACATTTTTGACAACAAATAGAACACACATACCACTGTATTCAAAGTTATCATTTTAGCTCTGAATCCGGAATAATGGTATGAGTTTCAAAGTTATTCATTTTAAATGACCTCTTGTTTAAACAATGATATTTTCTAACATTTGCTATCAAACAGTTGCAAAAATTAGTCTTTATTTAAAAGTCCCGTTTTCGACAAATATTATGTAGGTAAATTTTGTCTTGTTTAAAATGATGTGAAGTATATAAAATAGATTTTATTGTGTATATAATCTTAGATCTATTCTTTTAAATTACAGCTTAACACAGTTTTTCAGCAGAATAATGATGACAACGATTGGCTAATATTTTAAGGTTTTTCTTGATAATGTAATAAAAAATGATTAAAATTCTGGTGCGTGTGTGTGTTCGCAACATTTTTCTAAAATTTTCCCAACAGAAAACATTTGCTTAATGATTTCTGAGTATGGACTCATCACCAAAAACTAGTTATTTTAATCTGTGTATTTGTGACGTCACCATGAAGCAGCACAGGCAGTTGTTTTAGATGTTTATTCACCAGAAAAGAGTATGACATTGTTTTCTATTTTCAGTAACAGAAGTGAATTTTCTTGAGATATACTTTCCTCTAGCAGATGATCAGTATTTTATTCCACCGAACTTGAAAAAAAATCGTTAACTCACTGATTTCTGATGGCAGAGGTAAAATTTAATTTAAATCTGATAAAGGTTTTCAATAAGATTGAGGAACTTGTTTTATGACAATCAGCATAACCATTGAAACACACTATCACAACACCCGGATAAGGTATACAATATCATGCGCAATGTCTGATGACAATAAAATATTGCTGTACTCAAGAATGACAAGGATTCCTTTCTTAATGACTTTCCCAACGAAAGAAACTCATGATAATTCAGAATGAGGGAATAACCTTCGGCAATGTGTCTATCAGATTTTGTGACCTTCAATTTAATATCATACAAAGATAAAAGCCTATAAGCCATAAGAGCACCTCATTCGAATTCTGCTGTTGGTACCTGTTACCTGATAACGAGATATTTCTATATAGAAGTTAAACGGTGAATTCTAATTAATCTCGATGTCAGAATTTATTACCATTATTACCTATTATCACTGCGTCCACAAACAGCTGTCTTGACAGCATAGTCAATGTTACCTCAGATAAAACATAAAAAATTTTGATTCAATTCTAAAAAAGAATCAAGTAGATTATGGTATATTTTAAGTACTTCATCTCAATGTAAATGTCTCTTTTAGATTAACCAATGATAAAGTGAAATTGATATGAAATGAGATCCGTTTACATTTGGCTCATTTTAACATAAAATCCATTGTAATTATAAAATTTAAAAAAATAATCTCAAAGAAAAATCTTTTTAGTTTTGAAACACTTATGCTCAACTACAACTTTAAGTTCAAGTAAAAATTATAATAATGCTAAAATATATTGTATTTACAAAATATTTTTCATTAAAGTCTAGAAAGAAATTCATATCAATAATTGAACATTAATGTAAGTATTCCGAAAATTATAATAGTGTTACTTTGTGTGATTTACGTTTTATAAATTAATTTGATTATAAGAATTGCTTTTTGGAATAATTTATTGATTACAACTCTCTCTCATGAAGCTAAACTAATTATAAAATCAACTTTGATACCATTATGGTGATGGCCTCATTGCATGTGTCTGTAAACGACAACTAAATGCCTTTCGTGAAGATTTTGCAGAAATAGTCACGTTAGAACCGGAAAATTCCTGAACACCCACGCCGAAAGATATGCAAGCAAAAGGCCTAAACACCACATCTGATTAACTTGGCTTCCACTTACATACAATTGTCTTTTCTTGTAAAAACATCCCAACAAAATAAGGTTATTTTATTCATTGACACAAAATAGTTCATAAATAACAAAATAATTCATTTTGAGATTACTTTGAAAATAAAAATGTCTCTATTTTCATAGTTCTTTTCCGAAAATTTTCCCATGTAATGTTTTACACTGCTGGCCACTGTAAATACAACACCCTGAAAAAAGCATGCAAATATAGGGACATTTACAGCATGCATTATTAAAGGTAATATATATGCAAATGAATAGAATTTCAGCTCAGATGCACATCAAGCGCGCATGAGGCACTATTTAAGGCTTGGAAATTTCGATGATTTCTAGTTTGGCAATTGTGTTCTAATCATGGTTTTTTCAAAAGAAAAAAAATCAATTATCCTTTGTAGAAAAGAGCGATCATTTTTTGCTCATGTATCCAAACTCGACAAAGGAAGGCTAGTGGCCTACTAAGATTGTGGATTACTTTTCAGGGAAATCAGTAGTCGTGTTGGGTGAAACTAAACAACTGTAATGTGGATATGCTATCATTAGATGCATAAAGATACGAAGGACCAACGTGTTCGATCTCATCCATCTCATTGTACCACTTCACTTGAGGTCATTCAAATTGTACCCATGGCAGCGATAGATCACTCAGCTACATCGCGAACCGTGGCACAGCACATTCAGTCTGTAACGCATCATCCCGTATCTGCACGTACCATTCGACGGAATTTAGAGCAGAGTGGTCTGCCCGCAAGACGTCCAATGCTTCAAATACCCTTGACGCAAAACCACAGACGTCTAAGCCGCCAATGGTGTGATGAAAAAAGGATGTAGATGGCAGAATAGGATGGAATTGTTTTTTGCTGATGAATCACGCTTCTGTCTGTAACACCACGAGGGTCACATTCGAGTCTGGAGAGAGGTTGCTAAACAGCTGCGTTATGTACGACCATACTGGTCCTGCACCGGATATTAAGGTAACGGCTGGTATTGGATATCACTCTCGCACTTTTTAGAACGTATTGCCGTTACTTTAAGCAACCAGCGGTACATCTGTGGTGTTGGAGCCAGTTGTCCTTCCTTACCTTCAAGGCTTGACCACAGCAAATTTCAACAGGATAATGCGCGACCACATGTGGAAGTCATTGTCCAATGTTCCTCGTTAATCGCCAGATTGATTGCTTCTCTTTCCGGATCTTCCGCCGATACAAAACATGTGGTCCATGGATGCTCAACGATTGACCCTGATTACATCCCCAGCTGCCACACTAGATCAACTTTGGCAACGTATGGAAGCTACTTGATTTACTGTATCCCAAATATGCATCCAAAGTCTCTTTGAATCAATGTCGAGGCATGTGGCAGAGGTGACCTCCAACAAAGGCATTTTTTTCTGTTTATTGATTTTGTCAGGAGCCACACTTCACAGAAATCTATAAATTTAATGATTTGATACTTGGTCAACATGTTATCTACAAAATGAATTTTGTTGTGATAACTCTTGTCTTTCTTGGTGTTGCAATTTGGGTGGCAAGCAGTGTATTACATTTTCTTCTATAACACATGCATGTGTCATAGAAGAAAATATCTAAAATTGCAATGCTTTCTAATTTTAAATTATATTCTCTTAAAGATATCTTACCTGCGAAATATCTAATATCTGTAAAAATGAGATAAAAGGAATGCGTTTTTTACTTAAATATTTAGAAAATATGCAAAACAAATACGGATGTGTATATTTATATATACTTTAAGTTAATGATTCATCATATGGGTATTTTTTCAATGAAACATTGCGGTATAGTTGCCCTTTTTATGATTAGGTCATATAATTTTAATTATATTGGGATTTAACCATTTTTAGGTACAATGATATTTATTTAAAAATACTAAATATTGTATTATATTTGCTAGCTTACTTTTTGTAATCATAATCCTTTTCAGAAGAAAAAAATATTTTTGTTCTCTTTGCTTAATTTCTAATGCATAAAATTATTTTTCACGGAGAGTTAAACATTATAACAGGTACAGTCTTCTTATAAAGCTGAATCTGTTTGTATAAGTTTTCAATCTCTTGTTTTTTGAGCAAGTGTAATTCTAAATTCGATTGCTCTATTTTTTGGACTGAACCCAGAAACATCTGTAAACATTTTTACAAAGGAACTATTATTTTTAATCCCAAGAATAAACGATTAACCTTTTACCGAATTCTTTCTGTTGATTATTTTAGAATTATTTTACCGTATTTTTTATATTCTTAAGAATTCTGAATACAACTAAGACAATTCAGCAACAGAAAAAATTAAATGTTTTTATTAATTTATATTAATGTCACAGTTTCATTGGTCTCAGTCTTCCTTTCCTTTGCTTAATCACAATATGATAACAATATAATAGTGCAATACATTCGACAATATTTTCCTTATACAAGGGCAGTCCAGATTTACATACAGTGTTGGCTGAAGAGCTTAAAGTTCGTAATTTAAAAAAAACAACAAACATAATGAGTATTCAAACAATCGATTATATTTCAAAATTAAATCCTATAACTAAAAGACAAAAACATGCTTTGAGCTAATAACATCCCAAATATTTTCTCTTAAACTTGATTTGTTAGGTAGAAAAAAGAAACATCTTGAAAGACATGAATATCAGCGGTTTATATTATGGTGTTTCATTTTTTTTTGTCTGCAAATCAGCCTTTTTATTTATTTTGCTATAATGAGTAAGAATTCATTGCTAGACTTTTGAGTCATCCAAAATTTTCAGAGTTTTATTGTAGTCGAATTTTTTCGAAAATGTAAAATTTATTTTTGGAACTTGCAAAGCAGGTATGTAATCAGATAAATATAAACATTTGCATGAAATTTTTCGCTTAATGTTAATTGTTTCATAGTAATAAATATAAATTCAGCTTCGCCGACTGTATTATAGAATGTAATATGGTTACACTATGCTATCCTAGATAATAGAACTTTGGTAAAACGTACATTCTATTCAAAGGAAAAAAAGATGGCAATTAGTTTAGTCTATATTTAATATCTTATTATTATTCTAACAAACCAAAAAAGATTATGTCTCTCCAAAGCATCCTTCAGAATAATATTGAGCATCTGATGTGGATTTTTTAACATTGCTCCATTAGATTCGACCATCATAGAGCATGCGTAGGCCTAATTGCATGGTCAGGAATCAGAATATCAGGAATATAATTTTCATATTAAATAATGAAAAGCATAACACAACACTTTAAGTGATGTCATATTGTCAACCTCTGTCCAAAGAAATAACTTTTCAATAAAGTTTAATAAATTTACTATAATGTAATATTGATTTAAATTAATTTAAAAGTTGTTCATAGCACAATGATTCGACACACATTTTTATGGAGATAATCTCTTCAAAATGTAGTTATTCACTGCAGACCGGAATGAAATAATTTTTCACGTGATTATGTGATGAAGAAACTTTAAGCTGGATGAGATTTCAAATAACTGTAACTGTAATAGGTATAAAAAGAAAATTTTTCATGACCCTGAATTTAATAATAAATGAAAGAGCAAACTCCTCTTCACTTTATACTATTTTAATATAAAAACGATACCGGCTAGCGCAGCGGTGTGTTATATATTATAAAAAAAGCACGTGACATTTTAATTTTCAAAATAATAAAAAATAAAATTTTTCCATTAATCCATCAACCATTAATTACATTAAAAAATGCTTTAAAATGTAATGGTCATATTTAAAATGTGTTCTTTTCTAAACTGGCAGCTGCTTTAAAGCATTTAGAATGAAAAATAGCTATTATTGGTAATAAAGATTCCGAAAATGTTCTATTATTACTGGATGCATAACAATTCAAGCTATGCATTCTGTATATTTTCAGGCACAATACTAACATAAAGAAATGATGATATTATAATCTCTTAAATTGCTTCATTTCATTATAAAATTTATATTTGCCTTTTTCAAGAGACAGTCGTATGTATTCCTGTTGAGTAAAGAAACCAGTTTTTCAATTTATTTATTTTTATTTAAATGCTTCCTTACATCACAAATATGTATTATTTACAGAGAATGTTATTACACTTTAAATATATTTCCAAACACATAAAAATAATAAAATCAAATGCATTGTAAAAAACACAAATTACTTACAAATTTACATGTTTTCAGTTTCCAAATCAGCAGTATATGCAAGTATTTAACTATGATGACAATAAAGAAACTAATTATTTCAGCTGGCTCTTCAGTTTGTAACATATTTCATATTTGAAGCAAGCGTATTAGTACGTAGATGAAATTAAATCACATGAAAAAAATACAGTTTCTTTATTCTTGTATGCTTCTGGAGTAAATACTTGTAAATTATATGTTTTTATATATAATTATATTAATATAAAAAAACAAAGCATAATTATTATTCTACTTTGCAAATAATGGATATAATTTTTTGTTTGCTGCTATTATTCAAATACATTTGCTATTTAATTTGAGTCACATGTTTCTTAGAACAAGTATTTACTTATGAGAACGCATCGAGTTATCTTTGGTATTCTGTGTAAAATCGGGTACCCCATGGTTTGATGAAAAATTTGGCGATACATCTTGTCAATAAAATTTATTTTCTGATAACATTAGTAACCCTTTTGGTATTTTTTGTATAGCTTTTGAGTAGAGGTTATCTTATTGGTCACATCTTGGCATCGCCCTAAGCCTCAAGAAATCGCCGATAAATCAAGGAGTATCCTAAAGTAAACTTTTTAACAATCTTTGGATACTGTTATTTTGGTACTTTTCCATTTCGCCGGCGCAAATCTCACCAAGCAAAAATTAAGTCGCTAATTGGCGACAACACACAGTATACACATAATAATTTTTAAATAATGTTGTTTTACAAAAAAATTTTAAATTTATTTATTTAATTTTTGTTCTCGTGTTCACGCTATGCGTGGAATGATGGGTGCCAGAGCCTCAATTTATTTACTTATTATATTAGATTACAATTTATCAGGTGATGCATATTTCAAAATCTTATTATTTTTTTTAAATATTTTTATGTGAATTTGTTACGATATTATTTTATAAGATACATTTTTAAAATCTGATTTTTTTAGAGAGATTTTATGAAATTATTAATTTTATATATATAGCAACATAGCATAAAATAATGAAATGGAAATAAAAAAGAGTTGAAATAAAGTCGTTGACATTAATAGGCCGTCACATGTTTTGGAAACGTAGCAGTAAAAGGTTACCAGCGGAGATGTTCCCTCTAGCGCCGGTTGTATCATTTTAGGCGACTTTATCGCCAGCGGTGGCGAAATGGAAAAGTACCGTTATTTCATATTTTGTTAGGCAATTCAAAAAAAGACATTCTTCAAAAATACTCCTCACAATTATATTCTACATAGGTTTAAAAATGAGTCACAATTGCTAATTTAGTTCCTATACATTGTTTAAATTTTGAATGCTCGAAATCTCCAAAAGAACACATATTTTAATAAGTATGGGAGCAAGTATAATTTTTTTTTATTATTTTTGTCTTCTCATATACATTTACAAGGAATTGTATATTGTTTGAATTAAAATGAATTAAATAACTATTAGAATTTGAAAAATGAAAGAAGTAATTGTTATAAATAAAATACTAGGGAGATAAAAAAGATTTCAAATTCAAAACTTTTCATAAGAAAGTAAGAATAATGTTAAGAATAAGTGGCTTGTAAGAAAAGTTTCACCAAAAGTCAGAGTTTGTATAGAACAATCAAATAACGTCCAAATTTAACTTATATTTCATACATTGGGTCATTCTTCTTTGAAAATCATGCTGAAAGTATGGCTATAAACAGGCACAGTGTGACCAGTTAGTATTACTGTACTCTTTCATGAAATTAAGCCAATCTGTGCTCTCAAATTGTCCGATTTAAATATATGTGAGGAAGTTATTTGAAAACATTTATGAACTACAGCTTCATTATTGTTGAATGAACTCAAGAATTTTATCTAATGTATGAGTATCTGCAATTCATTTTGACATGTTGTACTCTGCACTAACGGGTTTTATGTAAAAGATAACAGCTTTGCTCTTCATTGGTGGTTATGTTGAACGCTTGCTATGGCTCGAAAAAATAAAGGGAACTTACTGCTGTTCTCTGTGTTGTGTTCATAATAGTTTAGTGATTTTCACCGGCAACATTTTTTGTGTTTTAACTAATATATTTTAATTTTTCTTCTAACTAAAATTCTTTTTTTTTAACACCTTTGTTTCAAACCACACATTTATCACTATTCTTCTATTTTTATATGTTTGTTATGCTCTATCAAAATTTCGGATAGTTATTCATTTGCAGTATTATTGCTCTATTATTTATTACAGAATTTTTGAATAATTTTATAAATTTTTAAAAATTATAAGTAATAAATTAAAAGGAAAAATAGAATAAATATATTAGTTTTTCAAATAAATTCATCATGAATATATTTGTAGCTTGAATGCAAAATTAACTGATATTTCTTTGATCAACAATTATACAACAAAACGTTCAGCTACATAATTTGAAATTTCTTTAAAATATTTTTAAAATAGGAAGCATTATGTGCAATGTAAGATCTAAATCTAATTACTTAAATTATTTTCAATACACACATTTAATTTCAAATTTATGAAAAGTAAAATATAGCAATAACAAATTTTTAATCAGCTTGTGGTTTAAATAAAATTAAAAAAAGGAAAGCATATTTTTGAAAGTAATACTAATAAAATAAAACTTATTTATAATTTAATACTGCTGTTATTATAATTTTAAGTTACCTTTTTCAAGAAATATCTTTTTATACTTCTTCATTTAGATAATTTAATTTATTTAATTTATTTTTCAAGAAATCTAGGACAAACATATTGATATTTTTTTAATTCTCTAAATGAAAATGATTCTCAAAGTAATATGAGCATCACAGTAAAAAATTGATAGTTTTTGTGATTCAGTATTTTTATAACCTCTATTTATGTATTTCTTAATTATTAGTGTAAGTAGAAGAGATAAATCTTGTGTTGATTCTGGATTAACTATATTTGTAGAGATTGTACTGATTGTAAATAGGAATTGCTTAAAGTTTCTCAATGAAAGAAAATCCCAATGATGAAATCAATAAAAAAATTCTTTCAATGTTTGATTTCTAATTAGGAATACTGGTGACTTTGCTCTTTCAATATTTGTTGAATAAATTTACAATTATTTAATTAACTTTCCTGACGAAAAAAAATTTTCAATTTCTAGTGAAAGCTCTGAACTATTTCTTTTTATGTAATTTACGAAGAAAACGCCTGCAAAAAAAATATGATAAGAAGAAATTGTACAATGAGGCTTAACAGAAGGATATTGTTAAAATTCATCACACAAATGTTTCTTTCTTTTTGCCTTAGACAAAAGAGTGAAATTTTATATACGCCTGTATTTAAAAATTAATTTAATTATAAAAATCAGCATCAAGAAATGTTAGTAAATTAATATCATTTACAATATATGTAATTTCTTGTAAGAACACTACAATCTATAATTAAGCTAAATAAACTTTTGTAAACGGTAAAATAAGCAGCTAAACACTGTGAAAATGTAAAACTTCAAAATGTTTATTATTCATTGTGCATATGACTTTGTCTTTTACATAGATATTTGCTTTTTAAGAATTTTATTTCAGCTTTAAATTATATATTCATTATTCGTATGTTTTTAATAGAAAAAGTAGATACGGAGTACATATTTTTAATAACATAAAATCCCATAAGAAATAATTGCAAAAATTATATAAAATATTAAAGTGTTTGTTCAAATACATTGTTCACCAGAGTAAGATATTTTCATACTTATTTCATTGAGCAATGTATATTTAATAAATTAAGCCACACAATAAATTTACTCACTGTATTATTAATGTTCATATATGTATATGTATATATATATATATATATATATATATATATATATATATATATATATATATATATATATATATATATATATATATATATATATATATATATATATATATATATATATATATATATATATATATATATATATATATATATATATATTTATATATGTAAAAAATATTTTAAATAGTATAACCTTGTTGTTATAACAAGATGAGTACTAAATGCTCCAATCGATTAAAACTGCATATGAATCAGTTCTTATAAAAACATTTTTAATTTTCTGCTTTATCTTAATGAATCCGAAAATCAATTGCTTTATATCTCATTTGCTTTACATTGAAATGATGTTTTAAATATTAAAATATTCATTACTTAATATATATTATAAATTAATTTATGTTAATAATACAAGTTGAAATAATCTAAATTTTACCCACAGTGTTATTTTCTAAACATTTTATTCTTAATTTTCAGATAAATATTGTAAATTTTTAAGTTTTAATCAAACACAATTTATTTAAGTGCATGCCAGAGTTTAAGCGCTTTATTATTTTAATTAAACTTATCAAAATTATGTTTAATTGTGCGGTTGATGTTACTGAGCCATTTTGAAAAAATGACCCATTAAAAATAATAACACATAATTTTCTAACTTCTTACGTGAGTGTTTTCTGCATCTTTTTAAAATGCAAAAAAAAAATGTAACTTAAGTTATAAGGAAAAAAAACTAAATATATATTGTAATACTCAAAAATAAAGCGTGAACACTCATTTCAGTATAGAAAAATTAATAATTTACATCTTAAATGTGAATATCTTGATATTATTTTGAAACATTTGTAACACACATTACATTTACATAGTGCATATGAGTGATACAGCTATCAAAGCGTGAAAATCACAAAATATTTAAGTAAAATATTATAAATAAAAATAAATTGTGTAATCACATAACAGCTCATTAATCATAAAATTCCAAGCATATTCAACATTTAGTTGTATACATTCATAGCTCATGGAACATAGCGATAGCAATATAAAATTCACATTAGATTCTTTGCATTTTACAGTACACCAAACAGTTCTGTACATTAAAGCACATTCATTAAGCTTCCAGTATGTCACAGGAAAGGTTCTTGTTCTTAATCTTGATTGATTTAGTCATCTCTTATTAAACAAAAAAAATTTTCGATAAAGATTATTAAGTTTTGACGAAGGACATTTTCACCCATATATTTGGCAACATTGATACAGCCAATGGCAAGGTTCAGGGAATGCTTATGAAAAAACAAAATGGTGTCAACAATATCATCGGAATGGTATACTTTGTTTCATATACATAAACACAACCAGCTTCGATCAAGCAGGAAATACAGCACCACTTTTCATTGCACCACACTTATTTCACATCACATTGAATAAAGTTACATCTGATGAAGGTGACAGTCAGCGGTAATTCAGAAACATGAAGAAAAACAAATAATTTATGACGACACATATTTGGAAGCTGTGAGAAGACGTAGAGCAATGGATCGAAGACGACGATGAAGATGAATTGTAAGAGGAAGACATACTGCTGCCGTCAACGACCGTTTCGGCTATCAAGCCTTTAGTCCTTTGAACAATCTCTTCTGAGTAGTTGCTATACCCTACTGCATTCCGTGCTGCTATACGGATAGAGTAATCACTCTCAAAACTCAGATCTTGAATTACGAATTCATTACCTTGAAAAAAATGGTTATATTTACATGTAGTTGAATGTATTTATAGTTGCAATTTGACTACAGTTTCAAATGTTACAAATATAATTAAGTTTCATTCTAGCATTTTTTTCCGCTTTGTACATAAAAATGTAAAAAAAAATTTTTTTTCAAAAAAATTTCATATAACCAGATATTATCATAAATGAAGCAAACGTATGAGTATTGAATGTATGAGTAATGCATGAGTAAATGTGTCATTCACTTTAGAACTGAAATCGTCAAACTGTTTACTAAGATTTAAAATAATTTATATATTGTATTTATATATATATATATATATATATATATATATATATATATATATATATATATATATATATATATATATATATATATATATATATATATATATATATATATATATATATATATATATATATATATATATATATATTTGTAACACAAGTATACCCCAGTATATACAAAACAGGTAATTTCCGGTAAATGTATACAAAATCATATTTCTCTCAGGTATAACAATTTAATATATTTCAAATTCTAAATTTACTTTTTATTAACAAATATTCAAATCATTTAAAAATAACTCATAACCATAAAATATGATTCTTTGCTATATAAATTTAAAAGATAAGTCCTAAGAAAACATTGTATAAATTAAGAATTTATCGATTACAAAAGAAATTTGAAACTAGCTTAAAAACAGATTTCAAAATTAAAATAATGGATGAAATAATAAAACAAATCCCAAAAAATGTAAATCAATCTTTATAAAAAATGGAGCAATTAACTTTATCAAGAGATTCGAGATGAAAATAACCGTTTTAATATTATGTTTCCATACTTTACCAATTTTCAAGCACACCATAACTTATTTCTTAAAAAATTTCTATAGTTTGCTATTTAAACACATACTAGATATTTATTCCAGATTATAAAATAGTATACTTATTAAAATGTTACAAATACGATGAGTGTTAAATTTATTATGTTTTGATTCAACATATTTAATATAACATAATCTAAAAATTATGATGAGGCAGTTTTTTGAGTGTTTCAGAAAGGAAAAAGAAAACTATCCTGATGCTTATTTTGAAAGATGCGTATTCTAAAAATGGAAATGTTTTATTTGATAAAAACATTTCACTGGAGGATCAATTTTATACTTAAAAGAATAATAATTGCAACCACAATAAAATGTAATCATAATGTAACAATAATAATCTTTATAATGTTTGATTCATTTAGAAATAAACAATAAGTAATTTAGAATTAAATACCTTCTGCTGCTTGATGATATCTTGCTTGATGCCAGCCACTATCTGTTGTAAGTTTCCATTCAATTCTGTAGTCCAAAACTGGCAAGAATTCGTTTGGTGAAGTAGAAAAGAACTTTAGTTTCAAAATTCCAGGCTCGTCACTGCTTACACTAAAACTTGGAGGGTCAGGTACAACTGAGAAGAAGAAAAAAAAACACATTTTTTTTTTAATGTGTGTTATAATGATAAATTGCAATGTACATGGTGAAATCTTCCAACTGTTGATAGTAACTACACGTTTATATTTTATAATGATGATATAATGAATTTGAATATAATATACGAACACTTCATTGCAAATTTACAATTAATGTTATAAAGAGAAATGTGTTTGTAACATGTTTTTATACTTCAGTTATGTAAGAAAAATACAGCCAAATAATTTTATTTTTACTTGCTTTATCTACAAATCTCTGAAGATGTGGTTTGTTATTGTTTGAACGTAATCTCGTTTATAGCTTTATTTATTTATATTTGGACTTATTTTGTTTATTAAGTCTAAATTTCATAACAAACATAGCAATGTGTTTTTGAAAGACACAAACGAAAAATTAATTTAAATATGCATGATTCTTAATTTAATTATAAATGTTCATCTTCGGACTTGCTTGCCTAATAAACTTTGGTAGCTTTTTGCTACAATTATACAGTATATTTCTCATACCACAGAGAATAATTTATTTTGTGAGTTTGTGTGGTGAGATGGATTTGTTTTCAAATTGATTCTAAAATCTATATTATGGGCTTTCAGGTACGATTTTGAAAAACAAGAAAGCACAATACTTTCCTGTATATTGTAAAAACTAACTCCTTTGCTGATATTTTGTAAACAAAATGATTTATTGCTTTATTTCTGAGAAGTACTCTGGATATTAAAATATATTTTATTCATTCAAACATTTTAGTTTTTTCCTTGTGCTTCGTCAAAACATATTTGAAGAATATTTGCTTTTAAATAAATATAAAATAAATATGCTTCAAAGTTATTTGTTTTCAATAAAAAATTATATATACTATAAATAGAGTATGAGATACTAAAAGAATTAATAGTTATAATATAAATATATTAATTTATTTTTGAGTGATTAATTATGAATCAGGATTTAGATAATATACATTTCTAAAATAATGTTCTCCAAAATATCTAAATACTATTCGAGATTATAATGAAATTTAAAATAGAAAGACATTTTCAATGAACATGTAAGTGATTAAAATTTGTATTTAGTGAATAAATAGCATCAGCTCCAATACATTGCACTCAATACTGTGTGCATATGCATATGCAACATATGCAAAATATAGTAATCATTTTGATGATAAGCCTTTGTGTTACTTTTTACTGCACACATCATACATGGATAGTAGCAATTACTCGTTAAAGATTCATGGTAATTATGAATGGCCGTAAAGCAAGCTCGCATATTTCATAGATGACCAGGATTACCATACAGCGAATTGATTGGAAGCTTTTCCCCCCTCCTCCTTACTCAACTGACTAATTATCATTAGTTTACCACCTATTCCATTCTCTGGGCAATCATCTTAATTTAAAGTTCTTCAACTTCATTGACTTTTTATATCCAAATCCCTCAAGTTTTACCGCAAGGAGATTGCACAAATGGAGACACGTTGGCAGAAGATCATTGATGCCTATCTATGGTAATTACTTCAAGGACTAACAATTGGCAACAGTTCTTGTAGGTCCATTATTTTGTGAACTATTAAAAACGAAAAGAACTTTCTTGTTTACCTTATTGATGCATGTATGTCTCAGGATGGCTGTTTTCCCATAAGGGAGATCGTATAATTATTGTGTGCAACATGACTTTTGTTCACCAGTAAGTACCTATACCGGCTATATAATACAAATTCTTGCATGATTCTTAATTTCAGAATGATGTACCTTATGAACTTTGTAGAACAGATTTATTTTTATTATTTTTTAAGCGTTTAATTTTTATTGTAAGGTCTATTTTCTGTATGCACATTCTGCAGACAACAACATTTGTATCTGGATCATGAGAAAATCTTTGTGATTTTTTCTTATAATCGAATGATCTAAAAATTTAAACTTAGATAAAACTCAATGAAATATCTTGTCTAAATATTTTCTCAGTCTCAACTCATATTAATTTCAAAATAAGTCATCAAGATAATTTTACTTGAACTGGTTTATTGTACATGAATTTGTTTAGAAACTGGGTATGAATATATAATTCATATTTGCTTGTAGTTTTGATACTATGCACTTATTTAATAGCTTCTCTTAGCAGCCAATACGCGTTCTTCTATTTGCATTTTAAATAACATAGTAGGATTTTTCATATTTTAACAGAAACACTAGCTTGTCATATTTTTTTCACTGTGTTTAATACCTAATTTCATGGAAATTTAATCTGTCGGCAGTGTTATTTATTCACTATAAGTAATGATAATTTCACTTATAGACAATATCCTTACTGTTACGTGTGCATGCATTAATTCCTTTAGGGATTTTCTTTAAGACTAACATGTTCGCTGTTCATGAATAATAAATTATACTTTAGTGGACCAATTATTTAAGTTTACAATTATTTGTATATGATCTGCGTTGTGATATATTAGGGGTATTTAGATTTCTTTAATGAAAATATGTTTAATTTTCCTTATTCAACTGTACCTTCTTTTTAATATTCAAAAATTAATAATCAATCACAAATTTATTCTTAATAAAAATGGATGTAGTTTTTTTTGGTATTAGAATTGTCAATGCAAAATAAACTATTTCTTAAAATTTGAAATATACTTCTTTGGTATAGATAAATTTGAAATCGAACAATAAACCTGCTACATTTCGTTAGATTAATTATATGTACATCTCATTTTCTGTCACATTGTAGGCAAGTCTATATGTGAAAACAGCTATAAATAATGATATTCGAGCATTTTATATCGGTTTATTATCTTCTATTGGGAAATGTGTGCATTTGGTGATAAAAATAATTAAACAGCTATGGATAGTTATCGTCTAAAGATAAGAATGTAATTTGTATTTACATAAATAATGTTTTTTACTTACTTGAAAGTTACAAGCTAAAATTCATAATAAATCTTCAAGCTGAATAAATGTTATAGAATTTCTCGTTATTATTTGCCTAAATTGTATTCCTAAATGATATTTCATATATAAATATAAATTAATTTATAATTGTTCAAAATAACTCAAAATGTTATTAATGGATGAAGGGAATAAAATAGAAATAGGAAAAGAATTTTTTTTTAATTACGGTGTCAACTATTTAATCGTCATCAAGTGACCATAAGAGCAAAAATGTAGCGCCAAAATTTAGCTGTCATGAATGGATGTTCTGAAACGAAGTACTTCCAGATTAGTTATTAGATTTTATTTTAATTTCATTTGTATAGCAGTACAGGTAACCCTCCAATAACACGGTAGTTAGGTTCCTAGAAAATGCCATGTTGTGTGAAATCGTGTTGTATGAGACCCAGAACTAGTACAAAAAGGGGGGTTACGTTCCAAAAACTTATTAAAAACAAATATTTTTTTAATTCGACATAAATAACTTAATTTTTATTAAATAATAAATGTATATCCAACACAAAGTAAGAAAAAAATATTTTAATCTAACGCAACCCTAATTTAATGAATTTATTCGTCGTCACTGCTCAGTACAATCAACCGAGAACGTTTTTTGGGTGGAACGATATCGCCTTCACTTTCAGAACTTTTTTCTCTATTTAAAGTTTTTGTATGTTTTCCCCTCTTAAAAAAATCTGTAATCGAACTTTGCTGACTAGTTCTTACTAGGTCATTGTAAATTTCGCGGTATGGAGTTAAACAGTTTTGCAGCTCTCTTTTGAATTTTCGACTTCTTTCCGTGGAAAGGTCTGTTTTAAAAAAAATGACTCGAGATTTTCCGCTAAGCATAGGCCTTCTTGTAATTCTTTTAATGTTAAATTCTTAACTGCACAATCTTCATCAGAGCTAGCGTCCTCAAAATCTATTTGATTTGCATCCAGGGATGCCGCCGACCGATAACAAGCTCTAACATTGGAACAAAACCGTGTTATAGGATGACGTGTTGTAGGAATTTTCCCGCAATTTACGAATCGTGTTATAGCGAAACCGTGTTATAAGATACCGTGTTATAGGAGGGTTACCTGTATAACATACCATTCTTATGTTCTTTTTACGATACTAAAATAAATAGCTTTCATTATAAACCAGTAATAAGTCTATTTCAATAAGCGTTACGATTAAGTTTTAAATGGAAACATAACACATATAATTTCATATAAGTAAGCTCTCTTTTAGGGAAATTTGACAAAACAATATGAAACTATAAATTAATTTTAAATCACCATATATTTTAAAGTGATATTTAAAATTTTAAAATTAAACTATTGTCACATCGAAGTATATTGCATCAAATAATAAAGTTAAACTAACATTTAACTTCAATGAGAATATTAGTTAATTTATCTGAGAACTATGAATATTATGTTAACCATAAAAGATATAAGAGCATTGAAATACAAACTAACTTTCCCTTTAATTGTTTTCTCTTCAATTAAAGAGTAAATCTTTAATTCCTGATAAATAACTTATACTTAATACTGTAACCAAATTATCTATCTCAAAATTAATTGGCACATAATTTCGTAAATTTTATTACATCATTGCAACGTCATTTTGTAAGAAATTTTTGAAAGTACAATGTTGTAACAAATTCAGTAAAGTTCATTTCCGAAACTGAGTTTCAAACACAGTTCCTTTCTACATTCAAGTCGATGAATCCATCTTCATTTGAAATGCATTAGAGAGAAATGAAAAATTTGGTTACTGGAGTATTCAAAAAAATTCAATGTGTTATAAATGCACATTGAAGGCCCCATAAGACTGTTTTAAATAAAAGAGTGTTGAATGCAAATGTAGTCTCACAAAAGAGCCTTTTTCTACAAAATGATTCTAAAGTCAACCTAAAAGATATATTTTTGTGTACAAGCAACGCAATGTGTGAACAAATAAATTAAAAGTTAAGTCTATTACATTTTAATAATAATCAATACAAATTTGGCATTTAAAATATTATAGAATTGGGCATCAAATATAATAAGATTAATATTTCCCAACAAATAGCAATATGGCAGTCACTTTTTATAAATAACATTTATTACTTGATTTTTGGTTATTAAAGAGTATTATAATTTCTTATCACATTCAAAAAATATGTTATGTTTTAACCAGATGTTACAAAAAATGTTATGTTTTTCCAGTTTTGATATGAACTTTAAGGTGAAATTTACAACCCTATTAGAAAGAAATCTCTAAACATTTTTAAGTAATAAACTGCAATATATGCATAAACTCATGCAACAGAAAACAACTCCAATGTGAAGTTTTAATGTGGCGAAAGACAGAAAATTTTATATGTTTTATTTCTGTTAAAATTTTATATTAATATCGAATTACTTTTAGTGACAAATCATTAGAATAACTAGAGATAATAAATATTTGTAATCTATATTCATTTGTATTAAATCAAAATATTCAACTATTTTTCATTGAATATAGTTTATCTAAATATACATTATGAATACTTCCAACAAACGTATTGATAACAATATAAATAACATAATAAAAAGTATAATAGATGCTCATAATAACTAGAACTCTTAATAAAACAGCAATATCTGTAAGCGGTCGTAATAATAAGCATCTTCATTCACAAGCAAATCTTGTATGAATTCAGGATTTCAGGTATTCTCATGTTTGCCAGGCTTAAATAAAAAATAAAAAAAAACTCCATAAAGAGTAAAGTTTCTTTTAGAGAAATAATTCAATATATATTTTAAGAATGGCACAATTTCTGTTAAACGTCCTCTTAAAAGCAAGAAAACACAATATATACTTATACACTTTTATACTAACAATTAATCAAATATAATATTTTGTTTAATTATTTTTAAATATTTGATTTATAAACTATTAAAAATGATAAATGTTTATCTTTGATTGATATTTCATACCAAATTCAAGTGATGATTAAGAAAATATTCAAGATAATTAGAGATTAATTCAATTGCTTCAATGATTCAAATGTTCACTGTGTTAAATTAATTTAACAAGCATATAAGCATTAATATAATTATAATCTTATAATCATTTATTTTAAGCTCATTAATGAGCTTAAAATAAATGTTTATACACACACACACACACACACACATATATATATATATACATATATATATATATATATATATATATATATATATATATATATATATATATATATATATATATATATATATATATATATATATATATATATATATATATATATATATATATATATATATATATATGTATGTATGTATGTATATATATATATATATATATATATATATATATATATATATATATATATATATATATATATATATATATATATATATGTCAATAGAATATCAGATATTTAACATCATAATTACTAAATTTTTCAATAATTAAAATGTTTTAGCAATAATTTTCTTTTTCGCTTGGAGAATTGCTTACTAAAAAATAAATAAACTTTTTATCAAAATAATTCTCTCATATTGTTAAACATTTATCTAACATTTACATTATACTTGCAGAATTCTCTGAATCGTTAAAGAATTAATTACTAATTCTCTATATTATCTGTTTTTCATACCACAGAAAATGTATTTCAACTTTGTTGAAAGTAATCCTGTTTTGCTATTTTTCAAGTATACAAATAAAATTTTGCTGTAGCGAAATATTATTAAATAATTCTTGTAATGCAGAAATGCAACACATTTTTAAAAGAATACAAGATTTCAAATATTTTTATTGTATGACAGAGAGTCCATTGATTTTGCATAAAAAATTGGTCAGTTTTTTTATATTCTATGCATTATTATTTTTTGTGAGATGACAATTTCAATTTAAGATATTTCTTTATTTTATTTCTTATAATATTAAATGTTTAAAATCTTTGTTTTTAATCCTGTATCACATATTATGTGAGACAGTATATTTTCATTAGTTTATTTTAATCTCACAATATGTATTTTACCTTTAAAATATCAAGGGCAACAAAAAACATTAAGTTTAAATGTAGGAACATTTTTCTTTTATAAATTGATTGATTATGAAACAACTTCTCTATGCATAAATTAGTTACCCTTCTCAATGAAAAATTTTGCATAAATCAATTAAAAATATGTTGTTGCTACTAATGACACTTGGACAAACCAAGCTCGCTATGCCATGGTATGCGAATTTAAGTCAGTAGAGCTTTTGCTTAATCAGAACACAAAAAAGAGGAACGTACGACTTTGGTCAACAAATCCCCCGATAGTTGGCATCAACTGAGGATCCACTTTTAATTTTGATCGATCTAAATGGGGAGGAAATTTTCTCTAGACCATTGCACCCATTGTAACTACTCAACGACCAACCACAGGACATTCGATTCCACAGATTTAACAAGCACGTATATCGCATGTACTCGGTGGGTCTTTGGCGGCATTGGGAATCGAAACCCGGCCATCTGAATGGAAGGCCGATACCCTAACCACTGGGCTGCCACGGCCACATTAAAAAAATATTGAAAACATTACTGGTGCTCAACATCGTTAGGGCTCATGGTGTCATGCCTCTGATATAATTGCAGCTAGATCTCTGAAGGAAAGGAAACAAAAACAACAGCAAATATTGAAAAAAAATGGAAATTAATTTTATTTTTAATAACCAAAATAAAGCATCTATGAAGCCTATTCAGACATGTATAAAGTATGCACACACATAGAACAAAAATGTGATTCTATATCAACGGTACATATTTTATCGCAGATCACTTAAAATCATTTTTTTTTATCATATCTATGCTTTACGAGAAAAGATGATGATCTAAGTGCCATTAATTGAATGTTGATTGTAAAAGCCCATAATTCCACACATAGTTTCCAAGAAAATGCTCCTGATTTCCGAAACAGTATCGTTTTCTGGCTCATTGCAAGCAATCTATATGAGTACTTATGCCATGTAGATGAATGATGTAAAGACCATTAGCAGAAGCTGAGTCACAAGAATCCACACAACATTAACGAACGCAGGATATCAAAATCTGATGAACTTGATAATATGGGATAGGAAATAAGAAATGACACAGATGATATTTGAATGCGATTCCCCTCATAATAATGTCAATTTAATGTAAGTCAATCATTTCAAGGAAAATATTTCTTAACTCACGATTAAGCGTTGATTGTCATACTACCACTGATGTCAATTATTGAGAATGCAGTGTCTGACGTTTTATTTCTTTAAAGATGTTAAAAGTGTGGCGTCTCCTCTCAGTATTATTAGACCACTTGGCATATAAACGACAGTGATACTGTCTTATAGATGAAGATTCGAGGATACTTATGTTGAGTCTCTGAACCATCAATATCACTTCATCAAATTGTCTTGTATCAGCATTCTACTTCAAGAGCAATACACTTTTAATCAAATGGTGTTTTACGTAATAAGTTTTTATTGGACAATTTGCCTTCCATCTTTAGAAATATGGCAATGGTGTTAATCTTATCAATTCCACATACCTCATCCTTAAGAATAAATCTAAGTGAACAAAAAATGCAAATAATAATTTCTTTAATAGTGTGATCTTCCTAATTTCTTCATATTTACATAACAGATTGATTTTTTTATTATGAATCTCTTCATTTCAATTAACCAAAGATAAAACCGTGATATAATTATTTTCAGATAAAATATATTTTTTAAATATGTTTCTCAAAAACTGTAACAAAAACTTTGTTTTAAATGCTGATATTAGGCATTTAACAACTAATTGCATATAATTAAAAATCTTAAACTTATAAAGAGCAATTATATTCCCTCAAGAATGATTGATTTCAATATAATAAAAGCTGAAAGGATTATAAAAATATTTGCATAAATACTTCTAAATTTACATATATTATAATTTGTTTCCCTAATAAAATAATTACGTCACATTTTACGGCAGACTTAATATTTACCTTGTTCATTTAGATTCCAGTGAAGTGGTGGAAAGGAAAACTTTTAATCGCAATGTGGCCAACATCAATCAACACGAGCAACGGGCGTATAATTAATCGCCAAGAATCGTATTTCGAAACAAAATTATTTAACATTACATTGTTCTCCGTTGGTATAAGTAATGACCACTGTTATTTGGGAGCGATTTTCTGCCTCTTATTTATGCCACTTGAAGTGTATCTCTTACGCATGCTAATCAATTCTTGTTGCAATGTAATTGCCAGAGTGTTCAACACTGTAATTTTCTCACATCGGAACATAGTTTCGGAATAAAGAAAATCTTGACATTACGTTTTTCGTGACAGTAATCAATGAACAATGGGAGAGTGAAGTTTCGTTTTCACATATTTTTCTCTGTTTCTCATTTATTATGAAAAGTAATTACATGGAGGATGATTTAAATGTTTTTTCTTTATATATTTGTTTTGGTAAATTAAACTTATGTATCGGTAGATTAACGGAAATTTTTGTTTTATAAAAACGTTTATTTCTATTATCTAACCCATTTGATGTGAATATTGTTCTTTTTCCAAATTCCGAGGACATTGTACTGCCAGTTTTACTAATATGATCGCAATACAATTTAAAATATTAATGAATAAATAATTAAAATATTTTATCAAGTTAACAATATATTTTTCAATTTCAACTTTACTATTGTGTACTTAATAAGAGTGTTCATAAGTTATTTAATGAAATTGATACGTAAACAAAGTACATTTAAGAAAATATAAGTTATTATCACACACACATCATATATTTTATCATGATTTACATATCTACTTATATTGCTGATAATGTATAATCATCCTAAATATACTACAAATAGATATTTCCCTACGTAAAATTATAAATTTTTTAAGACTAAAGTAATTGAAATGAATCACATTTTTTTTCCAAATGAATCATTGAATGGAAAAAAAGGCACCAGTTTCAAGCAGCAAACATTTTTTAAGCTATCTCTAACATCAAAATAATTTAAAGTTAAAAAGTCATCAAATTATCGATTAACTATAATTTTGAAATAAAAGCAAACAATGATATTACTGAAAAAAATCAAATTTAATTAGTTTGCATTCATTAGAGACTACACAATGTAACTTCGAACAAAATTATCTGCTCTAGAAGTATGAAATAAGTCCGATTCTTAAGACTTCTATAACTGCTACTCAAAATAAGCAAGCAAAAGAGATTTCTATGAAAAATATACGAGTTTTGAGAGAAAAAGTAGGTTATCGAATTGAATTCATAAGCATACATTTACGATTGTATTTAAAATGAATTTATCTACTCATAAAATAATCGTACAAATTCCATTAAATTTATCTCACACATAACATCCTGGTCCATTCAAATGTAGCTTTTCAGAAAAAAAAAGAACATCAAGACTGTTAAAACATATAGAAGAGTGGAGAATGTTTGAAAAAGAAGGTTTGAGCTGAAAAGATACTTTAAAAATATTTTTTGACGAGCAGAAAGCTCCATTTAGACACATTTTGGATGGTAATATTTACCACTGGCATATGTTATGCACAAACTTTTGAGATTTATTAAATAGGCATTTCTCAAACTCTCAGTATTCATGGACTAATTTTCAATCATATTTTTCATCATGCTCTTTCCACATACAATAAAATACACAATATATTTTGTATAATAAATAATATTATATTTTTAATATGTGTTTTAGCTAAACCTACACTACGACCTTAATTTTAAACTTTACCCACTACTAAGAATACTGAAACGTTTTGGCATTTTCCAACACTAATCCTCAGATCCATACCGAACGACAATCCAGTAACTTTTTATTGCTCTTGCGTATACCACGTTGGATATTCTGATGGGTTTACAGAAGCTCCGATTTTTTTCATAGAAGTTCCGATTTCTGTCTCAAATCCACAGGTTTCAGGAAATGTTTTATATAGTAAGGAGAAGGGAAATATTTGATAAAAAATGTGTGTGTGCGCTAGCTTTAATTCCAGCCAGTGTTATTCGAGTCGATTCTTCTATCACTATTGAATTTATCAAGAACTAGGCATGTTATATATGTTTTCGTGCTAGATGCAATTATCTGTATTAAATATTCACGGCAGCAGATTTATACAGAATAATGATATTGTGTTTTAAGACAACGTAAACGAGAATTAGACATGATGAATGGTGTGAAACATCAATAAGTATACAGATAAGCGTAGTTTCGAAAATAAAATCAAGAGAATATCCTCAAGAATAATTGAATTTTGGATTTATCAGTACGGAAGTAAATGAAGAAAAAATGCTCCTGTGCATCATTTTCTAAAAAAATGTTACCGGAAGACACCATGAAATCTGATAAAACTAAGCAATGTTTGAAGACACCATACGCAATAAATTCTTTAAACTAAAGTTATATGAAAAGCAAAAATCATTTAAAAAAATCTTTGCATTTAAATGCAAAAGCTTTAAATTTCTCTTATCGAGTTTCATATAAAATTACAGAATGTAAAAAGCCTAACACCACAGAAGAATATCTTATTTTGCCAACAGCAATTGAGATTTTAGAAACTATGGTTGGAGATAATTATGCAAAACAATTGCAGTCCAAACCTGTTTCAAATGATACTGTTGACCGTCAAATTGGTGACATAGCTGAAGGCGTACAGTGTCAGCTTCCCTCAAAATTTTGTGACAAATTATTTTCAATAGAGTTTAATGAAACAACTGATAGCAATAAAGTTGCACATTTCATAGGTTATGATTGATTTTGTGACAATATGTCAGTAGTAAGAACTACTTTTTTGCTAGTCAGTAGATCTCAACGTCAACAGCACTCACATTATTTGCAATTTTAAATGATTTCCTGAACAAGACAAACACAGAATGCGAAAATTGCGTTGAAATTTGCATTAATTGTCTGCCTTCAATATCCAGATGATTCCAAAGTATACAAACACTTGTAAAACAAAATTCTTCACAATGCATGTGGACACAATGCACGATCTACAGAGGAGCTCTGGCTTTCAAAGGAATGAATTCTGTTCTGAATTATGTGTTAACTACTGTTACATACGTAGTTTAAATAAAAATGAGAACTTCAAATCAAGAATATTTTCCTCACTTAATGAATATATGGATGCCATACATTTCCAGTTATTATTTTATCTTAAATCATCATGATAATTACGTAGGAATCTACTTGAGCTACTTCACCAACATTTTCAGCAAATTAAATAACTTGAATCTGCCACACCAAGTTGTGGCAGATACAAACCACAACTTGAATCTGCCACATCTAACAGAAATTTTCAAAAGTATTTTCTTGCTGACGACAAGCAGATAGCAAGTTTTGAATTCATTTAACTAACCTAAGTCTCTCAGTTGCAAAGGAAGAAACTCTTTACAAGTAGTGAAACCAAAAGAGACAATTTAATAATAAACCACTCTTTGAATTTTGGGCAGTGGAAGATGATGCATTTTCTGGACCATTTTCAAAGCATTTATTACCATTTTCAAAATCTTACTTTTGTGAAATTGGATTTTCCGCAGTGGCTTCTTTGAATATAAAATATAGAATTCTGCTAAATATAGAAAAAGAACCGAGAGTGTCTACTTATAATACTTAGCCTTCTTTCGAAAACCTTTTGCTTTGCAATAAGCGTCAAGGAAGTCATTAATAATTATTAAATTTGTTTTTAATTTATTGATTTTAAACAACGTAAGTTTCAATATTGAAAGTTATTTCAATTTAATAACTTAATTATTAAATATTACGTAGACATGCATCTTGCTTACATCTTGGGTGCTTTCCGTTCCATCAGTTAATCCTTTTTTGAGATAATATGTTCTCTTTAATAATCTCGTGCCTCCCTATTGGGTTGCGAAAACAGGTTGATAATCTCAGCTACAGACTGATCAAAGTGATAGTAGTGGTAATGGATGGTCTGGAAAGCCTTCATTTACGATAGAAACTAATTTGTAGAAGAATAGGATTTATACCATCAGTTCCTTCACTGATAATCTTCTTATAAGTTTTGAAAGGGTTGCCAACTTAAGACTTCAGTGAAATAGTGCGCACAGCCGTATTATAAAATCAATTAATATTTGGTTTCAGAAAGCAAGAAACAAGAAACAAAATCCATATTGTAATTGTTATACACCAATAATATTTTGCACAATCAAATTCAGATCCACTTGCACACGCATACATGACTGTTAAGTGTCTACGTTATTGATCTTTATATTGAAAATTTAATTCATATTTCGGTTAGGATGTGCGTAGTGGTTTAAAATGTCCTTTATATTAAAAATTCTGGTTTAAGTATCTACCAGTGGTTACATTATCTGAGAATTACAATTAAACGAAATAATCTAATTGATCTATGCTATTAAAATTCAGTAAAACAATTGAGTGGAAATATTTGAGAAAAAAATACTTTCCTCACATTCATTAGCTTAGAACATCAATTGAATGTAAATTAATAAAATATCATTAAAAATGATTAAGAGAAATAATTTCTAATTTGATTCAATTGTTTTCTCTCACTTATGAGAACAAAATTTAAAAAAAAAAATAAAAAAAATATGCGAAGATATAAATAATTTAGTATTTTAAAAAATGAGGACATGAATTCTGGAGACAATATATAAGCTTAAAAATAAAACCTCCTTGTAAGAGGGCACTATAACAAATAATTTATAACAAATGAAGATTTGTTTCAAATTTTATGACAGGTAATATATTCAGTAGTAATGTTTTTTAATAAGATACATACCTTTTAATTTTAAACATCGATTTTCTTTTTTTAAAAAAAAATACTAAAGATTTATTTTGCATCTATAAGCAAAAGTGGAATCACTTAAGTACTTAAGAAATATTACAGGCTTTTTCATAATGAGATTGTCTGTGTTTAAATTAAAAGAAAGGCAATTTTATCATGGCATGTAAAAATACTTAACTAAGAGTTAATATGTTACATAGAGGAAACAATCTTAATATGTTTAACTGTGTTATTCATAAACAGATAATTTATTATTTCAATTTAAAATGTTGCATCTCTAATCTGGATGCTTAAGTAAATGATTAAAAAGAGATTTTTCTTTTTAAATTCATCTGTATACTAGGTTATTAACTGAAATTTTTACAATGTTTTTTTAAAGCCGCTTTTGAAGTATTAACATTTTTCCTTAACTTTATTATAGACGTATATTTTATCTTGTTTGTATGTGTACATCTTTTAATACCTACACAGATTTTCTATCATTTCTTTATTGATTTAAATAAGCAGGTACACTTAAAATGCCATTCATTTTTTTAATGTAAATATTTTCATTATATTTATGCCGTTCAAAAACAATGAAATTTCAACTCAATTATGAATAATCTCAACATTTCATCATACTTTTCATAAACAGTGTATACTGAATATTACGCTGTTTTAATGGAATAAGTAATGTATTTTTATGATATAGTAATGTTATGTAATACAAGTTCCTTAAAAGAAGTATGAAGTATGGAAATTATTGAAATGATGTCAAAATTACCGCACCTAATTTCAACATAACATGTACTCTAAAGTCTTTACAACTTCATAGATGATTTAGAAAAATTGTAAAATATAGATGAAATATAGATTCTTATGTTAATAATTACGGGGTTTTAAAATATTTTTCATTTGTTTAATAAATTTGATTTTTTTGTTTTTATAAAACTAAAAATATAATACATATTTTTATACATAATTTAAACTATGAAATTTAAAGAAAAAAATTATACACAATTGAAAGTATGAATGAATAAATTTAAACTATGAAATTTCTTGCATGTTCTTCGTACTAGATATTTAAATAATGAATACAATAATCTATCAGAGACCAAATTTATTGAAAGATTACTTTTAGTTCTCATTTGTTTGATAAATTAATTATACTAATCTATGTAAATTACTCAATTTACTTATGGTAATTACTTTAATTTTGTCGAGAGTATTTAATACTCCCATAAATAATGAATATACTGTAGCAAACCAGTAAATTGCATATTAACCTTACTCGCAAAAATGTGTGTGTAGTTTAAACTTACTGCCATAGATCCCTTAGATTAAATTGAAATAAAATTGCTTGGGATAATGCTGTTGTTCAAAATTTTTCAAGCAGAATGTTTGTCAGGTGGTTGATGCTACATGAACCCACAAAATATATTTTGAAAACTTATAGAATAGATTTACTAATTATCAGGTATGTGAATTGTCAGCCTTTACGGAAGGTGATGGAGATTTATAAATACTTATTTGCTCTCAAAGAATGTTGTAGTATGTATTCATATTACAATCATAAATTGATAAATAATATACTAAAATGCTCATCTTATGAATGTGAGAGGTATATTTCTCCATATTAATTTTACTTAAGCGAATAAGTATTGATAACAGATAAAAGCATACTACTTACACTTGGCAGCAAACAAATATACGCCAAAAATATATATAGCTAAATCTAACTTCCTAAAGGAATTTTACCTTATGGTTGAGCACTTTCTCGTGATTAAAGCAAAATGTGGGTTTCCGAGTCTAATTATAATAAAATATAAAAAGAGAATTGATTTTAGAATAGTTAATAATTTTGCTATTAAAATATTCATTTAGACCGAAGGAAGCTAGAAATTTTGAAATTATGATAAATCTGTTTTCTTTTATAATACGTATATCTGTATTAAGTTCGATGTCAATAATGCTGATAATAGAGTTACTAAGATTATGAATTTGAAAATGATTGAATTCAAGATTAAATTTTCTATTGTCATAGTTTTCAATATATATATATACATTATATGCATATATATATATATATATATATATATATATATATATATATATATATATATATATATATATATATATATATATATATATATATATATATATATATATATATATATATATATATATATATATATATATATATATATATATATGCATATATATATATATATATATAGACCCAGCCACGCGTTGCAGTGGCTGAGTTTTTATAATGCATTGAATCAATTTTTTACTAATTCCTGGGTATAATCAAATTAATATTTTCTAAAAATATTTATAGGTTCATTCATATGAGATTAAAAATAAAACGTTTCGCAAAAACTTAAAAGTAATAGGTAAAGTATCGAAATTTTGAAATTAAGTACAAACCAACATATACTTTCTGAATTTACATTTTATTCATCTTATATTAAATTATAGTTTGTAATTAGTGACTTACTCTTATAAAATATACTATATAAATTAAAAACATCTAAAAATAAATTATTGTAAATGAGGTAGATAACATTGACATCGAACTATTATTCTTTCAATTTTAAATTATTAAAATTAAAATTATCTAAGTACTACTTTGTGTACAACATTCTTGGTTAACCTGTCTTTCGCTAACACGAAGAGATTTGATGGTTTTCCTACACGTGAGCAGGCAACATATAGCTGTCCATGTGAGAAACATGTGTTTTCCAAATCCAAACCACAAATAGACATTGTTTGGCCTTGAGATTTATTTATGGCCATCGCAAAAGCTAAACAAATCGGAAATTGGAGCCTTTTAAACGGTATTGGAGATTCTGACGCTATCAGTGGAATACGTGGAAACAGGACGATATCTTCTTTGAATTTTTCCGTCAAAATTGTTGCTTAGAAAATATTTTCTGTCATTTCTTTAATGACTAAGCGTGTACCGTTACATAATTGAGGTGGGTTTAAATTACGTAGAAGAATAATTGGTGAACCGATTTTCAATTGAAACTATGTGGTGGCATTCCTGGCATATCCAGAGAATTCAAAAATTCAGTTGGGAAGTTTACGGCTTCGTTTTCAATATAAAACTGTGTCGATTGATTTAAGAGACATCAAATCACCGGGCAACATCTGTTGTATATTGAAGTTAATTTCGTTCGCATCAAAGTTTCTTGCTGCCAAAATAGCACGATTACAGAGCCAATTATCAAATTATAAAAGAAAAATAAAAGTCTATAAAGAAATACTTACAATGTTTTCGAGGTGGTATGAAAATTAGTAGAGAAAATCAGTAATAAATAAAATTTTATTTTACTATTTATAATAGTAAAAATATTCAAATTGAACACTACACAATAATAACACAATACAAAGTATAATTATAAAAATGATTCACGAAAAATTTTTACAGTATGATTATACATCATGAAAATATATGTAAATTCTATATTCAACCACGCGCTTGCGCTCGCACGCTAATTTACTCTGGGAGATACTATAATCTAGAAAAATAAACACATCGCCATCTGCCGAATACCTGTGCAACTTAGATGCTAAATCACCAACTATTTGGAATTTATAGAACTAACTGATAAATAAACACTAATATCGTATAATAAATGTTGAGATCAATAATTAATAGATAAAAACTATTCTATCTTTTAAGTTGGGCTATATTATAAATGGTTACAAAATTTTATCAAAATCCGTTCAGTAGTTTCGGAGTTTATCGCGAACATACATCGTGACACATGAAATTTTTATGTATATAGAATTGCTGACCTACCCACGCTTTGCTGTGGCTGAGTAATTATAATACATTGAATGAATTTTTTACTAACTCTTTGGTACAATCAAATTAATATTTTCTAAAAAATTTAAAATAGGTTCATTCTTATGAGATTAAAAATAAAACGTTTCACCTAAATTTAAAAGTAATAGGTAAAGTATCAAAATTTTGAAATTAAGTATAAATCAACATATACTTTCTGAATTTACATTTTATTCATCTTATATTAAATTATAGTTTGTAATCAGTGACTTACTCTTATAAAATATACTATATAAATTAAAAACATCTAAAAACAAATTGTTATAAATGAGGTAGATAACATTGACATCGAACTATTATTTTTTCAATTTTAAATTATTAAAACTAAAAAATTTTTTCCGCGGTATTATACTGAAATAAAAAAAAATTAAAAGAATTTATCATTTGAATAAATAAATTAGATCAAAATGTACTGCTGAATAAATTAATAATTATCAAATTATAAAATTAAAATAAATAAAAGGCTATCGAGAAATACTTACATGTTTTCGAGGTGGTATGAAAATTAGTAGAGAAAAACAGTAATAAATAAAATTTTATTTTACTATTTATAATATTAAAAATATTCAAACTGAAGAACACTGCACAATAATAACACAATACAAAGTATAATTATGAAAATGATTCACGAAAAATTGTTATAGTATGATTATACATCATGAAAATATATGTAAATTCTATATTTATCCACGCGCTTGCGCGCGCACGTTAATTTTCTCGAAGATGGTATAATTTAGAAAAATAAACACGTCGCCATCTGCCGAATACCTGTGCAACTTAGATGCTAAACCGCCATCTATTAGGAACTTACAGAACTAACCAATAAATAAACACTAATGTCGTATAATAATAAATATTGAGATCAATATAATTAAGAGATAAAAACTATTCTATCTTTTAAGTTGGACCATATTATAAATGATTACAAAATTTTATCAAAATCCGTTCAGTAGTTTCGGAGTTTATCGGGAACATACATCGCGACACGAAATTTATATATATATATATATATATATATATATATTATAATTGTGTACATGCGTGTGTATGTTAGAAACATATTGCTAATTTAAATTACTGTACCATTGGCAAAAATTTCTACTCTAAAAAGAATGTATTTCATGTAAAAAATCAATGAAACACAACCTACACAATATTTGTAATCATTATATTATTATGTTAAATAATTTACGCATAAAATATTTGCCATAGAATATTTTCTAAAGTACTTTTTTTACTTATTTTATTATATTATACTTAATAATTGAGGTATAGAAAGCTGTAATAAAATTTCTTTAAAAGTAAAAGTTAACATATGACTTTTTAATATCACACAGGCTCAAAGATAATCTTTAATAGTTTCTTCCTTTTTATTTTTATCAATTAATATACGGTTAAATTGATAAAAATGTTTTAGAAATTTAATATCAATTTAATATGTAAATTTTGGTAATTAATGAATTTTTAATAATAAGGATATATATTTTAGAGTTGAATGCGAAATACTTGATCTTAAACTAATAACAAATTAAATGTCTTAAAATTAATTGATAAAATAATATTTTTGCAATCAAAAAAGTAAGAATAAAAATAGCATTAAGAACACATAATAAATTAAACATTTTAAACATAAAAATGTTATTACCTTTTTATTCTAAATTATTGAAATATTAGGAAATTTTTTAATTACTAATGTACTTCTTAATTAAATTTATTAACGAATGTAATACAAGTTCTTATAGTTTTATTTAATACTTACTTCCTTCAATCAGTGTCACAGTTCTTTGAATTTCTCCTAAAGTATTGCTGACAACACATACATAATTTCCAAACACAGATGGATCCTTTATTTTTACCTAAATTAATGTATAATATAATTCAAACAATATTATTATTTGAAATATTTTATGAAAAGTCATTTAATATCAGATTGTACAAAATATATCTATCTATTGTATAGAGAATATATCTTTTTATTTTTATTTTACTAATTTTCAACCAATTGTTACGAATCCGCTATTTCTGTAATATGTTCCTTACTTACATTGAGTCATATTAGTGAGTTTTGAAATATAAAAGGGGCAAAAAAAAATTAAGGCCTTGAATATAAATGCTTTTAAATACTTAAAAAAGTAATATCGCCAAACATAATAAAATAATGTTTGACGATGAATGTTTACTACAGTTTTAAGTAATTATTTAATGAAAATTATTTTGAACGGAAATTAAAATTTAGAAAAAATATCTTTCGGTGTCACAGATGTTAATTGCAATATGATTTTCACAAGATAAATTAAAATGAATGGAAGTAATTAACAGCTTATAATGAAATTTAAAAAAAAAAAAAAATTCTGATTCATATCAATTTTCGCGATGTTTTGGGTGACTTTAGGATCTATTACACTTGATATTATGACATATTTTGTCAAATTGATCATAAATATTTTCAAACAAAGAATAAAAAAATCTTCAAACCCACTTATCTTTCTTAGTGTTTGAATTGATCGTAAATTCAATTTATAACAATTATATAATATGATTTGTATGATATTTGTGACTGACTAAATCTCATATATAAAAATAAGCAGATATTAAAAATTTGAAGTTGAAATAAATAAGATTTTTGTATAGACTTATTTATACAAGAAAATAATCTTTTATGAAGGAATTTGTTGATAGCATTCAAGATCAAAACATAGTTTGAAAAAAAAGGGCATCGTCCTATGCATATTCTGCATTTCTGTATTATTATTATTATATATATATATAGGTGCCCGCTGGGTAACGACAAATGAGTAGCAGTCTCTGGCCTTATTGTAACATAGGGTTCAACCCTCTTGTGCCCGCGCATATGGCAGATATATATATATATATATATATATATATATATATATATATATATATATATATATATATATATATATATATATATATATATATATATATATATATAGAGATAGATAGATAGATAGATAGATAGATAGAGAGATAGATAGATAGATAGATAGATAGATAGATATAGATATAGATATCGACCTATACTTATTTATTTAATTATTTTGATACTTGAAATTATATCCTTAATTAAATTTTATAAACATTTACAGTTAGTTAATGCTATTTGAAAAGTGTTTGGTATTTGGTTGATATGAATACAGCCTCTGAATATTATTGGCTTACAAAATTATTGAAACTATTTTTTTATGTTTGTTTCATTTAATTAATCACCCTAGCATTATAAATATAAATATAGGACATATTTATTTTAAAATATTCTTATTTCCTCTAATAAATATTAAATTCCTTTAATTACCCATTTAAATTTTTTAATGCCGCCATAAAATTATGTATTCAATTGTGAACCCATTTGTTTTCACTGCACTATTGTAGACGTCATAGTTGAAGTGATATAGTGAACTATTTCTGTACTTTTGGAGATTATTTTCATTAGATCATTTAAACTATTCCAAATTGTAATCTTTTCACTTTAAGGAAATGAAATATAATATTTGTACTTGTATTAAACTTTTTCGATAAAATATTTATTAATGTATAATTCTGTGACCGAATTTGAAGCTTTGAAATTAGAAATACTTTGAAGACCATTTTTCTTTTGCTAGCATTTTATAAGCTTTTATAACATATCATTGAATGCACTTTTCATTGACAACAAACATGTGGAAATACAGTAAAGTATATATAGTAATAATTTTTATAAAGTACACTATATAGAAATTACTTATGTAGTTTATATGTTCTTATAAGATTTAATAATAAGTTGCTTTATTCTTATAAAATTTATTAAATATTTACTTGTAATTGTTGCAAATAAATATTAGCAATCTAATGAATATTTTAAAATATTTCTTCTGAATTAATCATCGATATCATTTGTGACATCCTTCAAATATTCATTCGACTGGAAATAATATTAAAAGTAACTAAAACGGTGATGCTGTACAAAGTTCCTATCATCAAATGAATGTTTTTATATTTTTGTAAATTGAATTGCCAAATGTTTTAGTATCATCTACAGCCTATCGGTTTATTTCTAATTTTCGATATGCTATAGGTGCAAAAATAATTGTGTTCAATTTATATTTTTTAATACATTTTTTTCAATATTCTCAAAAAGATTTGAAAATAAATTCTTTATGGTTTTAATTTTAAAAATATAGTCTATTCTAACTATTGCGACAGAAAAAATGATTAATGCATTAATCTTGTCATTTTACTTTAAACAAAAATTATATCCAAACACAGGGACAAATGAGCATTAGCTAATCTAATTTATAATAAAAATAATGATAAAAATTCTCTAACAACTGCATTGAATAAGAGTTACTGAACTATCACGTAAATGTAATTTGAATTTAAGATCAAGAAGAAGTAAATTAAGTTTGCATTTGTACATTAATTGAAACGGTCCGTAATTATTAGGAAGTACAGTTTCAGGTAAATAGGACGGAAACTTAGCGAATAAATTGATTCTCTGAAGATTCTAAATCACCCTGATAACTGTGGTGTAATTCAGAACAATTAACCGATTAAGACTGAAGTGCGGGAATCGGAAGAACACAATTAAGGGAAATATGTAGATTCAGGAGAAGTTTATGGTTCTCCAAGATTAGTTGGTTAAGCAATTAGCATATCTAAGGATATGACACTTAGTATATAATAAGCACCACAATATGAGTTTTAGGCAACTAATTTCTGAGAAAATTACGGATGTTCTCAAAAATGATATCCCCATTTCCTGATAGTGATATTGATAAAGGGATTTAAATCTTATGGCCTGGATGTAGAATTTGCTAAATTATTTTAAAATAAGCAGAAGCTTATTAAAATATTTGCAACTTAATATAAAAATAAGATTTTTTCAGTATCATATCAAATTCACTTTTTTAGAATACAGATTGATTGATCCAGGATTTTGAAACCAGATGAATAAAATAAAATAATTATAGTGAAAAGAACTGAAAATGTAGATTAGTAAGTCTTTAGAAGGTAATTTTGTAAAATTTCGTTTTCTTTTTACCCCTTTAAGTAAAAACATTATTTTAATGCATTAAAGATTTGTGCTTCTTATTTTTACCTCAAAGTTATGCTTCATGGCCATTCATGAAAAATATTTGAATGAAGAATGTATGCATTATAAAAAAGCATTAAGTTTTTAACGAAGTGAAACTACTTTTTTTCCAAAAAAACTAAAATATAAATATATAGTCTTTTTTGTAGTCAGTTATGGAAATACTACTGTAAACTGGAATTCTCAATAAAAAATTTTCATGCAAAACAAGTAATTATTCATATAATATAAGTAACTCAGAGTTGTTCAGAATAAACAAATAAATCGCGTATATTTTGATAATAAAATTAAATTCACTTTCAATTCATAAGAATCATTCACTTGAATGTTTCACCATCAAAGTGTACTGAAAATGATATATTTCCTGTTTGAACACTTCTTTTGAAACAGCAATCATAAATGATTATTTTAAAAAGTACATATATTTATTTTATTTTTTAAACAAGGACAAGTTCAGTTTTGGATTTGTTTTGTCAAATATCAACCCTAATTTTACAAAAGCAGAAAATAATAGCTTTACAAAAATTTTATTTTTCAAATTTTAATTTAAGCATTCATCCTTTAAAAATTATTTTCATTATCCAAGATTATCACATTTAGCATCATTGATGTGTAAGAATATTTCTCAGAGAATTTATGTCTAACCTGCAGAATGCTTCTCCATTTCTGATTAATGATTTTGTATGTCTTGTCATTCCCCAGCAGCTTACGTTCCCGAAACCACTCAAAAATCGGGGGAGGTTGAGAATGGGCTGCGCATGTCAAGTTAGAACTGGATCCAATAGTACCATGGGCTGTAACCATTTGATGAGTGTGCCAGACAGGCCTATCTGTGGAAAATCAATTTCTGTAATCAAAATCAGTATTATGCTAATTAAAATAATTTAATGAGCAAATAAGTTAAATTCTAAGTTTAAGAGTTTTTTTTTTCAGAAATTTTTGTTCAGTTCAAATTTTAATCTAGAGACGTCTTATAAATTTATAAACTGCTGATAATGAATAAAGTACTGAAGATAAATCAGCTAATGATATCTTACAGTACTAAATATAATAACAAAATAGGAGATATGATAATAAAATTGTAATTACAAGTAAATTAGTGTTATCCTAATAACTAGTGTTTACGTTGTTCTGGGGTTAGACGATATTCAATGGTCGTTAAACTGGAAGTAAAATAATGTAGAGTAAATAGGAATAGAATTGCGGATTTTATTGTTATCGTTATAATAGAAGCGATATAATAACGCAACTACGTTTTATTTGAGCTACGTCAGTTTTTTTTCTCTGCACACATTAAATTTGTCAGTAGATTATGGCAAGAGCTTATGTAGAAATCTTATTATAAGAATTCAGATTTTGCTTCAATTTATATACTTGTAAGCTATGTTTATTCAAACTTGTTTGGTTGATGAACTCTTGAAAAAATAGACATTTTGTAGTTAAAGAAAATACCATGCCTCTGACCTTAAGAAAACTAAATGACTATTTGGATTGCGTGGAGTCACAAATATGGAGACTTTGACTTATAATTCAGTATTTGTGACTGTTACGTTTGTAATTGTCACAAATACTGAATTATAAGTCAAAGTCTGCTGCATCATCATAACTGTTATCATGAAAACAATTTAGAAAAACAATCATAATTTATATTTGTTTAAACTGTGCTCATAACAACTAGCAAATTTAAAAATCATCCTTCAAAATGCTGATAACATTATCTGTAAATAATAAGAATTATGTTACCGAAAATGTTGTAAATATATAGATATTCATTTACATAATTAAAATGATGAATAAAAACAAATTCAGTAAATAGTTATTACTTATATCTATCAAATTTTATCAAAAATATGAATTTGGTTTGAAGATCCGTAAGTGAGATTTAAAAAATGTACTAATATAAATTCTTAGTTTTAAAATATCCCAGAGAAATATTTGCTTAATTTACTATGTAGAAAAAAAGATTAGTATTGCTAAATAATCATATATATCAAAATATTGTACTTTTGTGCACAGTAATAATTATGTATTATTACAAAAAAGTAAAGAAATAAACAATTCGCATAAAAAAGTAATATATTAATTTTTTTCTTAGCAATAGGATCATAAATTATATTCAAAACATTTCAATTATTAAAAACGATATACGCAAAAATTTATATCTTAAATAGTCAAAAATTATCTTTTACAAAATAAAAAAATAAGAAACTAATTCTATTCCGCAGAAAAAGCCAAGCACAAGATTATTCCAAATTTAAAAAAATCTATAAAACAATTTATAAATAATGTATTTCGTTAATTTGAATCCAAAATGCATAAAATTTTCCTTATTAATATGATTAAAAAAATTCATTAGATAAAAGCAATTTAATGATCTTCTTCTACGAAACAGAATTAGATTAATAGCAATAATTTCATGTAAAGAGTGTATAAAACAAAATAAACCCGGACTTTTCTTGTCAAAAATAACTTTTTAATTAAAATTGTGCTAAGAACTCTTAATTAAAATGTATTGACCAAGAAAATCTTGCTTTTTATATATTTGAGCTCTTATTTTAATTATTAATTCATTTTTAGGAAGCCATAAAAAATTATAAACTGAGTAAAATTAAAAGCATATTGCATAAGGTACCATCAACAGTATGATATTATAACAAAAGAAAAATTACTGGCACAAATGACATCTGATTATCATAATTATTTATTTTGTTACTTTTTAATTATTTTGAGAAATAAGTATTAAACAGAAAAAAATGAATAAAATAGATGTTGCAAATGAAAATTATTTTGTATATTTATCAAGATTAATTTTTTATACCGTGAATTTTAAGGCTACATGTGAAATTATAATATATATATATATATATATATATATATATATATATATATATATATATATATATATATATATATATATATATATATATATATATATATATATATATATATATATATATATATATATATATATATGCATGTAGAAAGTGGTAAAATAATTCCTAGCAGTAATGATTTTGTATGCAATTATAGATGATATAATATTGAAAATCATTGATTATGTACTATAAATTGCATATGTAAAATTTACTTTCAAATATATATTTGCTTTTCCTCTTAATTAAAAACCATGCTCGTTTTATGTCAAATGAGTAATAAATTACAGTATAAAAGTTTAAAATATTCTACTTAATTTATGGAGATCCAGAGATATGACAACAAAACCTAACATATCTGCTTTAATTGCGATAATATTCCACTAAAACCCCAAAAACGCATATTTTACTATCCTGCATTTTAATTTCTCTGGATCAGCTTGGGGATTTCAACCTAAGTTAGACATAGAAAAGAGACGATCTACTCTCCGAAAACATCATGGATATAGCCAGCTGTGTTCCGTACACTCATGGTCATCTATAGTTTTTCCCATGGACACATCACCAAACAACCAAATTTGAGCATAATAGCTTAAAATATTTTACTTAATTCGTTATAATTTTTTTTAGTATTTCAGTAGATAATGTGTGTATGTGTATGTGTTTAATAATAAATTATATATACTTCTTGTAAAATCTTTTTTTAAGTAAATTTTGAAGCCACAGATCTAATTATTGTTAAATCATCAGTCTGCTCTATTAAATTGAGCTATATTAGCATCATTTGTTAGAAAAGTGAAGTAGTTAGATTATTTATTTGATGACCTCCGTCTTATTGCATAACTATAAAACACATGCACAAATGACTTTCTCTTCAATTGATTACTATAGAAATCAACATTTTGACGTGTTCATGATATTTTAATGATAGCTAACATGCTTAAAATCAGCTGATGGAGAAAATTAGAGTAATATGACTGATTTAGGTAAATTGAAAGCTTACTAAAACGTATACTCTTATCACTAACATAGACACATGTGTTTTATATTTTTATAAGAATCCTATATTTCAGTGATTGATGCAATTATTGTGCAAGTCAGTCAATGTTTCCTTCCATCTCCAATAATAAATTTCATAATTTCATCTCTTATTTCCTAGTATTTTATAAAACCACAAATGATATTTAATTAAATTTGAACTTTTAATAGTAAAAGAAGATATGAAGTTAGTATCAAAAAACAATATACTCTAATTACAAACAATAGATACCGAGTAGCAAGACAACGGGATCAATGCCAAAATAAATTTACCTAGTTTTAAAATTATAACTCAGTAGCTCAAATTGCCTCAAAACCATTACACGATTCTGTGTGACAGAGTCTTCAACTCAGCTGAAATCCTTGTTTCTTATTACCACACAAGATAACTGATATCAGGATTTGTATATATTAACGAGCATTGAAGTTTCCACTAGCACAGTATTTAACTAGGTTTGGAAGATCAAATAAGATTATCTTGTATATATAAGCCAGGATTTCGTTATAATCTCCGGTCATTAGTGGCACAATAAAAAGTGGAACCGAAATAAAAAAATGTATATATATTATAGTAAGAATATGCAAGACAGCGAATTTTTAATATTCTAGAAAAATTGTATGTATAATCACAAGAAGAACTTGGTATTTTCAAAATTACCTCGCTCTTTTGTGAATTATAATGATGATAACTTCAATTTTATAATTTGTACCAAGGCAAAAAAATGTCACCTCAAATAACGAGCCATTTTTATATTTTAGCTTTCTGTGTAAATGAAATGTGATTTGAGTTAAGCTCTTTTACGGTTTACATAACATGAATTACATTTGGTACTAAGAAAAAGCAGAACTGATTTCTTAATGTATCGATACCATCAGTGTTTATTATATTGTGTGTGGATCTTTTTTAACTCAGCAACAAGCGTCGAGTAGAAAACCTTAAGAGTTTTAACTGACCCCAGAAATATATTTACAAAAAGAAAATAATCGGTTAAAAAGAGTTCAGTAAATACAAATGATCAATAAAAATATGCTATTTTTCAAAATTGGAATGCCATGTGTGAACTGTTTTTCATTAACTATTGCAAAAATTCAGTCAGCCAATTGAAAAATCTATTTTGAAAATGTGGAGTATGTTTGTGATATATAGTTTAACGAATGAAACTTTGATAAATTTTAGAAACAAGTTATTCTTCCTTAGTTTCATTTGATTTGTTTACATTGACGTATCATTGCAATATTCCCTTAACTAGTAAACATTTTTTGTTACTTAACTTAACAGGACATTCCAGTATTGAATTAAAATCAAATTTCTTACTTATTAGTTTTCATAAAATGAAGTGTGCCGCATATATGTATTTCAAATTCTCTAACTTAAAAACAAGACAGTAATGCCAATAAAAAAGAAAACAACAGTACAAGTTGTACAAGTTAGACTAATTACTGGCAAAAAATGTAATGTGTCTTGAAATAAAAGAGACGTATTACTCAAAATTAAAGCAATTATTTTTTCACTATTTTTTTAATATTATTCATTTAACATAATTATTTCTTTCTTCGAGAAGTGAGATACAAATATATAACACTACTTACAATATTAACAATACTAATAAGAATACTAATAACAATATAAATGATTTTAGCAAAAAAAGTAATTTTCTTTCAGAATATTACTTACTAAAGTCGTTTATGTCACTGGTCCACTTATACTTATAGATGATTACTCTCTGAACATGTCTTTGTTTAGTTACTTTACTAATTTCAATGCATTGTAATGAATATATATTACTTCAGAATTACTTTATCCTATTATGCACATTATTTTATCCTGTAATTCAGTTCCAAATATTTTATAAGAATGCATATTAATGCATATTGTGAATGTTGAATCAAAAATTGCCAAAAAGAATAATCCATTTTGAATATTTTTTTCTTGGATTATATTGAAAAGTTTTTTTTATCAGGTAATAACACGCCCCGCCACGAAAGAAACATTTATTTTGAGAATATAAAAATGTTTTTATCCAATTCTTCTCTAATGTACATATTAAGCATTTTATTAAATCAAAATTGTTAATGAAAAGTTTAAAACAAATGTATGAACAATTTTATGAATGTTAATGCTCACGAACAATAATGATTACAAACGAAATATAAGAACTTTTTACCCAGACTATCATAAATCCTATCGAGTTTTAAATTATAAAGAAAATGGATTTTTATATGTGGATAGTTACCAATAAAATAGAATGTCATGTGAAATTTTGAAAATTAATTATATGTCTTGCATAACTGAACACAAATCTAAAATTTCCAGAAAATTACTTCTGAAATTTATACTTAAGAAAATTTTATCGTACTGTATACATGAACACTTAACCTTTAAATTACTTAACACTTGTAAAAAAAAGGATTAATCCAAATTATAATTATTAAAAAAGTCTTCAACACACATGATTAAATTAAAACTAACTATTCTTTTGTGGCAGGATCGACATTTTCGGGATTGGAAATTCCACGATAGATTATTCTTTTTGCACAATAAATGTCAAATTTATAAATTAATTCATAAATAAATATAAATAGATATAAACTTATTAACTCAGGTATTTTGTTTAGGAATTTCTAAAATATTATGAAAGATAATCAAACATTGATTATTTTCAATAAAAATATATGAAAATAAAATCCAGTTAATGAGAAATAAAAATAGCTTTTGATATTTTTTCATAAAAGAATTTATTTGAAATATCAATATGTGGAAACACAAAAGTTATTTTCATTGTAAACATACTGTTAAAATTATATTTTATTTTAAAATTTAAATTCATTTTACGGAATTTTCGGAAATTGTTTGTTTGTCGCTCAACGGTCATTTTTTGCACACGAGGGCTAATTAGACCGCGACCTACGATTTAAAGAGGATTCCGAACCATTACGAACATTCATACCCAAGGTGGGATTCAAACCCACGAACTGTTGAACCGATGGCAAGAGCGCTAACCATTCGGCTGCCAGCTCGGCTAATTTTCGGAAAGGTTATATTTTAAAATATTTTTCTTAATCACAGATATAATTTAATCATTACATTCTTTTTATCGTAGTAAAATTATTAATAAATTAGAGATTCACTTTATAAAAAATATTTTCATTTATTTCTTTTAAAAATTTTTAGAAATTGGCAATAAGAATGAAAATGCGAACCGTACAGTGGACGTGGAGTGTGATATCTCTATCCTTCATTTGGGAACTGTGAGGAGTAACGACAAATGCACGACATGTATAATTCCCATAATCAGATGGCCTCAAATTGCGTAAAAACAACCCATCTTCAGTTATAGTATATCTTGGACCTACAAAAAAAATTAAGGAACAGTATATAAAAAAATTCAAACTATCACATAATTTAATCTTACTAAAACAAGTATCATATCAACATGTTTAATTCAAGTAAATATAATTATTTAATAAATCTGTATATTGCCTGATAGTCGTGCTTCAATCCAGCATCTTTTAAATTGGAACACTGTTGAAGATCAAACTAGCCTGGAAATACTAAATGTTCTTGAGAGACTGTCACCCGAACACACAGTGCATTTCCAAACGATCCCTTTACACGTGGGAGTAGATGGGAATGAAAGAGCGGATTTCTTGGCCAGATCGGCGTCAGAGGAGGGAGTAAACCCAGGAGGAGAACTCACATCTAGTGAGATTTCTTCCCTGGCAAAAACTGAATTCAATAAGTTTATGAAAATTCCTCCCAACCATCCATGGTACTTCGCCAAAAGACCGGGTAAGACCTTCAATCTTAGACCAAGATCTGATCAAACTGCCATTTCCCGCTATTTGAGTGGGTACACGAAAGGAATACCCTTTCAGCAGGGGCAAAGGATGTTTCCAGACTGACCTTGATGTTCCGTCAATATGGCCTCCCCTGGACATGTCTTAACCTGCCTAAATTTTAAAAAAAGATGATGTCCTTCGGGACCATTCCATTTTTTAGACATTCTAGATATTTTTAGTTTTATAAGGGTTGTCTAGCCTAGCTAGACAACCAGAGATAAGTAACAACAACAATAACATAAATCTGTATTCCAAGTGCTCAGTGAATTTTTATCTTAACATGTTTCTTCCTAATACCAATATTAACTATGATAAACATAAACACGACGTGTACAGTGATCAGTAAAACTTACTTTGATCAATAATTAGATCAGTAAAAAAAGGGACAACTTTTAGTACTCGCATAGAGTTACAAATCTTTTCTCGAAAACTGAATGGTAAATTAATCAAAGTAAACATAAACTTGCTAAATAAAAGTAATTAATGTAAAAAAACGTGTGTCTTCCACAAGAGCATGAAATCAACGTTATTAGTTTATTTTCAAGACCAATCACATTAACTTCTTAAAACACACAATCAGGACAAACAACTTCCTACTAGGCAGAATTATTTTTTGTGATCAATAGGTTCTCAGTTAGTAACCACTAATTAGTAACATGAGTACCAGTTAGTTATACCAGTTAGTAACATGAAGAAAATCCCATGCTGCAGCTTTTGTAACATTTAGTGCGACAGATCAAAATAAGCCTCCAATGTATGGTGTCAAACATACAAAACAATCGTCTGAAGAATCACGTTTTCTTGAAATCTAAAATCCATGCAGAAAAGTACACAATGTAGCTGCCATTAGCAGCAACAACCAAAAATGCTGAAGAAATACATGAATGTCTCTATGAAATGTCATTGAAAGAGGCATGAGTCGAGGAGAAACTGCAAAATCATGTTCGAATAAAATATACACCAGTCGTCATATGATGACTCATATGATATCATTATATCTCTTTCATACTCGCTGATGAAAATTTAAGTAAAAGGCTAGCAACGTATGTTGAATCTGGACACTAGTAAAGGTCAATGGGATAAAAGTGAATGTAATAAAAATTATTAAAAAAAGTTATTTATATAACTAATAAACAAATAAATCAATCGGAAATATATTTTTATAATACTTTAAAGTATTTGGAATGGAACACTTTTGAGTTGAAGAATGGAAACTAGTTTTCATCAAAAATTAACTTATTATTTTACCAAAAAATGAATAAAATATAGGTTAAACTAATTTAAACATAATTTAACAAGAAATAATTTATGACTAAGTAAATTGAAGATTATTTATATAAATATCTTATAATATTAAAAGAAATATTTTCTAAATATTTTCAATCATGTAAATAAAAATAAATATATTTAGTTTCATATCAATTAAAAAAATTGTGAAGCAAACTTTATGTCTTAAAGGGAAATGATTTTTGTAAATTTTCAATTGTAAATAAGCGATGTTTTAACTAAGATAAATGTTTTTATTTCATTTTCTTTTTACTATTTCTGTAAGAAGATAATGCATAATATGTGAAAAAATATATGACACATTATAAATTAAGGTAAAATGTTTCCTTTGAAAAATTAGCAGTAAATGAATATGCCTTTAAAGTAAAAGAATGAAATATAAACTTACCATCAAGAATAAGTGTTCCGTTCACGTACCAAGAAATTATGGCTGAGGGATCGGATCTTACGTTACACATGATCATATGATCATCGCCTTCTTTTCCTTCTTGGTGTGTTGGAGTTCCCCAAAATGAGATGGAAACTGGAAAATAAATCATTATATTCACATACTTTCTAATTTTCCATGCAGTAATGATGTTATCATCTATAATTATTGTATGTGTATTTTAAACATTATTTCATGCGTATGTGTAGGAAAAATTGAATAAATGGTATATATAGAAATAAATGATTTTTTACTGTCAATAATTTAAATCTCTTTTTAGCACATTTTAAACCTAAATAACAAATTCAAAATTACTTAGTGCAATCAAATTTAATGAAAGCTTAAGAAATATTTTAATATTTAGTCGATAAAAACTGTTACCTATTTGAGTTAAGCATTTTTACCTCACTTAACCTAAGGCTTCTAAAGTAAGATACTAAGCTTTTATAGTTTTCTTTTATTGGTATAAATGCACAAATAAATGAATTCGAAAAGAAATAAGTGTGTGAATACTGAATTTAGATCACATATGTAAAGTTATGTATATATTGTTTGCAACTTTGAACATTATAAAAGATAAATGATTTACAACAAAATTTAAACACTCTTGGAAAAAAGAATAATCACAGTTATACATGGAAAAATATTATACAAACATAACAAAATCTAGTTTTAATAAGGAAATACATTGGTGGCATCGAGTTTCCATACTGCAAATTAAGTTATGCATCAGTAAAATGGGAAACGAAATCCACACACAGACCCGGACTAATCTGTTTTCTAGATTCTCTGCAAACCATGCTCTCCTGCCCAAAAATAAGCGGGTCTTCTTTGACTTCCGGTGATTTAACACACATAACTGGTCGCTTTATATAGAGACCTAAATGATGAAGACTCGTTCACACCGTACAAGAGGATATTTTTTCCGGATACTAAAGAATGATCTGCAACAAACTGCAGAATAGAAATGCATCTTATCCTCAAGGCTGAAAGAGTCATTAAAATATGTTTGACATCTGTTGTAACTCATGAACGGTCTGAACATGCGCAGTATATCTTCTGGATTCAGAAGTTTTGGTTTGACATTGTTTCCAGAGACGTTGAATCACACTGCCAGACACATTAAGGAGTCCAGCAGTATCAACCTGTTTCCTCCCTAATTCCATCCCTCCAACCAATCACCACTTTAACGAATCGGACAACTGACTTTCTAGACACTGTAAGACTATACTGACTATAGTCAAGAATCTAAAGTTGTAAATCAATAAAATTTACATGCACAATTACAAAAGTCTGATGTTCGCATATTTTGTTCTCCCTCATATAAGGCTTTCATTACGTAGAGAAGATTGTAGATTTTTATTTTTCGTAATAATACACACACACACACGTTTACCTGTGAAATAATGTGAGAAATTCAATAAATAATGTGCATAAAATAATGTGAAACATTCACTTCTTGGATCATAAAAGTTTAAATTTATAATAATAAAATTCAATCTTTTTGCCCAAATATTTTAATTTTGTAATGATTGCTCACTATGTTTTTAGCAATGTCTTCCAGATTACCTAACTCTGTGTTGAAAATGAGGTTAATTTGCAGAAAAAATTATATTTATTAGAAAAACAGGGAAAATAAAATCAACAGTGATTATCTTGTGATTGAACTGAAACACCAATTATAAAAAAATACATTTTAAAATTCATTGTACGTTTTTTTAAATAATATTTGTAATATTAAACACATGAAATAGATGAGACATGTACATTATGAAATGCATATATTGTAAGTAGAAGATCTGGATAAAATCACATACATAAGATTTAAAATTGTTTAATTATTAATAATAATCTCCATTTCGGAAACTCGTGGTCACATTTTTTATTATATTTCAATTTAAAATTTAAATATGTCCACAATTTAAAAAATGCAGGATGAATTACTCAATACAAAGCATTATATAACTTATGAAAAATAAGTTTATATGATAATCATTTATATAACAATTCAATGTAACTCTGCTAAATATTAGGAAAGTATAAAAACTATTAAATTTTTATTGCAAATTCTATCCGTTTATTGTAAATATGAGACCAAATTATTATTTCCATAGACTCCTGTGGATAATAAATAAACTGCAAGAAGTAAATTTTAAAGAAATGATATACCTCCGCATTTAAAAACATTTTACACCAAATATGAATATGTTTCTTCACCAAATATGAGTATGTAAAATTGTAGAATATCAATTGGATGGATAAAAAAATAGGGCAGTTTTTTGTGTATGAACATCTAGAAAGTATTTAACCATTAGATATAAGAAAAAATTTTTAGTTTCTTACAATAAATAGACTTATGATCAGCAAAAAGTCATCATGACTCAAAAGGCATCAAATCATAAAAATATTACTAGATTTTAATATACAATAATTTATACACAAACTCATTCTGGCAAATTTTACCAAATATCTATAGTTTGTATTAAAATGGATGCATATCGTAAAATAGCAACAAGTTATGTTTCTAAAAATATGTTCTCATAAATAATGTAATTTTATTCGTACTGAGAAATCAGTCGTTATATACTATTTAGTGATTAATGTATTAAAAATGGAGCTCTTAACTAATCTGCAATAATGTAATGATGTATTTTAAACAAAAATGTGACAAAATAACTTCCAATTTTCGCAATAACTAGTACCCATATGCCTGAAATTGTTCTCAAAGCAAAACGCAATACAAATCTCAATATTTCACAATCCATAACTGTTAAAAATAAAGACTTTTTACCTTCTGGGACTTTATAGGTCATATAAATAAGTTAAGGAATCGGTGTCTTAATGACACTAGAACTGAGTCAGAAAGTAGTATTTTAATAAAATTAAATTTACTGCACAAGCTGTTCGACGACATTTTTAACATCAAGACTGTAAACTTAAAAAGAAAAAAAAACTGGCTCTTCTAACTTTCATATTGCATCTAAGGCAAGATGATCTTTAATTGCATGATCTACAGAGAGCATGGGCACTGCAATTTCGTTACTTCCATGTTTCCAGATAAGTTATTTTAACAAAATCACGGAATCGGAATCGTTTTTCGGAATCGTGGCAAATGCAGAATGCTTATGTAAAATCTGTTCTTGTTGTTACTTATGACATTTGGACAAGCTAAGCTCACCATGCTTTGGTAATGCGAATTTAAGTCTGTAGGGAGCGTCTTTCGTTTTAATCAGAGCACAACGAAGGTGAAAGTACGTCTTTTGCTCTTCTTAAATCCTCCGATAGATGGCAGCACCAGAGGATTCTACTCCCTCAATTTGGACATTGACCTGAAGGGGGAGGAAATTTTCTCCAGTCTATTGCACCCATGGTAACTGCTCAACGACCGACCACATCATTTTCGATTCCACAGATTTAATGAGCACGTATATCGCATGTACTCGGTGGGTCTTTGGCAGCATTGGGAATCGAAACCCCGTCCTTCCGGATGGAAGGCCGATACCCTAAACACTTGCTTACCATGGGTCATGAATATTCTACAATTATATACTGTTGGAATTATACTGGACAATTAGCTGAAATGATAGATTGGAAACCCATATATGTGAGTTTTCTAAAAAAAAAGTATTTCCATTTAATACTTGATTATATTAACACTTTGGGGAATATAATACTTTAATACTCTAATCTACATTTTCCTAAACCTGTATGAGGAAAAAACAATTTAATATATACGGTCATTATAAAAGTTATCGAGATGCGTTTATGCCTAATTCTTGTATCACATTCTGTTAAACACCTCAAAGTGACAGTAATCTACAGCAATACATTCAGAAAATTAAATCTTCGATTTAAAAAAAAAGATTAAGTTTTGCTATAGCTAATAAATTATTTTCTAATTATGAGTCTGTTGTATTAATTTTGCTGTAGGAATTGATTTTTTAATACATTTAATAAATCATTCGTTAAGGTATGCTTTTTTTAATATCTGTGCCTGTTTTCTTTATAAATTATTTTTTATTTAAAACATTTTAATATTTAGTTCTGTACATTCTGTTTTTTATCTTTACCTGTGACTGAAATAAACGTAAAAATTTAATTTCATTAAAATTGGTTTTTGATTGAAAATAAACACTCTTTATGTCTGTAATTGTATTTTCAGATACCTTTCATGTGATTTACTTGAATTATTTTGTCTTATTGAGAATCTCACATTATACTATATCGCTATATGCAAAGTAATTATTACAAAAAGAAAGTAATTAAAAGAAAATACAGTACTTAATTACTATAATGATAATATAATATTTGCAGCATTTGAAAGGAATAAAAAAGACTCTGAGAATAACTCATAAAAAAGAAGTTACATAAGTCATTAAACATACCATACAAAACAAATATTAATATTATTCAATTATGCATGTTAATGAAATATTCCATTTAAATAAAAATGCTTAGTTAAAGTATTTTTATATAGAATTTTTATACAAATTCCACGTGAAGGAAAAATCTATGAATAAAATATGAGTCATTTAGGGAAAAAAGATAGTCATAAAATATATGAACAATAAAATATTTAATATTTACACTGACAGAAAATCAATTCATTTAACCATTTTCTTTTAGTTTCGTGATAACATTAAACGAGATAAAAAGATAATATTGATTTGATTTCATTGATAGGTTAAACGTGCGCGAATTGTTATAAAAAAGTTAGCTAACATAAAGCAAAAATTGATCTTTCATGCAGCCATAATTTACTTATCATTTTCAAATCAACGGTAAGCGAAAAAAGTTCGAAAAATAAATTAGATTAAAATGGCAAAGACGGTTATTCTAGATAAAATAATGTATTCATCAATAAATTCCTTACTACATCACATATAAGTCTGGAACTATACATCTCTTACATATAATGAAAAAAAGTTTTAAATGTACATTTCTTTTAAACTGAATATTTATATTGTATTTTTAGAAATCGATTTAAAATTGCATATATTATTATTGTTGTTTAATCTCATTTTGAACATTTGTGGTATGAATCATCATATAAATATATAAATGTAATTTTATTAAATTAACTGAATGAATATATATATATATATATATATATATATATATATATATATATATATATATATATATATATATATATATATATATATATATATATATATATATATATATATATATATATATATATATATATATATATATATATATATATATATATATATATATATATATATATATATATATATATATATATATATATATATATATATATATATATATATATATATATATATATATATATATATATATATATATATATATCTGCGTGTGTGTGTGTGATTAATATATATCATTAATTTATGAGAAACGAACTAATTATTATTTTCAATCCTTAAAATATAAAACGTTTGTTATTACATATATTTTGTTCAAAATATTATTTCAAATTTATTTTCTTATACGTTTAGTTTTATACGGTAAAATATTGCTGAATAAAATATATTCCTTTACGAGCAATTATTTGTTTTGATTTAATTAAAAAAGCAAATCATAAATTGAATTTTAATAATGTTAAATTATAATTATGTATTAAAATTTTACAATAAATAAAAGAAAAAATATTAAATTTGTTTAAATTGTGAAAAAATTTTAATTATTATAAATCTTTTATGAAAGAAATCATTAGAAACAAATTTTTTTAACATTTTGTTTCTTATAATTTCATTTCATTCAACTGCAAGAGGTTTTAAAATTAAACTAATTAAATTTTGAGACAAACTTACTAACTTTTTACTTAGAATGCCTTAATATATTTAAAAATATCCAGACAAATTTAAAAAGTGAATCTAAAACTTAACATTTTTTAAATATGTAAAACTTACACACACACTGAGAAAGTACAGATTTCTTTCTGAAATATATATACTTTAACTAATTTATCCGTTTATCTAATTTTCGAAATAAATATATTTGATTTTATGTTTCAAGCAAAAAGAATCAATTTCTTACTCGGAATGTATTTTATTTAAATCAGGCAATGAAACCAAAGGGGAATTTTCCTTCTTAAGAAACATAGGAACCAATTTAAGCAAGAAGAGAACTGCGATACTCGAAATCATCAAAAGAAATCAGACAAGTTAATCAACGTAAAGGACTCGCTCAACAAAACGAACCAGCGATGGGACTTCATGCAACTCTCAAAAGCAAGACCCTTAAATTAATGTATGCATTGCAAGACCTATTCAAAGTTAAGGGGAAATAAAAATTGACTTCATTTTGCTGTAGCATGTAATCAAAAAAATGTGATTCACTTTGATTTTCATTTTAAAAATGTAATGCAAATGGCTATTTATAACAGAGAAATTTTTAATAAAGAATATGCACTCTAAAAGAAATGACGCTTAAAATTAGTAATATTATTCTTGTGCCCAAAATTAAAAATTTTATAATTACATAGTTTATTATTTTAATAATTAATAATTTTATAATTAATAAAATTTTATAATAAATAATAATAATTCATTAAAAAATTTTTCCAATTGGTTCTAAATGTAAAAATTTTAGCAAAATTAAAAGTTCTGTAAAAATAATGATTGTGATTTATAATTACAGAAATTCAATATAGATTGAGCTAATTTCAATGTCTATTATTATGAATATAGTAGGGTTAATATGTCTTTTATTTATTTAAAAAAACAGTATTAATACTTTAAATTTTCTCATAATGAATAGATTTCTATTATATTTAACTATTTAACTTTATCTATCATATCATTAATTGTGGTGGATAGACACACACTTGGTGTTTTCCATTTAAATTTGTTGCATCAATTATGTTATTCATTAATTTTTTAAAAATAATGATTGTAATTTATGATTACAGAAATTCAATATAGATTGAGCTAATTTCAATGTCTATTATTATGAATATAGTAGGGTTAATATGTCTTTTATTTATTTAAAAAAAACAGTATTAATACTTTAAATGTTCTCATAATGAATATATTCCTATTATATTGAACTATTTAACTTTACCTATCATATCATTAATCGTGGTGGATAGACACACACTTGGTGTTTTTCATTTAAATTTGTTGCCTCAATTATGTTATTCATTAATTTTTTACTGATAACCTAGTCTCATTGCATAATAGTGGGGGATTTATACCTCTTAGAAGAATGATTGGGAAACGAATTTTACAAGATAAAATATGCGGTGGTATTCCTTGTAAATCCAATGAATTTTAAAAATTCTATTGGATAATTAACTGATTATTGTCATTGACGATAGTATGTATGGATTTATATGTTGTTTCTTCATGAAATGGTTCATTTTGAACTGTGCAGTCTATTCAAATCACACTAATTTTTTTGGTTGCCAATATAGCAGACTAACTTTCCTATTGATTACTTTTATAATTTTGCAATAAATTTGGAAAACTTTGATTCACAGTGTTATTGTGGTATGCGGATCACACAGTGTTATGCGGAAGGATCTTTAAAGACCAATATGCGTGTTAATTTACAACAAGAGGAGTCTTCTGAATGATTTATAACAATTGTTGGATATTGGGAATGGTAAAATGGAAATGGATGAATCCACACACTATATTACATTACCAGAAAATGTTTGTCGCATTGTAAAATCCACAGATGAATTGATTGTCAAAGTTTACAAACAAATTTGAATGGAAAACACCAAGTGTGTGTCTATCCACCACGATTAATAATATGATAGATAAAGTTAAGTAGTTCAATATTATAGGAATCTATTCATTATGATAACATTTAAAGTATTAATAATGATTTTTACATAAATAGATAAAAGACATATTAACCCTACTATATTCACAATAATAGACATTGAAATTAGCTCAATCTATATTGAATTTCTGTAATCATAATCTTTATTTTTACATTAATATTTATTGTGATGATTTAAGAGATCCATTAAATTCCTCTGCAGTTGTATAACTGGTAGAGTTTGTAAAAAACCACTAGTTAGCAACATAAGTGCACCACCAAAGACCTGCTCATTTCCTCTGACATGATCTTAGTACTTTTTCCATCCCAGAATATTTGCTAATATTACATGTTGGAGTTTTAATCACCTACACATTTAATGCTAATTTCAATGCTGAATATGCTGTTCGACTACCCTCCAAAATAGTTACTGCAATACTATATAATACAATAGCAAGTGCAATATTATTTTGTGATCTTATATTATAGTTGCTAGAATAATTGAAATAAGAAAAGTTTTGCCAGTGCCTCCAGGTGCATCTAAGAAATTCAAATCACAACTCTTGTTGGATATTGCTGCATTTATAATTGTATCATATGTTGTTCGTTGATCTAATACTAATTTTGGCAGATTAGTTCGGACAATTGTTTGTAATTCGTTAACATCGAAGTGCGATTCTCGTTGTATATCACGATCGAAAATGACATTACCAAATCTGTTTGCAGAAAACATTCCTGATTCCGTCAGTGATTTGTTGGCTATTGTCAAACATATGTCCTCAATTAAAATTAATTCTTCATTGTATATATTTGATATAAATTGAATGTTGGGATTAGCATTTATTCTACGCATGCGATGTTTTTAAATGCTCATATATTTATATTTTTCCCAAAGATCCTTTGGATTAGCCAGAAAATAGGAAGATAGTATGATGGAAAATAGTGTACGTATCTGCTGTGGTTGAGCTGTATTAGAAGCATCAGCGAGAGAAATATCCCAATGAACATCATTTTCTAAGAGACTTAATTTCTGGCAAGCCTCATAAAATGTAGCCCACACATGGCCATTGATTGTTTTCAATACTTGGAAAGATGTTGGTGTCACGAACATTGATTAATAATAATCATAGGTAAAAATATGCGTTATTTGGATGTACAGTGTACAAACGATCTAATGCATATGTGTGGAATATAAATTTAGGTGTCATTGTAGTGTTCTACCTTGTTTACGATGCTAAATTTTTCTTGTTGATGTTTTTCACGTACAATAAGTTGGTATTTCAGAGTACAGTAGTGTGTCCTTGCAAAACTCAATTCAACATAATGTGGAATTTTCAGTTAATGTTGTTGGTGGTCGTGACATTACTCGTACTCGTATATTTTCCAATGTAAAATACACACGCTTTCCATTTTCAAGATGTACTGCTAAACGAACAACCGTTGGATATTGCTCATGAATGGAAATGATAAAATACTACAGCCTCATTGCTACTGATGTAGCGTCCCAATTGATATTGAGTGACTTCATAGTTAGATGCTTTTGTATTTTCCACTCCAAACACTACCATATTGCTTACTTTGTACACATATGTGCAAATATATTTTATAGCTTTCATTGAATTGAAGTAGTCAACATTTACGTGTGCATTATACGTTTTAGTAGTAATGGAGAATATGATACTACAATACGATTATCAACATCAATATCATTGTTGAAAACTTTTAATTGAATGGATTCTCCACCATATTCATTAGATCGTCATTGATAGAATGGATATTCATCATTGCCTGTAATAGCTTCAGTAAGTAAGTTTCTAGAACACCGCTTTCTGCACTTTCCATCTGACATGCACGGTGAATTATTATTTAGTGAGCCACATGGACCATGAATCATATTTTTGAGACAATATCGTGAAAGTGTTTAGTAATTTTAATATCTTGTGTTTCTGCAGAGATGATTTCTTCAAATCCATTCTATTAGGTGTTATCCTTCCATCATCCATGTTATAATATGGTAAAACTCATTTTTGCTATTCAATGGAATGCATCCAACAACGCGGTCTCTCCAAATACATGGTGTTTGACAGTACAATCTATTAAGGATTTTAATTTTTGTTTAATTACACGTTCAGAAATATCATGAATACATGGCGAAGAACTAATTCTGAGCTCCATAAATTATATAAAGAATCAGATATTGTTATATTTGTCTCAATGCATAGATTAAAATGGGCAGGACACTTGACCCGGATGAACGACAATCAGGTGACAAAAAAATATTTCTTGGCTTGCCCCATTGGCACCAGAAGAAGAGGAAGTCCGAAACTCCGATGGTGTGACTGCCTTGAAAACGACCTAAAAATACTAAAAATGACAAACTGGATGACCTTGTCCAAAAATAGGGGGACCTGGTATGCACTTCTGCGGAAGGCAAAGGCCCGCCCTATGCTGTCAGGCCAATGAAGAAGAAGAAATATCATGACGATCTGAAAGTGATTGTCCAGTTAGTAAAAGTTCCTTTATTTCATTCTTGCCCGCAAATGCGATAAAAAATTCTGGACGATCATACGAACTGGACGAATTGGATGAAGACTAATTGTAAAGGGGATTCTAATTAAAATCTCATAAATTCAAATCACTATGTATCGTTCGTTTTGTCTGTGTCCTGTGAATTCGATACCTTTCCCGCCTTGCTTGTCTCTGTTCACTCATTTCGAATGATCGAACAGAAGCAGTGTGATCTCCATCTCTTTCTTGCCCAGTTTTTCTCTGCCCCCTTATTTCTGAAGCTCGTTCTTCTCTTCTCCTCTTTGCTTGATTTGTAGATCGACCAATGCCACTTCGCTTTGGTGGCGTAATTGTGGGATTGAAAAAGAAGCATTTCCAATTATTTCCTTCAACTGGAAATCAATAATATTTTTATTTTTTCACGGATTAATAATTTATTCTCATATTAATAAATGCAACAGTTTTTGTGTTTATTAGAATTTGCTGGTGAAAAATCGATCGTCAAACGTATTAATGTTGTTTTAATCAATTTAAATTAATTTATTGAAATCTTAAAGGAAATATAACTTATGTATTTAAAATATTTTTAATTTTAATATAATTTGTAATTTTCAAACAATAATTAAAAAATTATAAATAGAAGGATTCAATATTATACTTACCTTGTTATTTATATTTTTATTTTCATTGCAACTGTTATTATGATATATTTACAGTTAAATTTGATTTTATAAAAGTAAGTTCTATGAGTAAATTTCATGTGTAAAAATTTTATTTTTCAATTTACTCACGAGAATTATTTAATTCTCGCGCATTGCATCTCACGAGAATATTTTTTAAGAAATATTACTAATTAAATTCTATTTTGGTATTTTTGGGATATTTCTTCGAGAGAAAAGAGATCCCCAGCCCTGATTTTAAAAAATCCCAATAATCTTCCTAGGGATATTCCTAATAATTTCCCAAATTTTCACGGTGATTGGATTAATGGTTTTTGAATCTATGGAGTACATACAGACACACAAACAAACATACATTCATTTATATATCAGGTAGATTCGTTACAAAGCTTTTTACACTATATATATATATATATATATATATATATATATATATATATATATATATATATATATATATATATATATATATATATATATATATATATATATATATATATATATATATATATATATATATATATATATATATATATATATATACATATATATATATATATATATATATATATATATATATATATATATATATATATATATATATATATATATATATATATATATATATATATATATATATATATATATATATATATATATATATATATATATATATATATATATATATATATATATATGTATACATTTACAACATTTATAATAAACTTATGTCCATAAATTAAGGATTATTTAGAATCACACAGAAATTGAACTCTAAAATAAAATTTTCACATATAGAATTATCACACACATTTTGAAGAATAATATGCAAATTACAAGCAACTAGATGGCGCCGATGGTATGTCACAATGACGAGATTGTCAGAGAGGAGTATATAAGGAATGGTTGTAGGGAAGTAAAATTGTTCACAAGGGCTTTAAAAGCCTTTCAGGCTTTTAAAGCAGTAATATAATAATAACCGCAGAGTTATGGAACAAAGAAAGCATTTGGATGATATTTTTTGTGGTAGAATTATTGGCCGTGTGGAATGTTGACGCGCCCTGCTCGATGTATCCTAGGAACTTGGAGTCACCCAGATTGTCATCTCCAGGCCTTAGCAACGGTTCCAAAATGATGGTAATGTGAGTAGACGTTACAGCACAGGTCACCTCTGAATTACAACGCCAAATGAGGATTGGCATTTGGCAGTTACTCCCAAAAGAAACCGACGAAGAACAGAATGAGACCTGTCTTGTCAGCTCTTTTTGGCAACCGGAACGACAATTTCAAGGCAGACCGTGTACAGACACTTAGGGCACATTGGTCTATATGATCGTAGGCCTGTCAGTTGTGTTTCACTAACCGAACTCACTGTTGCCTGCTGTTAGGCTGGAGTAGAGAATGGACACCAAAACTATGGTCTTGTGTGATGTTTTCCGACGAATCCAGTCTTAGCTTTCAGTCTGATTCTCGCCGGTCTTTCATATGTAGAGGGCCAGGTACCCGTTACCACCAAGAGAACACCATTGAATGACACCGTTACGGTGGTGCAAGATTGTTCATTTGGGGAGGAATTATTCGGAGTTCCAGAACTAACCTGCGTGTTCAGAATGTAACCATGACAGGGCAGATCTATCGCGATGTCTTTCTTGAACAACATGTGCGTTTGTTTCGGTAAGCCATGGGGGCAGAATTTCTGTTTATGTTTGACAGCGCCCGCCCTCACAGTACAAACATTGTAGACGAATGCTTTCAATCGGAGAATAACACCCATATGGACTGTCCAGCATACTCACCTGTCTTGAATCCCATTGGGTATGTTTGGGACATGCTTAGCCAACAAATTGCAGGTCGTCAACCTCCTCTCACCATTCTACCAGAACTTCGAAGAGCATTGATTGATGAGTGGTGTAATATTTCTCAAGATCAGATCTATAATTTAATGCTCAGCATGCCTAGGCATTGTACCACCTGCATTGCATCGTCTGGGGGGCTTACATTTTGTAATAACCATCACACCAACCATATTATATTGGTTTTTGCAAATGGGTTCTTTTTTGAAATTTCTCCAGGGAGTAGTTATCGCAATTGTTATGAATGATGTTACACATATACAATATTTTTTGCTCTTTACATTTTGTTTAATAAATAGACTTTACAAATAAGTCTTGTTTGTTTATCTTTTGTCTCTTTCTTTGCCTGAACTTGCATTATCCTTAATTTATGGACACGAGAGTATATTATATATATATATATATATATATATATATATATATATATATATATATATATATATATATATATATATATATATATATATATATATATATATATATGTATATATATTATTAATAAATATTCCGTTAATTAAATATCATTTATGATTTTGTTTACTCATACACGTTAACTGTTTTTTTATATGGGATTTTTTGGTTTTTAAGAAATTATCTGAGCTTTGACAGATATTGAAATGAACTTCAATTTATGTGCTTGTTTATTTCAAATTTTTCAAATTAAGATAAATAACTAGTGTTATAGGAATATATATAAATAACGTTTGACATTCAGGATTTTAAAATAATAACAAAACTAACTTTTTTTATCAGTTATGCTTGAGAAATGTAATGAAATGGTGTTAAAATAAAAAAATTTTGAAATAACTTAAATGCAAAGTATTTTAAATAAACGGAAGCTACTGATTTATCAAGTTTTCTGCTCGCTTGGAAAGAATATTAAATAATATGCTATAAAAATACATACATAATGTTCAAAGCAATTATGTAATAAATAGAAAATAATATTTAATTTAGATACAGAAAAATTTTCTGTAAATTTATCTACAAAATAATTTTTCAGGTAAATTATGATTTTATAAAACATAAGCATATGCGATTTTTCATTATTTCCATATTATTATTTGCACTGTGTACATTTATTTTTAAATATTTTGTCGAAGAATCCAAAAGTTAGGTAAAAATTATTTTAATATTAATAAAATATTCAATTTCTCGTGGTAGAGGATAAATCTAATCAACAAAATGTCCTTTTGGTATTGTTAAGATCTTAATCTGAAAAGCCCTAGATTATTTGTTTCATATTGTTCCTAATTTGATGACTTAAAAATAATAAAAATATGCCAAAGTAATTACAAATTTCGTAAAAGAAATTCATTCATTCTTTGTCGCTGCTCCACTTTTCCAACTGAACCTTATTTTGATGTGGAGTGCGACTTCCTCAGTACACATATGTTATAGGGAACCGTTTATAGGGTAGGCAACCATTCACACCTCATTCATACAAGGAAAGGACAAAGACAGGATAGATAGAGAGAGAAAGTACATCCATGCCCGAACCGGGATTCAAACACAGGACCTCCTTATCCACAGTCAGTCACTCTGACCACTAGACAAGTTGTCCAGGGGGCTCATAAAAGAAATAATAAAATTCAAAATAAACCTCTCCACAATATAAGTACATTGCCATTTCAAAAGGCGTAATTTTCGAGAAATTATTGCGTTAAGGCTTTATATTTTTATCTTTCTTTCTGGTTTTATGGTAAACGTAATTCGTAAAAACGCATATGATCTAATTAATTTATGTTGCAAGAAATGTTTCCTATAATTTTGCTGGAAATCAGCTATAAATGTATTTTTCATGTTGATTGAGTAAAATCAATATTTTCTTAAGAATTTAACTTGATGCCTTTTCAAAAATGTGATTTGTAGTAAATTTTATTCTTCTCGATATTTATGGATGAATGTGAACCGTATGGCAAATTACATTCATGTCAAATAATAACCTTAAGTTCATGCTATTTGGATAAATACCACAGAAGATTCGGAAAGTGTGCTACTTATCAAGCAAACATAAGTTTGTTTAAACAATTTGCCTCACGTTTTAAATCACAAGTTCCTACTCTACTTAGAAACAGATAAGTTTTACCAATAAGCACTTTGTTCATCGTGATAACTATGATTTTTAAAATTTAAGTCCATAAATTTTGCTCAATTTTCAGTTTTTGTAACTTAGTGATGAGGTACTATTCTAGGTATATAAGATATATTATCTCTCTAATCTTATTACATTGCTTATAAACTTCGCGATACAAAACAATTTCAGTTAAAATGTGCCGTAAAATGCTGATGCTTGATTTTCTAACATGTCTTCTGTACAGTATAATTTGAAATTAATAAGAATTTTTTTTTAATCTGATGTATAATCAATTCATTTCATGAAAATATTCTTCAAATTCATCAATAATATAATGTTGCTTCTAACTATTGGATTCCAATTGTTATTTTAGTAGTTCTCATGTAGATGTTTAAGATTTCTGTTCTATGCCTCTAGTTATACATGTAGATATTATATTCTACTAATTGTTCAATATTCTAGATTTTTGATGCAAAATATTTTTCAAACAATGTGTAGAGCTATACTTATATCAGATTTTAATTTTTTATGACATATAATGTAAGCGAAAAGCAAATGTAACGGAAAATATAAAATTCCACACAATGTTTTTTTTTGTTTACATATTGAACAATTTTTTTTTATAATTACTGAACAACTTCGTAATTAGTATACATACTACAATATTGTATTCAACTTATACATTGATGTCACATATAAGCTTAATAATTAAAAAAATATTCATAAATATTTATTTAATAATAAATAATTTAATGACTTTTCTTACTCATTTTTATAACATTTTTTTTATACTTAAGATCTCAAATAAAAAATTTGTTCATGCAGATTCTCATTATTTTATGAATATTTATTTCAAATATATTGCATTAAAGTTTTATCTAGAAATTAAGTAGCACAATAAGAAATCAAAAGAAATTGATATTTATCATAGAGAAAAAGTTATTGCGATATATTTTTTAATTGCAAAGAAAAATCTTTATTTTTATAACGGAGTCATACTTTAATGATTTAAGATACAATTGTTATTTTCAGCAAACATTACTTACCTTGTGAGTAATTTTTAGTACTATATTTCAATTTTGATGAGAATATAAAGGGTTGTTTTTAGTTCTTTTTTAAACAGATGAAAAAGGAACGAAAGTATATGTAAGAAAAATTTAATAAATTGATAAAAAGTAAAAAAAAAATTTATACATAGTAAAAAAATTCTATAAATTATCTGTAGAAATTAATAATATAATAATAATTTTAAAGAAATTATAGTTATTGAATACATCTACAATCTTAATTTACCTATACTCTCCATAAAAGAAATTACTAGAAACAAAAGAAATAAATGGAAAATAGAGATAATATTTTCTGTTATATTTATTTCAATATTCACTTTCAAAACACTTTACTCCTTCTAACTGAAATCGATAGTCAGAGAAAAATTTGCTAGGTATATCGTGCAACAAATTGTAAATATACTTAAGTATTTCCATTTACGTAAGTGCTGCAAATTCCTAAAAATGATTTATGCATTCGATAAAGCGTGACTTTAACAATATAAAATATTAGTTTCAGCACGATTGCTATTTTATGTGATGTAGCGAGTAACAGCTATTTGTATTTAACATTTTATGTAAATTAATTTCTTACTATATAAAGAACTACCTGTTAACAAGAAATCTGTAATGTACTTGGTCTTAACTAAAGTTGCAAATGGAAAAGTTTTTCGGTAATTTTAAGATATTTGTAAAACAACATTCTTACTGTGGTGATTGTCTCATTTTATATTCCAATTTAATGATCAAAGTATTTAGTGCAATGGTTTTATAAACACGAATTTCTAGATTATTTATTATCAATCTACATATATATGAACTAAGTTATATTAATCGGAATGCACGCTAATTTTAAAGCTAAAAGCGTAGAACACTTTAGCATGTTTATATATATATATACTATATTTATACTCAGATGATGGTATACTATATACATATATATATGTATATATATTTATAGGTATATATATATATATATATATCTATATATAGTATGTATACTGATATATACTATATATATATACTCTATATCATACTCATATATATATCATATATATACGCTTTAAATATCTAAATATATATATGCCAACTATATATCTTTAGAATGAAGGATATCAAATGTCTTTTGTACTTCTGAAAGTTGCATGATAAGTAGTATATGCATAATTTCAAAGCATAACACAATATAATTGCTGGTTACTTGTTGTATAACTTTTAAATTCAAAATTCGTAAAATATATTTTAAGTATAAACATCTGTAATTTTATCTCCTCATAAAAGCTTTGGGTCACTGATGCAATCAAGCATGAAAAATTGCTTATATGGATAATCTACTTTGAACACAATCGTGCACGATTTTAGCATCATTTTCCTCACCATTAACAGGTGCAATAGCAAGATGCAAAAAATTTGGAACTAGACTGTTACCTGTATGTGACTAAAAAAATTTTATTCTAATAATATGCATTAAGTAAAGGTGATTAATAACATGAATAAAAAATTCAATATTCTTCGAAATTTTGTATTAAAACCTCACTTCGAAATTAAATTTTACCCCAATTTAAGCTTCAGGCTAGCTAATCTCCTCCTTCAACGAATATCGAAATGTACTATTCTTCCACATATGCTTTCTGTTAATATTTTCAGTAATGTAGCAAATGTTCATTATGTGCATTCCTTAAAATAATCCTTAGTTTGTTTTTCTTCAGCAACGTTGAAGTTCATCTATTCGGGACAACCTTACAAAAGAAACATTTCTGTTCTTTTTTATTTCAGCTAAATATTTGCATTAGTTTTATTTGTAACAGAGCACATGACTAACTAACTAGTGGTTCATACAGCATATCATATAGCAATAATTAAATGTATGTATGGCGTTATTGGAATTATATATATATATATATATATATATATATATATATATATATATATATATATATATATATATATATATATATATATATATATATATATATATATATATATATATATATATATATATATATATATATATATATATATATATATATATATATATATATATATATATATATATATATATATGACCTATCTGTCAATGCATAGATAAATGCATTTTGTGGCATAACAGAATTTAAATAAAATTTTATTTTAGATTTTATTCACGGAGAAAAAAATAATGCGATTAAAGAACAATGTACTCTGAAGGGTCAATACTTTTATTTGTGTAAAATGAGAAAACCGAATAATACATCTAAACCATTCACTTTTAAATTAATTCGTATTTGTATAAGGAAAACATTCAAACATTTTTCGTTTTTTAATTTTCAGTGAGATTTAAAATGGAGTCAAGAAATTAATATGCCTATATTTGTATTAAAGAGGTATTTTAAAAATATGTTTTTCGAAGGTTTTTGAAAGGAAAAAAATAACTTGCGTAATTATTGTTTGTGAAAAATTATAGTTCCTTCTTTTCTAATGTCTATGAAGCTATTTATCCTTTAATGTTACTTCCTAAGTTGATTACCAATCTTTGTAAGTAAGTATTATCGAGAAATATTTATCTTTTGATTATAAATTTCAATAAATGAATTGTCAATAGAACTCATTTATTATTATATGTATTACTGTATCTTTATAATAAATTTCACAATACTTTTTAGACTTTATAACCAATTAAATGAAATTAAATATTATATGTTTTTTCAATATTTTATACATAAATAATGAGAAATCAAACATAAAAAAACTTTCCTATTTCTTGATATTACTTATGCCTTAGTAAAATGATTATGCAGTTGTGAATAAACGAGATATGTTCTAGAGAACGTGAAGTTTTTGTATTTTTACGACAATAATAATGAATGTTATTTGCTTTCCGCAGATTCAACTTGTCTAATTAGAATACCATGTGCACATTCTCTTTTCAACTTTATTTTCACGCATGACATTATATTTCCGCAGATACCTCATTGACTTTAAAGTATACGGGATACTTTTAACTGTTCCAGTAGTAAGCATAGGCAAATATTTAGAATCCCGGATTTATTTAAATCATTATAATTAAGTTTAGTTATATGAAATATTTGAATTAAAAACCATGTTTATGTAAGATGAAGATAAATATTTATTCATGAATTGCATTAAGTAAACTGATTTGTTTAATATTTTCCAGCCTGATATGCTTCTTAGCTCCTTGTATTATTTCTGAAATGTTAAAAGGAAATTCTGAATGAAATATTTCAAATCAAATTCTTCATTTTGCAAAAATTGTAGCGCATATAAAAATAATCTCAATAAAATGAATTTTCTGAAACAATAACGACTTGCATACATACAAAAATTCTATTACATAAAAATAATATCAAGCTTTAAAAATAAATATTTTTTAGCCAGCATTGAAGATAGAACTAAACAAATTTTAAAGATTTTCTTGAAGAATAACATTAACATTACTCATATGAGTAATAAAATTTATTCGGTAAAAGTTTTATAATTATGGTCATGAATAGAATATCTTTTAAGGAGTCTTATTTCATGAGCAATGATGAACATAATAAAATAGGGAATAAGTAAGTTAAAGGATGAAACTATACACAATCTGCTGAAGCAAAATTTTATACATTTCTTACAACACATATGGATACATATTATTCAAATGAAAGATAGTTTAAGAAATATCTTGAAATGCAATTATAAGAAACGTATTTGCGGTTGAAAATTTTATTATTATATTTGTTACTGACATGATTAATTCGAGATCATTTGATGTTACTTATGACACTTGGACATTCGAAGCTTGCTATGCCATTGGCTATGTGAATTTAAGTCAGTAGGGTGCGTCTTTCACTTAACCAGATCACCACGAAAGCGAAAGTAGGATTTTGCTCCAAACTCCTCTGAAAGACAGCACCACCAAATAATCCATTGCCTCAATTTTGACTTTGATCTGGAGGAAGGAGAAATTTCTGTAGACCATTACACCTTTGGTAACTGCTTAACGACCGGCCACAACACCTTCGATTCCACAGATTTAATAAGCACGTATATCGCATGTACTCAGTGGGTCTTAGGCAACTTTAGCATCTTAGGCAATTGTCTTAGGTCAGGTCTTAGGCAATTGGAAAACAGTGGTAACCTAGTGGTTAGGGAATCGAACTTTCATCTGGAAGGGTAGGGTTCGATTCCCTAACCACTAGGTTACCACTGCTCCAATTCAAGATGTTATCAGTTGAAACCATTCATGAAATGTAAACAAACATGTCATTTTAGTTGTATATCAGTGTGTTGCCTTACTCAAACTGTGCATCCATTAAGTCTACGAAGGCAATAAGAATATTATCACCCTTTAACACCAATTTTCGTTATCCAAACCTGAATATCAAAGTTATTTATTTCTCGTTTATTTATAATTTTCACTTTCATATTCTTATTTTGGAGTTATAAAATTTTATTAAGAGTTGAAAAAATGAATACGATTTTAAAAATTTCACTATGAAATGAAAAATTATTATGAAATCGTAAGAGAATTCTACATTATAATTGATTAATATTTCCCTTTAAAGATTGAAATTTGTTAAAAGTTAAGCATTTTTGTACCACTATACCAATCTAATTCTGCGATTTTAGTTGCTCTATTAAAAGGGCATCATTCGGTATGCATATCTGACTTCGAAATTCCAATTATTTGCCTAATAGATTCTAATTTGTAATTTCTCTGGAAATTTCAACTTCTCTTATTAGTCTTTAATAATAGTTTATTAGCAGAGAAATGTAGAGAAATATTAACTTTTATATTAAAGGAAATTTAAATTTGCATTCCTGAAGTTATAAATGATGTTTTTTAACATAAAATCTGGAGCAGTCAATTAAAAAATTCTAAATAATATTGATATTTAAACATTAATATTCTAAATATATTAATCAAAGTTATCTTTTTTTCAAAAGAGTAATTGAATGACTAACTATATGTATTACTTAATATATGTATCACTTAAATATTTTTTATTCTTATTATACAGTAATTAATAAAAATAATAAGAAATATTTAAGTAATAATGAAATTTGAGAAATGACTAGTATATATAATTTATATTTTAAATCAATTTCATTTTTATGAAGCAAATATCTACGTACCTCTTATACATTTACTTAATTATTTTTATCTGTATGAATATCGTAAATCGCGTTGAGAACTTTCAAGTTAAATCTTCATGCAAACTGAGCTTGAAAAACATTTTAGCGTTGAAACTTATTAAATGATTCCAATTATTACTTAAGATTAAATAATAAAATGCGCTATCATTACATTATTAATAAGGAAAATAATTAATACCTAATCACAACACATCTCAAATTCATATTCTTTATGAACTCATGAATGATGAAAGCAAATTACATAAAATTATCCACTTGTTATGAAAACTGAGTTCTTCTACGTAATTTTACATATAATGTGGAATTTGTGTAAAACTTAAAACATGTGTGAATTGTTACTTCAAAATTTAACTAGCCTCACAAAATACCCCAGAAAAAGGAAAATTTGAATGAATAATCATTTCCTTCTTTGATAGAAATCCTGTAAGATTGGAAAATATTGATTACAAGCGCATTTTTGCTTTTCGAAATAATAATTTATAAACACGATATTGCTGGTAAATCTAAAATAATGTACAAATTTGGTCTTATGCAATCGCTGATGATTTAAGAATTAGATTCAGCTATTTCAAACTGACATTTAGTATGAAGAAAAGATTAACTACACTAATTTTCACATTCCAAAAAATGATAGAATGATGGAATAAGAAGAAAAATGTTGTATTATTCCACATGATATTAAAGTTATGCATAAATCTTAAATTACATATTCCATTTTACTTCATAAAATAACTAATATAAAAATTGTTAAATATATATATATATATATATATATATATATATATATATATATATATATATATATATATATATATATATATATATATATATATATATATATATATATATATATATATATATATATATATATATATATATAATATATATATATATATATATATATATATATATATATATATATATATATATATATATATATATATTCGTAAAAGTATTTTGCACTATACTTAAAAAGAACTATATATTATTTTATTACTTAATATGGACAGCCAAATCAAATTTAGGTTATTCATAACTGCAAAATAAAATTTTTCTATGAAGCTGAAATAAAAATTGCTTCTTAAAGTAATTTAAAATTGTCATGAACTGAAATCCTTAGAACAAATCTGAGAAAAAACACGTACGTACGGTAAACCGTGAGAACGAAGTAAGTCTTAACTTCTCTTCCATCTATGATGGCTGAGCATACGTATTTCCCCCTGTCTTCGTACTTCACATCTTCAAACACAAGTTCCAGGCCGAATGGGTCATCCGGTGCAGCTTCAACGTGAACTCTATAAGAAAATTTGAATATAAGATTTTGTTCTTAAAAGAAGATTATTAAAAAAAATAATGATAAAAACATGTTTACTTTGTCTGTTACAGTCAATTTGATAAATGCATATGTATGAAATGCATTTTAAGTATGAGCTAGATAATTTACAACTTGTTTATATTTATATATAATTACAAAATTGTTTTTTCAATTAACATTAAATTAATTAAGATTATTCAATTAATAAATTTAAATAAGCCGCATGTTTGTAAAAATGTCTTATTGTTTTTTTTTAATTACAATAATTGATTTGTATTTGATAAAAAATAAATTAAATTTTTTATTATTTGAAGTTTAAATTTTTCGGTATAGTTTTCATTATGTTTTGAAATTGAAATTGTTATAATAAGGAATTATACACAATATTGATATAAGCTGCTCAAAACAATGAAAGAATATTGAGATTGTTGGCTGATATTTCAATTGGGGAGTTGTTTGTGTTTATTTATACTTATTGACAGACGTATAGTCTGTATGAAATAAAAAATGAAGTTTCTTTAGAAGAATACGTCTTATAGAACACTTGGGTACAAAAAATAATACAACTTCTGCATTTGAGGAAAACGTAAAAATAAGGTTTCCTTAAAAGAAAATAATTTTAGGTAAATCCTGTGAATTTTTCAGACAATAAACAATGATTAACGCATTTGAGACACCCAGTCAAAGAGGCTAATGATGACGGACTGGAGTATTGTGTGTGTGTGTCCCACTCTTAAAAAAAAATCTATCCAGTCCATAAGGAAGTTAAGCATCCAGAAAGTCGACCGCCTTGAAAGTCTCAAACATGCAGTATTAAATTCATATTAGAAGAACTTGCTGACTACACTAGTGGACAAAAATTTAATTTTCTTTCCTAACAAAAATGGAATTACTTGTCTATAACTAATTTTGCAAAGCGGAATCTAAAAATAATAGTATTAAACCTTTAGCATGTATCGTTTTTTGTTATAACTATCTTACCAGTACTGAAAGGAACCGAAAAATCATTTGAAACACATATATTATTATTAATCTCATTAATTTATCATGCAAAGTTGTTGTATTTGAGATGATATACACATTTGAAACAATGTAGACTACCATTAATCATTAATTAAATAGTTGGAAATATGTCACTTTCTTCTTCTATGTGGCGTAAAATCTTTTTTCCTTAGAAACCAGCTGTAGTCACTCACCATTGCTGGTTCACAATGACTTTGATATCTAGTTTCTAGAATCCTAATGGCCTGTTAAAATTTTTCACCTTGTTTGTCCCTAACCATGTCAAGATATTCAGGAAAAAATTCAAATGCAAATGTAAAAGGCGAATTTCTAGTAACATTCGATACCCCATGACCTGGTACGCCTTAAGAAGCTCTTTTATCAGGATTTTATAATTTTTGTCCTATTATTTCCTAAAAACTGTTTCACCACTTTTACAAATTATTTCCAAGCTGTTAGTTCCTTTTGATTTAGCTTTCCTTCAAAAGAAGAGTCACAAATCACTCTTTTAATTCGAGGTCCAATAAAAATGTCTTCTTTAAGCCTAGCTTCACTTAATTGTGGAAAAAGACTTTTTAAATATTTAAATCAATCACCTTCTTTCTCCATAACCTTCTTTAAATGTTTCATAAGTCCACATTTAATGTGAAGTGGAGGAAAGAATTTTTCTGATTCAATAAGGAGAGTATACTTAATGTTACTAGTTCCAAGTTGAAAAGATGCTTGGTCTGGCCAGTTTTTTTAATGAGGTTCTGTTGCACGGCTATCCCACAACCATAAAAAGCAACAATGCTTTGTAAACCCACCTTGAAGACCCATTAATATGGCTATGATCTTTAAATATCCACAAATTTGCCAATTGAATTGCTTATATATAATTGCTTTTAAAATAGTTACTATGTTTGCATAAATTTCTTTCATTGAAGTTGAATAAGCAACAGTTATCGATGGCTTCTGGTTTCCATTATAGAGTAATGTAACTTTTAAGCTGTATTTGGAAGAATATATAAAAAGGCGTCATCCTGATGGTTCACGATCTATAGGTAGTTCTTTCATTAATCCATCTATATCAAAAGAAACACAAACTAAACCTCTGAGAAAACCACATTTCTTTTCTGAAAATATGTACTTTTTCCAACTGCCAACAGATTCCTCTCTTGTAGTCTAAAACCGAGAAGTTCCACCTTTTGTTTCTATATATGCTCAGATCCCACACCATATCATTGAGCTTATTTTGGTAAATAAAATAGGGGTTTGCTAGAAGTCTCAAGACCTAAGATTAGGGTCAAAATGTTATTCAGCTATGTCTATTATGGATACGTCTTCAGTGTATCTCACCTCTTGATCGTCAATAATTTTCTAATTCAATGATGAAGTTGGTATTGTTAAGTCTTCACCATGAAGAGCATGTCGGAATGCAGATGGCATATTAGGATATTCAATTTTAACTATTTTCTTTTTTTTAATATCCTTCTGCGTTCTTTTGGCAGAAGTAGTAATCATCAAAATGATTTGAAGGTTCCAACCACACCATAGAAACAGCTAATGACGTTGAGCTTCTGCTGCCTTTCATCCAGTGAACAAGAGCCACATTACAATTTACACAGCACCCATGACGAAATCAACTTTTTTATTGGTCACCAACTTTGCACCCGAAATGTAGAAAATAAGCTTTTTTTACTTCTTGTGATAAATGTCTGCCTTGTTATTATAATATAAAACGTCCACACATGTAACAAAATTTATCAGTCGTCATAGTTTTGCAACATCCTAGCTGAGAACTTGCCATTTTCAATCTGAAGTAATATAATAGAAGACAACCACACTTGAAAAAGAATTTTACTATTCTGGGAAGCCAAAATGACTGTAGGTGAAATGACTAAGATGGGGGTTGAAATGCTTCCAGCATGGGTTGGCATGAAATCTTGAAAAATAGTGAACTATTCCATTTTGTGTTATATAAAAATGAAACGTGGTGGGACTGTTTTACTTGCAATTATTTAAATAACAATATGAATTACTTATAAAAATACTAATTTAGTTGTTAGCGATCTATTTTAGATCAGTATTATTATATTTGCAGTTTTTATTCCTCTTAAAGGAGATCATTCACCAGCTTAGTACGATGTTTCCTTGCAATTGTCATCTATTAACATGAAGTCACATCCAATTGCTGCAGCGTAAGGAACCAAAATATGCCTGAGGTTATCATCCCTATATATATATATAAATCAGTGAGTAGTCTGACCTACATTTCGAATGATATGGAGATCGGTTTCGCCCATAAATGGAGATGCTAGTATTGACCATCATTCCTTACCACCATATCTGATACTTTAGTGCAATAACAGGGGATATTTACAGTGTCACGTTCCCTCCAAATGAAAATATGGCTATTATAAAGATGAAGTAAAAAAACAACATTCGTCAAAATACTTCACCATTCATTTTTCTTCAATCTCACATAATCTTTTGCCCACTGTCTTTGCGATGAACTGAGCCTTGCTTTTTACGTGACATAAATCATGGCTCGGTGAATATACAGTTCGGCAATGTTAATGTAGTATCGGACAGCTTAAATGAAATTGTAGTACATGTAGCCAATTGAAAGAGGTAAAGAAGAATGGCATTCATATTTCGATATCTCAGTGCCATTAGCTTTAAATATTGGTCTTCGCGTTGTTGCACTTTTACGACATTGTACTGATCTTTTGCTTGCAATTTTACTATCAGAAAAAGTTCCAGGTGAAAGCTATGGAAAACACCAATGGCTTCTACTGTTTCGTATTGTATTTGACTCCTTTCCACTGGCAATAACTTTCCAAGCTCCTTATTCAATTAAATAATTTCACTGATGCATCACCTCCATCAAATCAACATGTTTACTGAATGTCAAATATCCTTTCCACCTTTATTCTATATTACATTGAAGGACAATTCTCATTAGCAGCAGTTACAACTCCCACATCAACATCAAATTCAAAATTTTCCTACTGCAATGTTTGAAAATGAGAAAAATTAGTATTTATGACCTTCTTCTAACATTTTATGTGAAAATGCTATTGTACCGTTATAAAAAATACTTACAATCTTCTTTTACTGTTTAGAACAATGTAAATTAAGAAAATGAGTTATGTAAATTCAAGGTGCATGATAACAAATTATTTTTACTTAAATGTAATATACTAACTAAAATTTATTATTTAGAACCTGTAACCCAGACACCTTTTAAAATTTATAGAATATATTTGCTTGTAAGAAGCTCTAAATATCTAAAATTATGAATTTTGTTTTTTACTGAAATTATTTAAATTAATGAAATATTAAAAAATACTTAATATCATTTTTAAATTGTTTTTTGAAACATACTTTAATAATGTATATATATATATATATATATATATATATATATATATATATATATATATATATATATATATATATATATATATTGTACATGTTTTATATTAATTACATAATGCGCGTAAAATATAATTATGGTGTTTAAAAATATAATACTCTTAAAAGGTGATTCTGCAACTATTATTTCCATGAATACAATATGAATTATAAGCATTATAACTCTTTCAAAATTATTATAAATATTTATTTTATTATTTCATAAAACACAAGGTTAATTTATGATAAAACTATCAATAAAAAGAAAAATGCAAATACTTATAACTTTTTTTAATAAAATATTACATAATATTACCATTTTTACATTAATATGAATATAAAAAATGAGACATTCCTACTCCTATTTTTACCAATTTGCTGGGTTTTTTGCCGTTTTTCTGAATTATATTTAATTCAGAGGATTTTAATGCATTCTACTTTTAAAGGATCAATGTTCTATCTCCTAAACTGTTATAGGCAAAAATATAAAACGACTTTCAAAGGAAATCTCGATAAATTTTTCAAAATACTATGTATTGAAATAACAAAATATATTTCATTAAAGTAAAATACATTTATGGTTTTTTAAATTAATTATTTGCTCTTAAAATATGTTTATTACAAATAGGAGAAAATAATAACTTTTATCGAATTATTTTACTTAAATATTAAGTTATTTAAAATTAATAAGAATTCTAATAACAGAAGAAATGCATTTCACACCAATAATTCTTATCATCAATACATAGATTTTCATTATGAGCAGAGTTAATTCACTAACTAAAATGCTTACTAAAATTTGATTAAATTAACTTATAATAAAGTCAAAAAACATTTATGAATTTGGAATTTAACTGTGTATAAATACCTTAAATGCCAAATTCGTAAAGGATTATATTAAAATAAAAATTAGTAATTATATAGTTATGAAATATAATATTACTCAATTTGTATTCAAAATCATTTCATTTTTATATTACAGATAAATATTTCAAATTTTTTTCACTTGAAATTTCTTATTAACTTAACTTTTTTTCTAATTTTGTATTACATTTTCTTTTACTGAATTAAAATTTTATTATTAATCTCTATAGTATTAAAAATGATTATTTATATTACACTTTTTTAATTATATTATAAGAAAACCTTTATTAAAAGAAAATTAAATTTTATTCTATTAATCTGCTGCACTCATTTTTCTTAGTGGTACATTAAAATTAGAAATTTTGTCAATGGAAATGTTTTTAGCAGAATTCTTTACTAATTACTTCTTTCCATGTTTCCATGAATTATTTTATTGTTTATTGCATTAATATCTGAATTTTAGATATGTAACTAAAATTAATAATTTCTTAATTTTTTACTGTAAATTTAGTGGAACAATAAAATGTAAGCATTTAAATAATTTACATGAAAATTTACTTTTTTTATTTTCCTTTCAAATAACATTCAACATTTATTGTTCAGAGAAAGTATAAATTTCGGCTGCTATTGAATTGTATTTATGAATTTGAAAAATTTGAATTCCATTTACAAATTTGGTTTGAAACTTTAAAATATCATTGGTGTAAATATGACTTGTTGGTATGATTCATAACAATTATTATCCAAATATTCAATGTGTACAATAAACATTTAAAATTCTTGCAATTTAAGTAACAATATAACACATTTTATCTGCAGTGAAATATTCAAAAGTGGTTCAAAAGAATATATTCAATTATAAACATAGTTACATTTGAGAAAATTGTAGAATAAATATTCAAATTTTTTAAAAAAAATTAAATATTAATTGAAGATATATATTAAATGAACTGAAGATTCAACCGTAATTAAAAAATTTCTATACAGATGAAACAATATATTTTCGAGATTTGATTAAAAAATCATGTTTGTGAAATTCATTTATATAAGCCAAGCGATTGTTGGAGAGAGTACACATCGGATAGGGGCAAGTAAAAAATATGGAAAACTCTAATTGTGTCAATGAATCTAAATAAGTAAAATTAATATTAAGTATAAATAAATATTTTTTTTAAAATAACGTGTTTGTTTGGTTAGAGGCTGTAATGTTTATTATAAATTTTAATAATCGAAATTAGTTTCTCATATCAGGTTTTTTAATTAACAACAAATTATCTACAAATACAAGTTTATTAAATTCCAAATTCTAATTCATTTAGGTAAGAGTAAGGTTTTTACTGAAATAACAATCTAGTCTTAATTTTCCTGTAAGTGATCTTGGTCATTTTTTATTTTTAGAACTTTGTACGTCAGATGTCCAACACATTTACTATAATCTGAAGCATAAATCTTAAAATATTCACTGAACATATAAAAGATCCACTACCATTTAAATTTTTAAATTGAAAAGTTATTATAAGTTTTATGGAATCATGAGTTTTTCATGCAACTCCTCATAATAGTTTTCAAAGTCTTAAATATGAATTGTTTAATATTGCTTAAAATGTTTTTTGCTGAATGGAAATCCCCTTTTTCTACAAAATAATTGTATTTTATCAGATTCCTCTTCATGAGTCGCGAACTATCTATATTTACCGGTAAAAGTGTGTAAATATTTAATAATTTATCTCATTTATTGAGTGTAATGGGGATTATATACAATCACCGGTTATCATACATAATCATAACTAATATTATACATAATTATAACTGTGATTGACCTTGAAATGTTCGGAATTAGCCACTGTCATTTCAACAGTTTTTCACGCTTGTCAAGAGTCGGAAAAAATCATGGATCATTCTTCATTGTTATGTTTTCTCTTCCCAAATATCACTTGCAGTTTTGTTTAAAGGTTGAACTATAAGGAAATTTTTGGTTTCAAGTCAAATTCTGCCAATATTCTGGTGTTTGCAGAAATCCTCCAACTTCATTATTCAGTTTCGAAAATCTATTTCCTTCGATTTCCACAGTTTTATCAATCCTCCGATGTTTTCTTTTTCCCTGGATAACAGGCTATGCCTACAGATTTATCACATGCATTTGTTCAACCAGTTATTGTCTCTCTCATCAACGAAATCAAATTAAAGTCTTTTCATTCATTAGATGGCAGTTCTTTTGTCCAGTAATGAAGGATTCTAAACGCAGACATAAAAGGAATTTTTTGTTCCACCTCCTCTAACCACGTTCCTTCTTGAATTGATATTCACTTGTCATCCTCTTTTACGCTTCACCTCTATTGTTTTCTTATCATCAAATAAAAAACCATTCCATGTCAATTAACACATGTTTTCATTGATTAAGTAATCCCGTATAATTTGGGAAATATTCTTAACTTTCTTTTTCGTAGAAGTTTAGTTTCCAACTTTAAAAAAAAATTCTAGATACTTTTGGGGCATAAAAATAAAAGAACTCATCAGAAAGAAAGTCTGTTTGGTTATGCGTGGGAACTTTGTTTTTCCTCATTATTAGTAATATATGGAGTAGAGGCTGTTGGGCCTATTTGAACGCAGGATTTTAAGAAGTATCTTTGGAGGTACGAAGGAAAATGGTGTCTGGCGCAGAAGATAAAATACAGAAATCTATCGAATGTACAAGAAGCCAGACGTTGTACATCACATTAAAGTAAGCCGCCTCAATTGGGTTGGACATGTTATTAGAATGAAGGACAATAAAACACTAAGGGAATTTTTTTTGCAAAACCCATCAGCGTAAGAAGAAGAGGAAGACCAAGCTGAGATGGGTGGATGCAGTCTAAGAAGACTGTAGGGTCCTTGAAACAAAACATTGGAGGAGTCTGGCTGCCAGTAGAGGTGGCTGGAAGAAACTTGTTCAGAAGGCCTTGGCCCATCCTGGGCTGGCACGCCATGAATAATGATGGTAATATATGAAATTTTACCTAACTTTTCTGTTTATTTTCTTTAATTTGTCGGATAAGTTCAATAGAATATACCGTAAAAAATGATTTGCAAATCTCAAAATATTTGTTTTATAAGTCATGAAATGAATTTTTTATTGCTTTAAAAATAATATTTATTTAATAATAAAATAAAAATTGACATTAAAATAATTCCTTTTACTAAGAAATGTTATTATACCTTTTTCATATAGCATTTTTATGTAATGCACAATGAATTTATAATTTTATGATGTAATATAAATATATATATACATACATACATATATATATATATATATATATATATATATATATATATATATATATATATATATATATATATATATATATATATATATATATATATATATATATATATATATATATATATATATATACATACATACATACATATATATATATATATATATATATATATATATATATATATATATATATATATATATATATATATATATATATATATATATATATATATATATATATATATATATATATATATATATATATATATATATATATATATATATATATATATATATATATAAGCTATACATTGAAGAAAATATTTAATGATTGAATTAGATATTTTTCTTTAGTACTCATTTTCATTCAAATGAAAATTTCTAACACAGTTATATACAAAGCATTTCATTTAAATCCAATTCCTTGAAATATTAATGATAAATATGACCTCATAATTTAATTAATCATATTAATTATAAGATATTACATGATTAAGAATTCAGAATTTCAACAGTAATTTAACAAAATGTGTGATATATACAGAGACATTTTGTGATTTATCAGAAATATACTAATAGCTACATATTCTATTTCTATTATGCATTGTCCATCATTCATCATATTAATGGGTACCATTATTCATTTGTCTGGATAGATCACATTGATGATTACAAGTGATCATACATGTCGATCTCATTTATCACTGCTAGCATATACATCTTTCTTTATCGGAATGTTACTTTAACATGAGTCTGGGTTTATCTTTGTAATTAGATTATGTTATTTCATAAGGTTATGCATATTATATTTGTAATTAATTTATGAAATCGAATGAAGCGAAGCATGTAGTTTAAAAATAGTAAACTTATTTACACTAGGCGTGTGAATGTATTTGAATTTCATTAAAGAGAATTTCGTATAATTAAGAAGTTCAAATATACGATAAAATAAAATAATTTAATGTAATAAATTGCTTAATTGCTTACATGTTCATGAGATTTTCTTATGAAGATCAGCAAGTAAAATATTCACTTTTATGAAATGAAAAGAAAAATTGATAATAAATCAGATTAAAAATGAAATTAGGACAAAAAGTCAAAATAGTTTCAAAACGCTCTTGTTTCTCAATGTAAAATGAGCTTACTTTTAAGAATATTTTAATTTTGATTTAAATGAAATATTTTTGAAAAAATTCTGATTTTCTTTAAACTATCGATTAAATGAGATGTACAATGCACAAATTACGTCATAGGAATTCCTTCAGTAATTGTGATTCAACTTAACTTCATTTTATTATTTTATTTAAGCATTACAATTAAAGCACATTTATTATTTATGCTTATATATATATATATATATATATATATATATATATATATATATATATATATATATATATATATATATATATATATATATATATATATATATATATATATATATATATATATATATATATATATATATATATATATATATATATATATATATATATATATATATATATATATATATATATATATATATATATATATTATGTTGTATACTTTTCCTTCTTTCATATTTGAATTCATTTACCATTTACGATATAAAATTACTTACTTTTATTATTAAGAAATCACAATTAAACTATTATAAATTTAAATGATTCGTCATTTGAAAGTAAAACGCTTATGATATCATCTCCAGCTCAGAAATAGTATTATAAACTTATAAAAATGAGTGCATGTTTGCTTTTAAGTTATAGAATTTCAATTTATCTAGTTAGCATACAAAATTATTCTTTGTAGGTATGAAGTAATACATGAAACATTATTTTTTCTAGTTTCCTTACATTAATAACTTTACACATATGACTAATCACCACTGATTAGAAGAGTTGATTTTCATAATTTTAGTAATTTTTGGATTTCCCCTTAATCCCATTTTTTGGTCTAGTAACAGCATAATCAATATATGATATAAAATTTACAAAAAATATTTTAAAAGCATATAAATTAATTCTATTTAAATTAAAATTTTTTTGATTTCATGGTTATGTATTTAAATTTAATTTCGGTCACACATTCTTCCCAACAGTCTTCTTTTGATCTGAAAAATGATTTCTTAGTTTTTTATAAATAATAAAGCGCTTTAATATTTTATTCATACCTACAATAATTTTATTAATAAATGATATTCAGTTTGTTATTTCACGTGGTATCATTATTTTACTAGAAAACGTTGTCATGCATATTTCAATACTGAAACGCAACACATTTTACAAAAAAATCACTATGTTTTAATAAGTCTGTATACAATTATTTAAAAAAAATTTCATAATTTTTTTAAGTATAATGCATTAATATAATTACCAAAATATTATTCTTATGTTTTAATATTAAAGACGCTGTCAAATTACTCATTACTGAGTTTAGAGATTCTAAATTTAATTTGATGATTAATGTGTAGTAAGAATGTATATTTAAACAAGCATTAATTTACAATACATTTAAATTGCATTTAATAACAGTGCTTCATTGGTATGAAATACATTTAATGAAATGCATCTCATTTTTATTTTTAATATTCTTGCAGAGGAAGCAAAAATTATATTTTTTCAATAATTTTTAATAGTAGTCATGAAAGAACGAACAATTTAAAAGCAATTTGACTTGGCTTTTTTGTGTTTAAATTTAATTTATCTTATTGTTTTGTTCTCATAATTATTCTACGAATAAATTACAAATACGATATATAAGTAGCAAATTAATATTATTTTAAGCATGTAATTATGGTGTAACCATTACATTAAATTACAAGACAAAATAATAAACATAATGTTTCATACGTAACATGATATTTAAAATTGTTTATAAAATATTTTAGGTGCAATAGTTAAACATTTTTTTCCCTTAGTTCTGACATGTACGAGGGCTATTCAGAAAGTAGGGAACGTTTCCGTCTGACGCCGCTAGGCGCTCGGCGATCACGTATGTTTTGGTGTGCGCGTGCTCAGAGCTTCAGTCGGCATCCAGCCGTCAGAACGAGAACATATCCGCGCTGCCCGTTTTCCCAATTTTCCAATTTAAAATGTGCGCTGCAATTTCAAATCCCGCCAGTTGTGAAGTGTGGTCTGTAATACGGTTTTTGTTAGAAAAAACGTAAAACCGATAAATATTCATCGGCAACTGTGCGAAGTGTATGGCAACGACGTAATGAATGAAACTTCAGTGCGAAAATGGCGTATCCGGTTTAAAAATAGCCGAACCAACATGCATGATGAAGAGAGAAGTGGACGCCCGAGCATTGTGGCAGACGATCGGGTCGCCAAAGTTGATGAGAAGATTCGTGAAAACCATCGCTTCACAATAACGGAGCTTTCGCTTTGCTTCCAACAAGTTTCACGGACTTTGTTGTCTGAAATTGTGACTCACAAGCTTGGCTACCATAAATTTTGTGCAAGATGGGTGCCAAAATTGCTTACAGACCTCCAAAGGTCAGCGAATGGGAGCAGCCTTAACATTTCTTGACGCCTACCACACACATGGTGATCCTTTACTGGATCGAATCGTAACGGATGACGAGACGTGGGTGAAGCACGTCAATTGCGAGACAAAATTGCAGTCCATGGATTGGGGGCACACAAGTTCCCCCAAAAAACCAAAAAAGCTTTTGCAAACCTTGTCAGCGACGAAGATTATGGCTACTGTTTTTTGGGATAGGCAAGCTGTGCTGCTTATTGTCTTTCTCGAGCGTGATGCAACAATCAACTCTGATCGGTACTGCCAAACATTGCGCATACTTAGAAGAGCAGTGCAAAACAAGCGCCGTGGAAAGTTATCATCAAAAATTTTGTTTTTTCACGACAATGTCCGATTTCACATGGCAAATCGAACTGCAGAACTTCTTGACTCATTCAAATGGGAGATTTTACCGCATCTACCTAACAGTCCCGACCTAGCACCAAGTGATTTTCACTTGTTCCCGAAGATGTAGAACTGGCTAGCGACACAGCGTTTTGATGACGACGATGAGCTCCGGGCGTGCGTCACTGAGTGGCTGAGATCGCAGGCGGCGGATTTCTATGAGGAAGGAATTTCGAAGCTTGTCCACCGCTACGATAAGTGCCTTAATTTGTTTGGTGACTGTGTAGAAAAGTAGCATTTTAGTCACTCTTTCAGATGTATATAATAAAATTTTTTTCCTGCACCTAGTTTTTGTTTTATTACAAAACGTTCCTCACTTTCTGAATAACCCTCGTAGAATTAATGTTAATATATATTTCTATGAAACTCTAAATCGAAGCACTTACAAATAAATAACAATATTGCAATATAACCTGAATTTAATTTAAATAATACCTAATATAATATTATTCATAGCTAATATCCATTAAAATGGTATATTCTACATACAATTAAATAAAATTTTTATTAGGCTGAATTTAGTCAAATAAAATATTTATAAAAAAGTAAATATTTGACAGTTATAGTATCTACTCATTTATTTTAATTTTAAATAGTTTAATATTTAAAAAAGATCATAAAATGCAGTTTCTTATATCTATCTCATCATGAGTTGTATTAAAGATTATACGTGATGATTTGTTGAGACAATCATCATTTGTCTCAACAAATCATGATTTATTTTATGAACGTTAAAAATGTATATTATGTTACATTTTAGATTATACTTAATATGAACACTTAATTAATTTAACTGATTTAAAAATACAACTTTGCTTGATAAGTTAAATAAAGTGTATATATTATATTTTTAATATTTTATTAACATTTTGAGGTTTTCTTTGAAATAGACGTTTAATCAACGCATAAATAAAGATTTTTTATTACGAAAATTTATTTAAATATAATCTATGAAAATACAAACAATCAGTGCATATGCAATTTTATTTGCAAATTATTTTATTTAATATCAAAATAGTATATTCTTATAAACTTTAAATCCTATATCCTATATAATATATATATATATATATATATATATATATATATATATATATATATATATATATATATATATATATATATATATATATATATATATATATATATATATATATATATATATTATATATATATATATATATATATATATATATAGTTAATAGTATAATTTATAAAATATGCAATGAATATAATGAAACAAAATACAATGAAAAAGGCCAAATGGAAAATAGTACATTGAAAAATAAAATGCCAAAAGTAGAATATCAAATGGAAGACAACACATTGAAATATTAAATGGAAAACAATATATTGAAATATCAAATGGAAAATAACACATTGAAAAGAATACAATGAAAAGAATTACATTGAAAACACTTTAAAGAAGATAAATATAAATGTAATAAAGTACCAATATGGCCAGCTTCATCAGGGGGTGTTGACCACATTGGCACAATTATGGCTTTTCTGCAATGACCCAAGACATAGTCTTAACAATGCCATCACACCCCAAAGCCATACCAAAATTTCAAACCAAAGCATCAAACAAGAATAAAAGAAGCAAAACCCAATCCAAAATATGCAAGTAAAATTCAATCCAAAATATACAAGTCAAAATACAATGCCGCCAAAATACAATGTTGCCAAAATACACTCAGTACATAATAATCATTAGATTTAAATCACATCCAATTACATATCCAAATCTGCAAGAACCTCACCAAACAATAAATTAGTGACTAAGTGTAAAAACTATCGGCATTTCAAGCTTCTTATAAGACCTTCAAGGCTTGGGTGACCCTTCTGTAGTATAAAACTACGCCTTACTTCACTCTTATAAGCAATGCTCTACTAGCCAAATAGTGTTTAATAAATTTAGTTGGAATGTCATTATGAGTTGAAATATTTTCTAGTCTGTTTTTTTGTTTATTAATATTATTTAAATTATTACATATATTATATATTCTATTAAGTTGATTAAAAATAATATTTTTATAAATTTTAATTGAAATGTTTGAATTCCAGAAAATCATCTTATTAACTTTGAAATTAAAATTATTAGTTTTATCATAAATGTCAGTAAATGTGTAGTTTTCTTTTATAGTAATTGAAATATCTAGAAATTCAGTTTTTAAGTTATCAATATTAGAATTTTAACTTAATTTTATATTCCTATAGGTATATATATATATATATATATATATATATATATATATATATATATATATATATATATATATTATTTATTTATAAAATCATGTTTACAAATATATAATGAAACAAAACCAAATACCTTTAATAAATGGAAAAACTACAAAGGGTGAACAAAGATGATGAAAAGTGAAAAATGCAGAGATACATATTTGTTGCTTCAACTGTATACACTTCAATGTATACAGTTGTATACACTTCAACTGTATACACTGTTGTGTGTTGCTTCAACTGTATACAATTAATAAGAAAAATAAATAATGGAATGAATTCAAATCAAACTATTTTTTGCCTTTGATATTCATATTACTTTAACTCATGCACTTGAACTTGTTCTTTAGTATATCAGTTATTTTAAACATGTATAAGTTCTTTGCTATGTTGTCACAAATGAAACAAAAGTCGTTGCAAATTACAGCATTTTTAAAGCTGAAAAATATTCCAACGATGAATATTAAAAATAAAAAACAACTTTCCAAGTGTGTGCAAATGAATAGCAGTACTTAATATAATTAAGTTAAATATATGTAATAATCAAAATAGTTATGATCTGAAAAACAATATTAAAAATTGCATCTTAGCTTTCACAGCTTCACTTTCATAATTTAAAGGCTTATGAAGGCAACTAAGAGAATTTAAAATAAACATCCTAAATATGCTGGAAACAAACAGCATAAAAAAGTATCATAAAAGAAGTTAAGAAAATTTGACTTCACAAAATCTTTTAAGAGGCAGGAAAAAAATTGAGAATTCGCCGCGAAAGAAAATACATCAAAAGAATTTCGTCTTCAAAAGAATTCCTTTAATGAGTTTGAGTCGTTATAAAAAGCGTACTACAGGTAAAATTCTAAAAGTGATATGAAAAGTGAAACAAAAATAAACTTTAAAAACAAATTAATGATAAATAGGATGTCAAGATTTTATTTTGTGCAGTAACCATAATTTCTGAATGATCAATTCGTGTCTGTCGTGTCTTATAAAAAATAATTTTGATTTTTGTATATTTTTTTTAAAAATATCATATCATGAGACAAAGATGAAAAATTACGTTTGTGAAATAAATGCAGCTTTGTTCACTAGAGTTACATTCTTGTTAGTAATTACTTTTATAGATCGTTTTAATATTTGGATTTAATGTTTTGGAGACGTAACATCGATACGTTACTTGAAAATACTGACAGAAAAATCAGATATTTATTTTCAGATTAAATTATAAATAATCACAGCAGTAAATACATAATGATAAAAGATAAATTTGTTACAATCATTACGTTTTCTATGCAGTAATTTAAAATAAAATTGGGATTATATCATAAAATAATAGGTTAAATTCTAATGAAATTTAATATTCTGATAAATAGTGATTACATCCAAGATAAAATATTAATTATTAACAAAATGAAATTTCCGTCAAATGTTATTAGAAAATTTGAATATTTTGGTGCAGTTGAGTGTATTAGAGATTAAAAATCAAAATATAATGATACCATCCACGTGTATTATTTTTGCCCAGCTTATATGAGTTTTATGAAATAAATAACTGTACAATACGTGAATTATTAAGGAGAAACATTTATACATTATTAACAATTAACAAAAATTCATAATATCTTAGCAATTAGTTTCAAAATTAGGTAAATATTTAACTGAATTTTCATTTCTGATTTTAAATATTTAATATATAGGAAATGAAACGTGAAAATTCATTTAAGCAGTTTTCATAATTTTAAAATGAAAAATATTTCTATATTTGTGTTTATGATATTTCTGTCCAATATTGGTAAATTTTCTATCAATATTGAAAGCAAAAATTATTTATTTATATTTTAAATTTAATTTCTATAATATAATTTTATAATAAAAATATTTTTATAAGTAATAAATAATTATAATAAACAAAATTATAAAAATACAATTTAAAATTCCGCAATCCATGACTGTTTTTCATTATATAATTAAATAAATATAAATATTTTTGTTATGTACAAAAAGAAAGATAATTTTCTTAAAATAATCTTACGTAATTACAATGAAGTTACTTAAATCAATTTTACTAGAAAACGTAATGTAAAAGGGAACGGAAAAACTAGTGTTTCATAAATATACTTCTAGGTCCAAATCTGTAAAATGGTTTTATAAATAATAATAAAATAATAGTAATTTTTTTCGTACAGTGTAACATGAAGAATTGTTAGAGAAGTGATATAAAAACTATTTATCAATATTTTTAAGTTTTAGTTTCTCAACTTATGTGCATTAAAACAAAATAAAATTAATTTTAAATATTCATCAATCAAGAAGAAATATTTAGAAACAACTCTGTGGTAAACTTATCTAAAAATCTAATTATTACGTTAAAACGTTTTTCAGGATATTTTCAATTTTCCTCTAAAAAATGTCGAATTTTTTTAATATAATAAATGCAAAAATTTCACAATTTTAGCTACTCTTTTTTTTTTTAAAAAAAAACATAAATTCATATTTCATATCTTTCAATTTAATCATAAAATATTGAATTAAAAGTAATTATTTTTATAATGCATTCACCCAATATTTATAAGAAAATAAGGTAAATTTTGATTGAAATGAAAAATATTTTCATCAAAATCACTTTGATTCTAAACTAATGGCTTAAGCAAGTTGAATTACTCGACGGGAACATTATTCGAAGAGGTTACAGACAATAACAATGAATAAAATTCTACCTTTGGGATCGATTTTGTAATCATTTGTTTAAGTTGTGTCTTACGCTTTGACTATTACGAAAACATTCATTGGTTTTCGATTTGCGCTGCGTTTTAAGCCTTTACCAATGGATACATTAAACATTTTTAGTACATTTTCGTTTGTAAAACGGTATTATTTGGTTATTAGAGATTTGACCTTGTAACTTTATGTAACAAAATATCTATTTGTTATTTCATTATAAATATATTCTCTGCTTTACAGAACAAAAATACATATAGTAACTTTATGTTTTCAATATATGACATTATAAAATTATTTAAACACATCATATTAAATGCATTAGAGTATATTAAATTTGTTCGGTTTAGTTAAAAAATGTAAGACTACATCAAAAAGAAATGTGCATTAAATGATTTTTATTAAATGTTGTATAGTAGAAATTTTTATAAATTGGCGCACCAATTTGTTTTAAAAGAAAATATACATCTAGTTGAAAATTCTCGTTTCAGCAAAATTGGGGAATTATGATGTATGCTGAAAACTGACATGAAAACATTACAAAAATGAAATTCAAAAGCAAATATAACCTTTTCTAATAATTGTACATTGATGACATAGGCAATCTTCTTTGCCAATCAAGTCGCTGTATATTAAAATGGAATACGGTACCAAATATGAAGTAACATTTATTCTAGCTCATGTCAGGGCACAGCAAAATGTTTCAAAGCAGCAAGTTTCTAACCAAAGAATTGTTTGATATAATCCAACCGATTTTTCATCTGGACTGAATTGCCTATTCTTCTTGATCCTTAACATAATGCTCAATTAATACGTCTACACATTACTGTCCGTCATGAATATCCCTAGTAGCAGAGATGTAAAGGCGGTAAAAAATACATAAAGAGGGAAGTTGTAATATCTTATACCAGTGAAAGTAAGTTACCTCTTGGAATGCTTACAAACCAATGCAATTAGCGATAACTTCTGAACAAACAATATTTCTGTAAATATGTTACTTGATGATGTTCAAATAATTAGAGTAGAACTTATTCCCATCAGTTCAAAATGGAAAGATTTCTTATGCCTACTTACGTATAGTATAAGAAGCGTTATTTGTTACCCAATATACCTTCCAATCATCTGCTCAATCTTTTTTAATCATCTGTTTAATCTTTTCCAATCATCTGCTCATGGGAACATCCCAGGAGAACTTTTACACCTCATCAACGGAGTTTTAGTTGGTGATGCAAAAGAGGTCCAGCAATAAATTAAGACATAATATTGATTATTCTCACTCAAAAAAAAAATGTCTAGAAAACATTCTTCTGTAAGTTACTACATGGAATACTTACAGACCAATGCAATTAGCGATAACCAATTTCTGAACAAACAATATTTCTGTAAATATGTTACTGGATGATGTTCGAATAATTGTAGTAGGAGAACTTGTTCCCATCAGTTCAAAATGGAAAGATTTCATAAGCCAATTTAACAGTATAAGAAGCGTTATTTGTTACCCAATATACCTTCCACTCCTCTGTTCAATCTTTACTAATTATCTTCTTAATATTTTCTATTCGTCTGTTAAATCTTTTCCAATCATCTGTTCATGGGAATATCCCAGGAGAACTTTCACACTGCATCAACGGAGTTTTTTGTTGGTGATGCAAAACAGGACCAGCAATAAATAAAGGCATAATAGTGATAATTATCACTCAAAAACAAAATGTCTAAAAAACATTCTTCTGTTAGTTACTACATGGAATACTTACAGACCAATGCAATTAGCTATAACAAACTTCTGAACAAACAATATTCCTGTAAATATGTTACTTGATGATGTTCGAATAATTGTAGTAGGAGAACATGTTCCCATCAGTTCATGGAAAGATTTCATAAGTCTATTTACGTACTGTATAGGAAGCGTTATTTGTTTTCCAATGTACCTTCCAATCGTCTGTTCAATCTTTACTAATCATGTGTTCAATCTTTTCTAATCGTTTGTTCATGGATCATCCCAGGAGAACTTATATACCTCATCAACGGTGTTTTTTGTTCGTGGTACAAAAGAGGACAAGCAATAAATTAAAGCATACTAGTGATTATTCTAACTCAAAAAAATGTCTCAAAACATTCTTTTGTAAGTTTCATTAATTATTGTTGGCCTATTGCCGTTTTTTGAACACAGGTTTTCCAGTGAAACTAACTCCACAAACGGAAACGTACTGCTGAAAACATTCAGATAATTTTTCATTTCCAACTCGCGATAAGTTCATTTCTACTCTTCCACACAATCGCACTTAAAAATTAAAGAATCCGATAGTTAACTGATCTTAAATACTGCTATATTCTCATCTTAAAAAGTTTTAACATTCTGTTTGAAACAAAAATTGATTATCAGTACTGAAATATAGATACGTATATATATAATTACGAAATTTTTAATTTTCCCAATATTCTACTTACATTCTCTTATCCATTTTATGTAAATAAAATTGGGGAATTGTTTTTAGTATGGAAAATAAAATTAGCAGTAGCTTCTAGAACATATTATAATAAATCAATTCATTTTTTCCTTTACAAACAGTTGCAAAAATGCATATTATAAATAAAAAGGCATTAGAAAAATGTGATATTTTCTTCACATTCATTTAGTTAATTTATTTCTTGCTTATCAACTTATTTAGTGAATTGGAAATTCTTTGTAAAATATATTGACGCGTGGTATATTAACAACTGTAAGCATTTTTTCTTCATTTTTAGCATTTAAAGTTCTGTAAGAAGCATAGAACATGCAATTGCCATCTTAATAAAGATTTATTTGAATAATAAAGACTTATATTATTTAACAAATATTTTCAGTAGTATAATCTGGCAAAGAATAATTTGTCTGGTATTATTGAATGTAGAAAAAAATACAGTAAAATTAAAATAAAACATAAATTACATAGATAAAAAATTACACCAAATTTTGAATTTTGGAAAACAATTTCTAATATCTAAATTTCATTTGTATTTCTATTCCATTCAGAACATTAGAAAATTAAAATAATTTTTAAAAAAAACTAATTTTAAGGACATCTATATCAACAAGAAATACTAATTGCAATTCAGAAAAGTTAAGTCACTTGAAAATGAAATTTCAGAATAAAATGAAACAAAATTTTAAAATATTGCTTTAAAAAATTTTTAAAAAATTTAATGTTCAATAAAGGTATTAAATATGAACTACGGATTTTTTTCATAATAAGCATACAAGAATATTTTAATGAAGGATTATACAAATATATTTGTTATATTTCAACACTCATCATTTGACTAAAATTTGAATTGGATTCTTGGACCATATTATACAATGAGCTTATTTATTAATTCGCTTTAATGTAAACAAAATGTATTTTTCGTTAGTCTTGAGAAATTGTTATCTAAAAAAGAAGAATCATGTTCGAAACTAAAATTCTTCTTCTTTTCTCGAGTTTTCCATAATATATTGAGACATATTTACATAATACAAGGATAATATGTGACTTTCTGTTGCAAAAGGAATACGAATCCAAAGAAATTCAAAAAAAGTTTCCAAAAGGAAAACTGAATTTTAACCAGAGCATCGATCACAAAGCAAAACTTGTGCGACCTGTTGCAGTAGGTAGTTTCCTTTGTAGCGAGTAAAATTTTCTGCGGCAAAATGTCTTTTTCAGCACTGTATTTTTCTGAATAAAAATGTTGAAATTTATTCTTTTTTTAAATAATATCCTATTACTTTAGGTTATTAATGTTTATTCCTTACCTTTATGAAGTTTTCTCGTTAATCTACAGCATTTGAATACATTTTTGAGCTTATTTTGAAATAATTAATGATTATCATAAAACAACTTGTATTTTCATTACCATATTTCTTCTTTTTATCATTTCTTCATTATTTCATTATCATTATTTATTTTCATTAACATAACTTAAAAGCTCAGTTTACATAATATTATATAGTTAAAGAAGTTGATATATTATTATATATATTTTTTAATTTTAAAATTTATATTAATTATATTTTAAATTTTATTAACAATCTTGATTTATATTATAACTATTTATGTAAATTAAATTGTATAAATTATTTATAAAATTTATATTATATAATTTATTTATTATATAAGATAATAAATATAATATTATTTTTAAAATTTATATGAATAGTCTTATTTTATTTCTAAAGCTAAATATATTTAAATTCATCAGTTTGATTCTATGCATTATTTTATTTTTTTCTGTACATGTAAAAAAATCCAACGGAAATGTACACAATGAAAATTCAAATACTTAGTGTACTAATTCAAATAGCAGTATTACTAATTTAAATATGCAATGGAATGCTCTTGATTTTCACTTTTTAAACAAAAAAAATTTAAAATAAACAATTGTTCTGAAGGTTAAGAAATTTCTGAAGGTTAAGAAAACCACTAAAACTTTACATATTTGGCTCTGTATCATGCTGACCGGTCTATAATTGTTATAATCAGTTTTAATATCATTTGTGCTTCATAATTACTTACATAATTACTTCATAATTTGTCTTGAAATGTACATGAAGGGTTTTGTTGCCGTTCTGTACACTGAAACTGATACGATCGTAATGTTTTAAGTACATTCTAAGTCACTGCAAGTATCCATCCCCAACCAATTCGCTGAAAACTCTAGCTATTTAGCAGCCAATTGCACTATTATGAATGGTATATAGAGTTTATGCTAACTATAAATGTTATAATATAGTATATTTGATTTATGATTTTATATTCCTAGAATTGTAAAATTATATCGTAACGTAATCTTGATTAATGAAATTTAATACGATAAAATTGCTTGAAAATTTTCTAATGATGAGTAAAATTTCCTTTATTGTAAAAATGTAGCTATATACATTTGAAACTACCTAACCAATTAGAGTTTCATTTAAATGCGTATTACCTCATGAATACAGATTGTTTATAACATTTAAAAAAGTATTTTGCCATTTTCAATCATGTAAGAAACAATAAATTGTAAATATCAGTGAAAACCTTTCTTCATATTTTAATAAGGAAATTATAGAAACATAACCTTTTACAGATGTAAAACTACTGTTACTTAACATGATAAAACAGTCTGATATTGAGTTAATCTGACATCTGGTGTAATCCTAAGACAGCTGTACCCAGAAATCTTGAATTGCCACCTCTAAATTTTGTACATAGTGTCATGATACATCTGGCGTTTCTACTACTCTCACGTATGCTCCATAGGGTAAAATTCTGAAATTGAGTTAATCTGTTATTGAATTAACTAACTTTAATTGAGTTAATTAACAGTCTGAAATTGAGTTAATCTGACATCTGGTGTAATCCTAAGACAGCTGTACCCAGAAATCTTGAATTGCCACCTCTAAATATTGTACATAGTGTCATGAGATGTAAATATTGTACATAGTGTCATAGTGTCAAGAGGGGTGGATAAAACATCTGGCGTTTCTACTAGTCTCACGTATGCTCTATAGGGTAAAATTCCAGGTAAACGTGGAAGGGTTGTAATATGGAGTAAGAAGGCTTGAACAGCTCGAGATACATAATTATCGGCGTAATGTTGCTGAAAAATCGCTCATGAGATTTTATTTAGAAAATGTCTTAAATGTTACGAATAATATCAAATAATAAAGTTGATTTGTTAAAGTTTCACGTATCACAACTAGAAGAGACCGGTATTTATAAACTTTGGCTCGCAGACCATTACACTTGCTGTGCGAGCAGTGTGCCGTGTGATGGGTGGGATTGTACCTTGCACCAGATGACTTCCCCATTCATACGTATTTGCCATCTGTTCACAAAGAAAACTGGCATTCATCACTAAACTTTACTTTTTTCAATTTATGGCATTCATCACTAAACTTTTTGTCAATTTAAGGCATTCATCACTAAACTTTACTTTTTGTCAATTTATGGCATTCATCACTAAACTTTACTTTTTGTAAATTTATGGCATTCATCACTAAACTTTACTTTTTGTCAATTTATGGCATTCATCATTAAAATTTACTTTTTATCAATTTATGGCATTCTACATCGTTTCTAGCCTGACACTGCTGTTTCTGGCTTGGTGCTGCAAGTGTTATGCTATTAAACAGAGCATTTAAAAGGACATTGGGATAACAAATTCTATTTCGCGGGGTACCTACAAATGCTTTGAATAACAATCGACAGTGTCAATAGACAAGTCAACATGTCTAGTTTTTTATATAAAACTAGATATGATATAAGCATTATTATTAATACAAAAATGAACTTTAAGATTGATTGTGTTAATTAAAAGTTCTTTAAACTACAAACTACTCAAAACTAATGAATCTCAAATTTATTTAATCGTATATTATAATATAAACTTTTCAGACATATGGCAAACTAAATTTGCATTGTTATTTCAAAAAACAGATGAATACCATAGAAATTAAAATGGAAATTAGTAGTTTCACATTATTTTTATAAAAATAAGATCAGATTATCAATAAAATATCTCAGAACTTTTATTTAGCAAGTTCTTACCTCCCTGTACTTGTGGTGATATCCTTTCCATTCGGAGCTTGCCAGGTGAGTCTGGTTGCCCCGCTGTTCGGTGGCGCTGCACATGTTATAAAGAAGTTGTCACCCGTAAAAAAAGCATGAAAATGACCGGTTGGCTCTAGCTTTAAACTCCTATGGTGAGATCCTGAAATAACAGAATACATATATACTAAATTTCAATTAACTTACTATTGACTATTCTTATAACATATATTTGGTGAAAGATATATATTTTTTTCCAACGGCGGGCACTTTGATGACGAACCCTATGAAACAACAAGGCCAGAAACTACTACTCATTTGTCATTACCCAGCGGGAACCTGTGAACCAAGTCACGGAGGCGAGTAGCGTTACACGTGTCATACCACCACAAAGCCGTTTATAGGGTTGGCCACATTCATACATCATCACAGAAGAAAGGACAGAGAAACATAGAGAGAACAGAGAAAGGAAGTAACATCCATGCCCGAACCAGGATTCAAAACAGGGACCCACAGCTCAGAAGTTAGGAGCGCTAACCACTCAGCCATCGGTCGGCTTGTGAAAGATATAATCTCATACATGTTTTCATTATATACATACATGATTCATGGGTAAATAAAGTTTTTATTCATCTTTAGATATGAATGCGAGAATTATTTGATAAGATTTGTTGATGTATACATTCTTAAAATTAAATGCTTTTTAAGCCCCATTTGATGTTTGTAGGATCTTCATTCAGGAGGCTTTCAGGTTCAAATACAAAAACTCTAGCAGAATATTCGACATTTTAAATGAAATAACACATCGTCTTTCACATTCACACAATTTTACTGAACAGAGTTTCAAATTTAAAAAGAAAGGAAAAAAAAAACTACAACCTTTCATTTATTTAATTAGAGAAAATAAGAAAAACATTTTTAATTTTAACTTTCTCCCCTAAAACGAGATTCTAAATTAAATTGAGTTGTTTTGATATTCAGCATTTTTAAGTTATGATGACTCAACAATGTACATGTGTTTTGCTAGCTTGTTGACAGTAAGATTTTGTAAATTTTGTCTTAAACTTAAAAAAACTGGCTTAGCAATTCAAAAAAAGGAGAAAATATCTTTGTATTAATATATAAAAAATATGTTGCTTTAGTGATTACAATTTTTGTTTAAATTGTAGTTGCTAAAATTTTAAAACATTTGTTTTAGCTTACATATTCAAATTTTAATCTCAAAGTTTTTTTTACTGTTTCGTATGTTAAAAAATATGGTATTAAAATCATAAGTTTTTCAATTATTTATTTTTCCGTGAAGAAACAAAAAATAATCATAATTTAAGTTTGATTATTTTTGTATCTTCATTGAAAACTACATAACTGAATTTAATTTTTTTAATTCATATATTTCTTTTTTACATTAAAATATATATTTATATTGCATGCTAGCAAACATACTGCATTTTATTTGTGGTTTATAACTATACTGACGTTGTATATAAGAAAATACTTATACAAGAACTTACTTAAGAAAATACTTATACAGTCACTATGTATAAGTATTTTTGAAGATTGAAAATTATGTATTTCCTGTTAAATCTACTGCTTATGTATGAGCACTCGAACTACACTATTATATTACAAATATATCAAATAATTGTAAATACAAAAATTTAAGTTATTTAAATCATTTTTTTCACAATTTAATGTCATATAAATTGAAGTATACATTTTATACAAACTAAGCTCTGTTAAGACATAGATCGTTTTTAGTTATTTTTTTATGAAGTTATGGAATATATTGTGTATTAGAATATAAAAAATTATAGTATTTTTGAAATCCAATATTGCTAAGTTTGATAAAATAAAAAATTACGAAAGAAAAATTAATGTATTTAAATTGATTCGAAATAATACATAGTAAGTCAAGATCAAATAAAAATATCAGATGACTGAACGATATTTTTCAAGATTTCTCATACACTTTCAAAATACTTAATTTTAGTTTATACAAAATAAAACTAAAAAAAAGTCATTGAAACATGTCATTTTATGTTCTAAGTGCTTTTGTGTGCAGTGACACATATATACCAGAATTTACATTTCATAATAATTTTCAAATTCTTTTTTTTCTTCCTTTTAAGGAGATGGCAAGAAACAAGAGAAAAACTTACTTGAGGGAATAAAAGAAATTGTTGCAATAACGAAAACCATTTACCGTAAGAACCACGCTGATAATCGCTGAACTTCTACACGTATGTGTTCTTTTTTTTTTTTTTACTCCAAAGCTGGAATTTTATTTTATTTTTCATTTCATTTTCTTGGGATTTCTTAACTGTATCTTGTTTAAAATAAGAATGCAATTAAAGAACTTTGGACATTTTAGAAAGAAAATTTTGCCTTCCACAATACCTTTTTTGTGAAAAGTATTTTAACGGAAAAAGGGTCAGATTGCTCCGGGAAATGAAATGAAATGTACCGAAGAACTCTGCTGCAAGAAAATGTGCTCATTTGCAAGCCTGCAAATTTCTCGAGTAGAAAGTTTTGACATTTAGCTTTTTTTTCTTCAGCAATGTATTAACTAAATCAAATTATATTATATTATATTATTTAAATATGTAATATAATATATAGAGACGTGTGATATTTAAGATGGGTGTAGGTATATGTTTAATTAAAAAGGCAATGGTCCCCCATCAGGATATTAAATATTTGTAGCCATTCAAAAAAAAAAAACAGTTAAATACTATAAATTTTCACATCATCTTGATATTAGAGTACTTATTGTTTCATAGTATCTGCTTTATATCATGCGTAATCAAATAACATTTTTCCCAACAAAAATTTAAAAAGAACCAAATCGTGTCATTACAAAACAGTTCAAGCAATTGAAATGTTTTTGCAGTACATGTTTAACAAAAAAACATGATCAAAAAGTGAGTTCCTTGCTTGTTTCAACATATCAATTAAATTGATCAATCAAAAAATTATTCAATTCATTCTTTCAAAAGATACTTAAAAATTAAATGTAACACAATAAAATTTTATGTAAAAAACAAAAAAACTAAAAAAAAATCACATTAAAATTAAAATTTTTAGTTTACCTCTTGATATTTATTAAAACATTAATCTATGTGAAAGATTTCATAAAAATTTTATTTATAAGATACTTTTGAAATTTGATAAATACATTTATTTTCATTCTTTTTAAAATTTTTTGATCAATTTCTAGAAACAATTTTGTTTTTCTAAAGAATACAAATATTAAAATTGTTAATGATTGCATTAAAAATATCTTAAAATCAAAATAAAATATATTATATTTGATTATAATAACTCTTCTCTTTAAGCATAAGACAATTTATCCAGAAAATTAATTTCTCCAAGTGCACCACTACAATATATTGTCTAAAAGCTAAATTCTATCGTTTAAATACAAGGTATTGAAAGCAAACTTGCCATGCTGAGTTCAGTCTGAGTCTCTAGAATTTATTATTGAGTATTAAAATTAGCACAAAGAAAACGATAATTGAGTTATAGTCTATTTTTTATTTCTATTATATCACACATAAATTTTTTTATTAACTAGTTCCTTTGTTGAAATTATGACTGTTAATTTTTACCAATATTGCCAAAACATTTTAGGAATACATGAAGATTCTATTTCGTATATTATGAAACAATCTCCAAACTTTTAAGAATTTCTTAAATTTTTTTCTCCTTTATGTTTTATATCTGATATTACATTCGATTCCGTAGATACTTGAATTTTGTTGCGTTGTGTGCTTCTTAAATGAATTGAATTATAAACAGAAAAAAATGCAAAAAAATATTCATGATAGAAAAAAAAATGTGTTATGCATTTGGAGAAAATTTCAGCAATGATATTTATTATAAATATTTCATTATTTCTGCTGAAGTAGGTCTTCGTACTTTAAACATCGATGAGGTTTAAGGATACAGTGAACTGTTGTGAAAAAAAAAACTTGAATTTCTTATGAACGACCTCAATTTACATATGGTTTAATATGCATATTTAACCATTCTAAAAAAAGAACATTTTAGCAGTTCTGCGAAAATGAATAACAAATCATCATTAAGTTTAATTTTATTAACATGTTTTTTTATAATTCTAGTTTAAAATTTGATAAGAATTTAATATAAAATGATTGTTGCCTAATGCATTTGTAAGTAAATGTGAAAGATAAGAAAATATTAAAAAGGCAACAGAGTAATAAGTTATTTATCCTGTAAATTATTATTTAGTTCACATTTCTCACAGAATCAATGCATTTTCTAAGTATATATTTTAATTAAACTTTTCGTCTTTTCTGTAAAGTTTTAAATGAAACATAAGAATGTTGAAAATATTTTAAATGTGTGGTTAAATTTTTTACAGTTATGAAGGCTTATTGGGATTCGGTTCAAAAAAAGTAATGATAATTATTAATTAGTGCTTGAATTCTTCATAAATAATTACAAAAATTAATATAAAAACACATCCTCTTACTCTATTTCATATATATATCATATATATATATATATATATATATATATATATATATATATATATATATATATATATATATATATATATATATATATATATATATATATATATATATATATATATATATATATATACATATATGTATGTATATATGTGTGTGGGGGGTTGTAAGCATCCATTCTCAAGAACTCAATTATGACGCAAGTGAAATTCACAATAGATTGTTAATTCTTAAAAATTACAAAAATATACTAAAAAAAATTTTGATTTGAACTTTAAAACTTGAAAAATAAAAATTATGTTTGAAAAGAATGATTCAATTTAATTTTAAAGTTAGGAAAGTAAATAAGTAAAATGTCTAGTGATGTAAAATTGAGAAATTTAATTTAAAAAATAACAAATATTCTTCAATTATTAAAAAAACCATGAGAGTTATGTTGTTTAAATGATAATGTTCATTATACAATGCTACACTTAAAAACATTCTTTTATTTTTCCCCAATTATATAAAGTATTTTATTTCAATTCTATCAATAGACGTGTTTTCAATAAAATAACTCTATTGTAATTTTAAAAAAAATTATTAGTAATATTTATGATTACAAATTTCTATTCACTTTTACTTTTTTTTTAAAAAAACAAATTCTTGAATATAAGATTTTTTAGGTTTATATGTTTAAAGATCCATGGAATAATCGTGATGATTAAGAAATTTTAGAAGAGTTATGAAAACGACATTATGGTCAGTGATAATATATACTGAACTTTATGAGTTGTAAGTTTAACATATAATCCTGTTCTTATAAAATAAAAAAACTATTTTATTGTTAAAAATATATTAAATATGATTGATAAATGCTACCTTGCTTTACAATAAATGCTCAATTTCAACTGAGTTAGTAGTTTAAGACATGTGGAAAAAAATAATTTTACTTGCGTTCACATATTCTATTGATAATCATGAAAATGTTTTACGATTAAAATGCATTCGATATTTAACATCGAGGAAAAACACACAATATTTTCATAAGAGTAAGGTGTCTATTTTAAATAAATATAAATATAAAATATTAAACTTGGATAATTATAAATAAATGTCAAACCTAAATATTTTAACTGAGAAAGAGATTTACATGTGTTAGAATTCACGCACACACACATAATGAACATCTTAAATATGTTCTGTTGTTGTTGTTGTTGCTTATCCTCCATGTCTGACGGAGTCAGACTAGATCCACGAGTTCGTTGACTGTAAGGAAGTCGAAGACTAAAAGAGGATTGCTAAAGAGATCCTCCCTAGAGAGACCCATGCAATCCAAAAGATGCTCAGGAGAAGCCTGATGATTTTGGCACTTGGTGCTGGTGACGAAAGTTTTCCTGCCCTCGTTGAAAGTGAGGCACTTAATATGACCGCTAGCAAGTCTTGAGAGAACTGTCCGGGTACGTCTGTCACCCGGGAGGTCAAGGAACAAACTCAGTTTTGATCCCTTGTACTAATTATGGGGGGGTGTTTTCCACTCCTCCGAGATTTTTGATTTTTCCCAGGAGTATAACTCCAGAAAAGTAAGTGTGGAAGAGGGAGTATTTGAAATCCTGCAACCCTCCTTAGCAAGATTATCGGCCATTTCATTCCCGTGGAGATTCACATGTGAAGGTATCCATTGCAAGTGAACATCATGATTAAGTGAAATGAGTTTTAATTTAAGCAGGATAGAGTTGCTGATCTTGTCGCCTACAAGAAGCCAATTACTAAGATGGTGGAGAGAACTACGGCTGTCAGACAAGATCCATAGGTCACTATAATCCTCTTCAGAAAGAATAGCTTCTAGTCCCAGGTCTATTGCAATCAATTCACTTCTGAAGACAGAGCAGTGATTGGGATTACGATGAGTAAGAGTCAAATTGGTGTGAGGGGTTTCAATATATATGCCACTACCTACTAGAATATCAATTTTACTACCGTCAGTGAAGATTTTGATGGCATTGTTAGGAATGTGACTTTGGTTTTCCAAGGTCAGTTGTCTAAGATGTTCTGGGATGTAGTCTTTCTTATTAACATGAGTACTTAAGTTAAAGTGAAAGTAAGCCCTGGCGAGTCCTTCTGCAGGATTCAAGCAGCACTGAATTGAGTTGGGTTCAACATTACTATTAGGTAGTTGAAGAGAGACGGCCAGACTGAAAGGGCTGTCCTTCTTTAATCTTTGATGATTACTCCAGCTGTTAAGGTACATGGAGGTCTTGTTGCAGAGGCCATAACTAGAGAGTTTATTATAGTATTTAACAATACCAGCTTGTCTAAAATATAAATAAATAAGTATAAATATCTTCTAATATTTGTTAGTATCAAGGTATCAATTTTAGAGAAAATTCTGGATAACCTGTTTAATGAAATAAGATAGTGTGCTTCTATTCACCTTTCCTATAAATAAAGAAATTGTTCAGATTATTTATCTAAGAAAATGATCAAAAACGTGGTGTAAATTTCAGAAAAGTTTTATTTTTTTATTTTTTGGCAATATTTTACTAAAATAACAGTCAGCAAAACTTTTGAAAGAAAATTTCAAAGTCAGCTATCATGACTACATAACACTAAATTTTCAGGTTTCATTTTTTATAAAAATTAAAAATATATGGAAATTCTATGTTTAGATGACTAAAATGTTTCTAAAAAATTAATAAATCATATATTTCTTTTGCATGGTTGTGTGTTTAGTACTTTGATTTGTTTACATCAAACCAGTTTCAATTTTCTTCTGAGAATATATAACCTAATATTAGGATTTCATATGATCTAATAATTTGGGTTTAAGTAAAAAAATATTTAATTAACTCCGATCGTTTTTTAAGAATTAGTTTTGAGTTTTTAGATTGCAGGGATTTTAAGGCGAAAAAAAAATAAAAGTGGAACTTTATTAGTATGATTAATATCCACTCAATCTATAAATATGTATTCAATTAAACGTAAACAGTTTAGTTGTTGAGTGTTAAGCATCTATTCTTATTTAAAATAAAATTAACTTTCATAACAGTTAACATAAGCCTTAGGAATCTTACAATCTGAGATTTTTAAACTGAATGGTTTGAGTGCACTTACATCGATTTTCAAGTCATATTCTGTTTTAGTTTTATGTCGACCTGCATATTTAACCATCCCTTTTCCCTTTTGATCAATAGTTCATCTCTTTCTTTTGCCTTTTTTGCTCTGAGCTACTGTTTCCCTAATGCTCAAGAATGAATAAATAAATACGAAGATTAACTGACCTTGTTGTTAAAGATATATCTCCGACAAAACGAAATTAACTACGAAGGAAGTTAGTAACATCTGTTATTTTCTCTTGACGAAGTAGAAAATCTGAGAAGAAACATGAAATATCACCTGTTTCTTTGACTTGATATAAATTTATTTTTTAAATTTTTTTGGATGAAATTTAATTACTTATTCAAAACACGTTGCGGTCAAATCGAATGGTTGTTTGAGTACTCTTTTTGGTATAAAATTTTACCCATAATTTAGCTTTATGTAAAAAAACTGGATACTATTTTTATTTGTTTTTATTTTTAAAAAATGAGAATAAACGTATAATGCATTTTATTTTCGTCTTTATGTTTATAATATTAGAAATATTTTCCCAAAAAGAAAAAAAACCATAACAGAAGCTCTGATCTGAGTGTACTTTTCATTTCTAAAGCTAAATAAATTTGAGCTGTACATATAAATGATTTTATAGTAACAAAGGTTTGAACCTTAATTTCAACTTTTCTTAGTAAACACATTATTTAATTTTTATAGGAAATTAAATATTAGATAATTCTAGTATTTAAATACAAATTAGCTAATATTTAAATAGCAACAATTAATCAATATTAATAGAGTATATAAATAATAAAAATCATAATTAAGGATCATGTGTATTTTCACATTTATCAACAGCTTGTATGCTGCATGAAATTTGAAATTTGACTGGTAAAATTTTATTTAATTTTTTGTAAAGATATCATAAGTGATTATAAAAACTTCTGTGATAATTTAAGTCTATCGAACACTTTAGCTGAAAAAAAAACACAAATAGTTTACCAGAATTTCTTAACTTTTATATTTAGTAACTTTTTAATTTAGTATTATTTATAAAAAATCGCAAAATAAAATGTATATTGCATATTATGCATACTATTACATTTTAGTTCATTTTTAATTAACAAATTAGTTGATTATTTGTTTTAACAGTTCCTTTCCTGTTTTCCTCTAAAATACTTAAGCATTTATTCGCAGTCTTAATATTTTAAAACAAGTTATATATATATATATATATATATATATATATATATATATATATATATATATATATATATATATATATATATATATATATATATATATATATATATATATATATATATATATATATATATATATATATATATTATATATATATATATATATAGAGAGAGAGAGAGAGAGAGATAGAGCGAGAGAGAGAGATAGATAACACATTTGTAAGTAATAAAATAACCACGATTACTGTGCTTTGTTTACAATATACTTCTTTCCTAAATGTTTTCATCTTTGGGACATTTTCAGAAAAATAATGTTTCATGTAAATATATAATTATTTGATCACAAAATATTATTATTCATAAAATCAATTTATTTCAAATAAATTTATGGATAATATGCTAAATTATACGTTAGAAATTATGTTTTTGAAAACGTGTCAGTAATTGAATAGAAATCAAATTATCAGCTGGACTTATAAAACATAAACGGAAAAGTATTATATTAATGAAAAAGAAGTTAATATATAATAACACACAATTACATATGGTTCTTTAATACTAGGTTTTATAGTTTTACATTGTTTTAATCAGAGCCTTGTTTGCTTTTTTTTTCTATTTTAGCAATTATTAAAATAATATTTGATAGGTCTGTATCAATAAAAAACTTATATATAAAATCATATTAATTAAAAATAAATAATTACCTTTAATAACAAGCATCTTTTATTAAATTTGTATCAATATTTGTAAATATAAATTTTGAATAAGTACATTTCCTAAGTGCATTTTTTTAATTATGAAAACGCCATTTTACTAAATCTTAAAATGAAAATATTTTCATTTACAATCTTGAAATAATTAAATAAAAGAAACATATGGTATTTGCAACCAAGTCAATCTAATAACGAAATTCAAGATTAGAAACTCAGGTAACACTTTTTCTTCAGTGTTTCTTAAAACTCGACTTATGTTAAGATTGAAAGAAATAGATATATAAAAAAACATATTTTCCGGGTTGGTATTTCTTTCAGCTCCTTTGACTCAAATTGTGGGATTTTTGGCAACAGACATCTAGAAAGATTAGAAAACCTTGAGAAAAGAGTAATAGTGGTAACAACAGTGAAAAAAAAATTGCGACAGAAAAGCAACGTCACAAGATCAGGTGGCAAACTAAGCGTACTACAGAAAACGAAACGGGGGAAAAAACAGCAGCTAGAGGGAAGAGAACTAGTGGTGAAAGGAGAAAATAGGTGATAAGGGTGTTGTGGGGGTCAAGAGAGTGAAACTCATTACACCTCCTACTTCCCAACAATTCACCCCTCTATAACACCAAGTCAAGCGTTGTTCTAGGGATACGTGAGGAGCTTCGTCAATAGTCTTTCTCTTGCTTAGGAACCTTAATCGATGAGGTGTTTACACAGAAATGAAAGACAATTCATATAAAAAATCGAGCAAAAAGGGTCGCATCCCCCCCAAAGGGTGGATTGCCAAAAGGCAGCTAAGAAATTTTTACACCACGCACCGACTTGGAATAGCAAATGAGCCGGGTGGTGGCCTTCTTGCTAGAACTTATGCTTTTTGCTGGAAAAATTTCTGCGCTTCGCTGAATCTCAAAGTAGGGCTTGGAAATTTCTTTATGGATTTCTTTCTTTCTTTCATACCCTTTCTCCATTCGGTCTCGTTTGGTCTTTGCTTTTATTCCTTTTTCTTTTTCTTCCTTTAAGAAAAGGAAAGATGCTCAGAATCCCGGCAAAGAGAAAGGAGAAAAAAGTGGTTCAAGTGGGAAGAAAGAAGGCAACTGTTGGAGAAGTTGGTGCATCCGGTAATGATATGTAAGGGGTGTATGCGAGAGATCAGAAGTTCAGCCTGAGTAAGAGAAAAAAAGTATAGGGAGATGTAATCGGAATTTTAAAATGGGGTGGAAGGGCTTACACTAGCGATGCTCTCTCATAATATGCTAGTTTTGACTTTGCCCTCGAGACTGGAGAGGCAATAGGAATTTACAAAATCACGAAGTAAGCTAATGGTCGAAAAAATGGCGAAATATATATGTTTAGATATAAATTGAAGAGATGGATCTTCTTATTTCCTTCGCTAGAATAATTGAATAAAAAGAACGGAATTTTTGCCAAGAAAGAAATCTGAATAGATTCCCATGTATTTTATAGCCAAAAACAAGCAAACTTCACAAGATTATTGTGGGATAATAGTACATTGTTTCAAAATTTGTACTTAAAAACTGTTAGATATAATTTAATTTTATCGCATTGATTTTTATGCATTTATCAAGAATGATGGAAAAAAGTCTACTTGTAAATAGATGTATATCCATATGAAATAAAATTACCCATAGAAAAGGCGCTGTAGGCTTTATATCTTTTTTTATTAAAGACAACCTTTTTCTTAACTTGACTCAATAATTTCATGTTTATTTTATGCCAAAAAAGCAATAAGATTATTTCAATTTGACTTAATGAGCACATTCTTTCGGTAATTGTCTTATATAACATTGATAAATAATAAATTTAGCAAATTATTCGTAGGTAATTTTCTTACTGAAATAAATTTAAGTGTATTAATTTGAATGTTATGAATTTTATTGAATAATGATATTCAAATGGAATATTTTCATGTAAAAATCATATTATAAAACAGATAATGTTAAGAATAGGAATATACATTCACACAATTTTTTAGAAAATGATTATTTTTTAAACATATTTAATTTTATAAGTTTACTTTCTAACAAATGGAATTCTAAACAACTATTTAATGTAGTAACTGAATATTTATTTATTAAAAAGAAATTTATGAGCTTAGCTTCTTAATATATATATTGAAGTACAGAAAAGGCTGCTGACAAATGAAAATGATTTTAAAGAAGTTTAACAAAAGCAACAAAAATATTTAATTCATGTTTTAGGAATAATACACATGTATAGTAAAAAGTTAAATAATTATCCTTAGTTTAACTACTCCTTATTTTTATATAATAACACTTATGTGAACAATTTTTCAAACGATTTGACTAATTTTACAATTTGAAGATATTAGTAATGTTTTCCTAAGGATATATACGTAAGAATATTCAAATTAATGCAAACTATAGCTTAAATATGCAATTAACGTTCTTATTGTTAAAAAATCATTAGTTTTTCACATTGAATAATTATTCTAAATATTTGCTAGTTATTTACCTTCGGTGAATCTAAGTGTTTCAGTGTCAAATTTTTATGTGTTACTCATATATTATCAGAATACAAATATGTACCATTCGTTATTTTAGAATACATGTGATATTCATTTATAACATCTAATCCATAATTTACTAGAACTGATAATATATAACACTGTTTTAACATTCTTAATGAATAACATTGAGGATGCATTATTTAATAATAAATAATATAGCATTAATTTTAAAATAATACCGATTTGAATTACTAATTTTATTTTATTTTTGTTCATTTTCTTGTATTACCATAAGAAGGTAAACCATTAAAGGAATGCATTGCATATTAATTATTGTCTTAAATGATATAATATATTTAAAAAATGATTTCTTTTCTACTTGAAGATTGAATTATTGCTTGATATATATACAGAATTAGTTTAATACTGTAATAAATATTAATCATAAATTATGTTGAAATAGTTTCTCGAATAAACAAGTTTCCTTACTAAGAAGAGATAATCTAAATTTTTGAAAATTTTGTTTCTCTGTAAAGTTACAGTTTTAATCGGATAAGCAGAATAAATTTGTATAATTTTAAATAATTTTAATGAGATAGAATATATTTTGTAGTTTTTCAATACCATGTCTTTGTAACTATGTAACAAAAAGTAAGTATATATATATATATATATATATATATATATATATATATATATATATATATATATATATATATATATATATATATATATATATATATATATATATATATATATATATATATATATATATATATATATATATATATATATATATATATATATATATATATACATATATATTATTTCAAAAGGCATAAATTTTAATTGTAACAAACTTTAAAAGCTTTGAAAAAATTTTAATGATTTAAATATTTTTAGTGGTGGATTATGTTTGGTCTTCTTCTATTTCGAATAACTTGAGAAGTGAAGCTTTCTTAAAAAATGTTCAGGCATGCTCCCATGGCAAACATTTTTATAATTATTTTTCTCTTAATGATATATGCATGCTACTACCGCCTGTTATAAATTAAAAGTTTTTGACGATAAGTCAAAAGCAGAATTTCCAAGCGTGACTTATTATCATAGCTGTAATTAGTGTAAGTAATTCATTCCATGAAATCGTCTCTGCATTTGGAAAAGAAATATATATTTTTATGAAAAGCACTATAATAAATGACTTAAATTACAAATGCATTAAATTTAAGGGAGTTGACTAATATGTGAATGGATTTCATTGAAATATTGAAATGATTGTATTTTTATAATGCTGTACAGAGTTAACAATAATATATTAATACTATTTTCACAATAACCCCGTTAAATGAAATTGTAAAAAATACGATGCGCACGCATTCATGTGATTAAATATAACAAATTTTTAATTCTGAAGTAATGCTTTTAAAAAATAATAATTCAAATAAACTTTTATAATTGCATTTACATTAATAGATTTAACCTTCTAAAAGTAAAAAAAAGAGCACTATTTATCATGCATTTTAGTAGGGAAATATATTTAAAAAAATACTAAATTTGGATTATTTGCAATTATAGGAGATAGAAATCTACATTTGTTTTTCATGCCTTCCGATGGCTGAGATGTTAGCGTTCCTGTCTTCTAGGCTGTTGGTTACTGGGTTCGAATCTGGGTTCGGGAACGGATGTTTCTTTCTGTGTTTTCTTTTTTCTGAGATGATGTATAAATGTGGTTCACCCTATAAACGATTTTGTGGTTCCATAGCATGGGTAATGCTACTCCCCTCTGCGTCTTGGTTCACAGGTGCCCGCTGGGTAACGACAAATGAGTAGCAGTTCCCAGCCTTGTTGTGGCGAAGAGTTAGTCAACCAAATGCCCGCCATTATTAAAAAAAAACTTTTATGTTTTATTAGGATTTTATATTAATTATATATTTACTTTCAAATTTTTAAATTATAATTATTTTGCAAAATTTTAATTCTTTTTTTTTAAAGCATTTGTTTCAGAAAGAAAGTATGAAGTTTATAAAACTAACTCTTTTGATATAAAAATAAAATCAACATAACAACTAAAATAGATTCATAATTCATCGTGTAGCGTTTGATTATTATTAGTTTACAACATTTTCGTGAGCTTTGGTTTTCTTACAGTCGAAGCAAACATAATTAAAACAAAATTCTCACAAAAAAATAAAAAATCTTAAAAATTTTTTTTAAAAAAAATTTTTTTTGAATCTCTTTCAACAAAACAATTAAAAATAATGAAAAACGGTATCATTATATTAAAATTGTTTTTAAATAATTTTTAACAAAAAAAATATTTTTCCTTTATGTCGAAAACGTAGCAATAAAGGGAATATGCTGAAACGTAATTTTTAAGGTATTCAAAGAAATATTACACCAAAAATAAAATGCATTCCCAACTTATGAAGCAAAAATTAACTTTAGAAATATTTCCAAAAGTTTCATTGAAGACATGATGAATATCCAAAATAAATTCAGCTGAAGAAATAAACTGCATCTGAAATGAAATTTCCCTACGATGAATGCTAATGACCCATTTCTTTATTTTGAATTAAGTATCTGGTTGATTTTTAGTTGGTTACAGTTACTTTTCTTCCCACAACTCTTTTACAAAATAGACCACTTAAACGGAACGCCAAGTTACTTTTTGAGAGCATTATGCACAGGGAAGCGTCTAAGGAATACAGATCGAATCCAGTATTTTCCCCCTGGGCGATCACTTCTGAATAATTTATAAGCGAAAGGGAAATAGCTGTTCTCTCATACTGGGAAATGCCATTTCTGTTCTTTTTCCAAGAAATTCTTTCCCCATAACTTATCGTTTGTCGTGTGGCTGATTCATCATTCAAAGAAAATACCGTTTTCTATATTTTTCTACCATATCGTTATTCAGTTAGAATTTTGAAATGCCACACAAAAAGGCAAAAATAAAATCTTAAATTATAGGCTTCATAAATATTCATAATTTTAATATATATATATATATATATATATATATATATATATATATATATATATATATATATATATATATATATATATATATATATATATATATATATATATATATATATATATATATATATATGTATATATATATATATGTATATATATATATGTATATATATATATATGTATATATATATATATATGTATATATATATATATATATATATATATATATATATATATATATATATATATGTATATGTATATATATATATGTATATATATATATATATATATATATATATATATATATATATATATATATATATATATATATATATATATATATATATATATATATATATATATATATATATATATATATATATATATATATATATATATATATATATATATATATATATATATATATATATATATATATATATATATATATATATATATATATATATATATATATATATATATATATTAATATAGTATAGAGTGTAATAAGAATAGAGTGTTATAACACTATTATACATATTAATAATTTAGAAATAGACTATTTTGCTTTTAGTTAAGTCTTATTAAATATTTTGTAAGGAATTATTTTATGCAAGTGATCATATTATTACTCACATTTCAATAAATAACGCATAGTAAAACTCATTAAATGACTCTTTATCAATTTTCTAATTAAAATACATTTATATAAATATATTCCAGTAAAATTTTAAGAAGTTCTTACCGATTTTTGTTTCAAACTCACGTAATTAGCTATGAATATATTGCAAATAATTTCAACGATTGAAATTAAATTTATACTTTCAAATATTTAATATATTTAAATAGTTTTATAACAGTATTCACATCTGTTCAGAAAGTGGATGTAAGAAATTTTTGAATAACAGTAAGGCTTGTTACATTATTTTATTTCTAAGTTATGTAATATGTTTGTTCAAAATGAAAGATTTTACCTGAATTTAATATATTTATAAATGCATGAAGGTAAAAAATAGGTTTGTTGAATCTCTAACTTTCAAAATTCCTAAATGTTTCTCTCATAAAAACAATAAACGATTGTCGTTACATATGTTTAACTCATATGATGTTGACAAATTTGTAAATTAATGAAAAGATGGAAAACTTACTTTAATTCAATAAAAATATCATATATTATTTTTTTAATTTGATGGTAATGTTTATTAAATCTCTGTAACAAAAATAGAAGAAAAAAATGCTGTGTTTTTGAAAGGTAAATGATAGTACGTATTTCACTTTCTCTATTATTTTTAAATATATTTAAAAATGTTTGTTACAATTATAGATTTAATAGGTAGTTTTATGTTTGTTCAGAAATATAAAATAATCGAATTCTCTTAAAATAATCATAGTTACTCTCTTTTTAGAACACTTTTATGTTATACTTTCTTTTATACTTGAGTTGAATGTATTTTAGATTACATAAATGTATGAGCATGAAGTATAGATTTACAATTGAATTTTCTCTATTACACATTTTATAATAGTCTTTTAATGTTCCTGAACTCTTCACAAAATTGAATGTATGTATGTATAAAATTTTATATATTCTTAAGAAGAAAACTTTACGAATAGAGATTATTAATGTAGTTTCACTATAATTAAAAAAATATGTGAAATACTCTTATCTTGCGCAAGTGTTTTGAAGATATTCAGATAATTGTATTGTCAAAATACTTTAAATACCTTTGAAACCCTAATTCTTCTTGTCAAGTTATTTTAATTAAATCAGTACCAAACAAAATTTATTTTGTAAATAATTCATTTTTTCATATAATGAAGACAAATTTACTTAGATAGCTGCATGGCTAGATAATTAATTGAAAGTTGCTTAACTTTTGACTGACAAATTTAAGGAAAATGTTTCAAATATTTAAAAATATTTCACTTCAAACTTCTTCGTAATAAATAAAACTATAATTAATATCGTAGGTGCCAAAGAAAAAAGAAAATTAGCTTAAGAGTTTTCTCTCTTTCTTTTCTTATCTTCAAGACATTTTTCTGAAAATTTTAATATTTTAATGGAATATATTATCATAACAAAATTAATTCTGTTAACTTGGAAGTTTGGTAAAGTTTTTGCTATTCCGTTTGAATAATTACATAAAAATTCCGAATAATTTGCCATATTTAATAAATTCTTCTTGTGCGAAAGATAGATTATATACTTATCATTAATACATTTTTAGGAATTCCAAGATGTAGAAATTTTCAAAACTTTTCTTATCAATGAAAATATTTTTCTCATCGATTATCTTTGTTAATTATTTAGAACACTTTGCAACTTATAGGTAAATAAATGTATTTTTGACTAAAAATTTATCTTTTACTAAAAGATAACTATGGGATTTTCTGAAAACTTTTTAACATAATTTAAGCTCTAAATTCTCAAAATTTTGAACTCGAAGAATTTTCTTATCAATTATGCTTAATCAATGATATTAAATACATTTTAATTTTCTATTAATCAATGTTTTTATTAAGTTATTAAAAACATTATTATTTATTAAGTATTATCAATTTTTAATACTTCAAAATGATTTAGCGGTTAAAAGCTGTCAGTTTTTTTAAAGAAATGGACAATTCAAAAAATGCATAAATTCACTGTCTTCATATACGTAACTTAAATTACTTCTTATGTTTTAGAGAATATTTGAAGTGATTTATGAAAGAATTATATACAATAAATTCAATTCCTTTCTGAATCTTACAACACATGTTTAATTTGATCTACAAATATCAAAGAAATTATTTATACATTGACGTTCAGAAAAAATTATGTTAATATTCATTTTTTTCGTTTTGCAAGAACTTGCTAGTAAACCCCTACTGAAATATTTGTACGAATTAAACTATTTTTCATTGCTTGTAAAGTTAACATATTTCTGTTATTAATTTATTTTAAATCCAAACGAGAGTAAAGCTTTTATTGTTTCGAAAAACATATTTAAATATTTATGCCAATTAATTACTCAGTTCATTTTTATATTTGACTTCATATTAGGGTCTTAGACTGATAAAATTTTTTAACAGTGATATCTTTACTTTCAAATATAACATAACAATTCATTTACAATAATATATAAATTCCTTTTCCAAAACTAGAATCAAAATGTAATGAAACAGTAAATGATAATAGGAAAAACTTTTAATTTTGAATTCGAAGAATTCGAACATTGACTTTAAATTTGATTTAATATTCCAGAAATAATATTCTTCAACCCAGCCACTGTTTTTTATTAGTTTAATGGAACACTTAATGTATTAATTCCCTTAATTAACCTAATTCTTTAAATGTAAAAATTATTCATAATGCAATCAAATAGTGAAGGACAGTGATAAATAAAATTTAGTTATGAATTTGAATATTGGACTTAAATTTGATTTAGTATTTCAGAAATCTTATTTTTCAACAAAACCACTCATTTCGCATCACGTAATAGCATCTTATTTTATAGCAATATTTTACAGGATATTTACCTCTGCAAATATAAAAATCACTAAACAAAGTCAAGTTTCGTAATATCGAATCAAGATCAAGTGACGAGTCAATACTTGATCTGGAACCCTCGCCTACAATTTTTGATTTTTACGAAACCACTCATCACTACATATCTTTTGAGGACACAGATCCTATTGCTTTCTCCTCAACCATATGCTTTCATTTGACATCACATTACCATAGCCTCTAAGTAACAATTCTGAAAATCAGTTTGGAATTTTAAATATGTTTATTCATTAACAGAGAGAATTTTAAAAGTTTATTTGTGGATCTAATAAAAATCTATACATAAAAAGTATATCAGTAAAAAAGTATTTTAAACTCAAATCTATGGAAGTAAAGTTAATACATCATTTTTAATTAAGAAAATGTTATGAAATATAAATAAAACAGTATTTGATTATCAATCATAACATTTAATAAATAATTTTGCAAGTACTCAACAAATGTGAAAATAATCATTGTATATATATATCATCAGCTTAAATTTACAAGTCATCTATAAATTTCTGCAACTTTTTATAAGGATTGTTTAATAATCATACATTTTGTGATTGGTTCTTAATGAATTAGAATTTATGAGAGTTCAACATTACATGCTAAGTTAATTTAATCTAAATATATGGTATTGTATTTTAAAAAAATAATATTTTCTTTAATTTAAAATTTCTGTTTATAGTTATTTCAATTCAACAATTGTTCATACTGTATGAATATTGTCTTGGTGAATATATTTATTCAATCATTTCTCTATAAGCTTATCTTCAGTAAATAAAATTCTCATTTGCCTGAGCACAGATATTTGTTTGCATACTGAAAGGGAGCAACTCTAGGTCAACACAGAATGAATATACTTATATCTTGTTACTCCATTGTTTTCTTGATTTTCCACTGTCTCTTGAGACAATACTGTAGAAAGCCTGCGTCAAAAATAAGAAGACCGGATTCAATATCTTTTTCTCATATTGCATGAGATTGCTAAGACAGTAAGAAAATACACATTCCTATGCATTGAAAAGATTTAGAAATCCTTCGAAAAGGGCACACGTGTGTCTTCTGCAGTGCCACTGTTGCAGAAATCTCTTAAAAATATTGAAAATATGACAGCTTCCTGTTTCTGCTGTAACGAAAGCACTAAAATGTGACTTGGCGAAAGCCAAGGAAATATTGTTTTCAGCTTTACTTACGTATTCATGTTTTTCGCCCTTGAGAAAAGGACTATTTCCTCTCGAATAGTTTCCATCTGGATATTGTTTCCGGAAAAGCTTTATAGAAGAATGGAATTTCTGTGTGGGCTGTTAAGCAAATAAAAATATGCCTAATAAGAGAATTGAGTAAAGTAATACTTTTATATCTGTATTCCCTTTATTTATTCAGGAATATTCGCAAAGAAACTGTTCATTTAAATCATTTGGATTGAATGGCATATTTTCTAATACATTTTGCTCTATTTTAAAATTGTTTGGAATTAGATGTAAAATTTTATAGCACACATAACACTATATGAATAATGTTACATTCAGAATTTAAAAGAAAAAAACCTATTTATCTTTCAACGAAAATAATTTTGGCCACTTATAGAGGAAATTTTATAATAAGAAATTTTAACTTTAATAAATCAGTAGCTATTTATTTTTGGAAAAATTAATGGTTGCATCCAATATGTTTTGTAGCATTTTTCATATACAATGAAGAAAATTATTCGAATACCCCTCTGATAAATATATTAAAATATATATATATATATATATATATATATATATATATATATATATATATATATATATATATATATATATATATATATATATATATATATATGTATGTATGTATGTATGTATACCTGTGCTGAATTAATTATTTAATTTAATATAATGCTAAAAATCAAACAATATCTTCATTTTTTTAAAACATTAAATCAATCTTGCTTTTATTTTAAAAGTATGCAATATTGATCCGTCTCATGTTATGAAATAAATAGCTCTGTGCAAACTCATTTTTCTTTCCTGAAGAAGAAAAAAAAATTAGAGAAGCGTTTTTAATTTAAGCAACTTGCCAAAACTTCTGTATTGAAATAAAAGGGTAGTAAAATATGAAAAGGGGACTTTACTAAATGTCATAAAAGCATTCTTTGCTAAAAGTAAAAGATAAAAAAATTATGCACTCATTTGATTGTTAAAACCCTATTCCTTTTAAACTGCCTCTTATCTACATTTGAAAAGCTTCAGAAGCTAGTTTTTTTTTATTTATTTGAAAACATCTTATTTGCAAACATATTCCATGCGTTTTTAATTACTAACCCTCATTTAGAATGTTTTAATTTAGAAACGCTTTCCTTCTAAAACAGATGGGAGTACTCACAATTGCTAAGAGCCACATGCATAATTCTAGGATGAGCATGAGGCTGCTTCTTTTTGGTTTTTATCTCATGGTTAAGCACTTTTTAAACATCGGTGTATAGCTATCCATAAGAAAGACGAATAAAGAGAGATGTTTCTCACTCTATAATGACTTTTTTTCCATGCCTTTTTTTTTCTTTATCACTTTAAAAAGGGATGTCATTTTCTTTAAGAATAGATAATATGGACGGGAGAAATTTTCTTTCGAGTATTTGATGGATGATTACGGAGATTTTCATGCTATATAATATTTTAAATGGGATTTCTTTGTGTGGAAGTTTTTATCGTTCCTTTGGAAAGAGAGGACTTTATTATCTTATTCTGCCAGGTGTGTAAAAAAAAGTTTTATTGGTTGTGTTTCTTAGATGGATTACATAATAAAAACCGTTCTTGTCTTAGGTTGTAAAAACTAATAGCGACAGTTTCATATTACCTTAGAAGTAATATTGCTGCTGATCAAAAACGTGAGATACATTTAAAATACAAGCATTAAATTTCTGCAAATATGATTGTTAGCTTTTAAAATCTTGTCTAGTTATTTTGCAGCCAGTTTGTGTGTGTGTTTGTTTTCGATGTGTAAATAAATTTATAATGTCATTTTAAAAGCCCACTGAGAATTTTTTTCTAACACATGCATTTATTTAATGAATATTCCGTTGTAAAAAGCCAAATATTTTTACTTAAAAATGAAAAATTAAAGAAAGGTTTTTCATGGTTTAATAACTGAAATAATTCATATCATAATTACCTCTTATTTGATGTTATTCAAATAACAGGTAGTTATGTGCGGAATTAATATCTGTAGTTTTTTGATACTGTAATGTGAGATTATTTTATTTGTATCTTAAACATTTTGATTGTATTCAAATAATTCCGTCCAATAAAATGTAGATTTTTGATAGAATAGACACCAAGTTCTACTTTTAGTTATGGTATATATATGTCAGCTATATTTAAAACATTCTTTACAATGATATTTATCATTCAATTGGAAGAAAGAAGGCTTTCTTATTGTATCTTACCAGGGTAATAAAAATGTTTTTAAGTATGTTAGAAAAGTATATTAGATGTGTTATCAGATGTAGTATTTCATCATACTAGGTCATTGAATGTGTTAAAACATTTATTGGATGTGTTTCGTAGATGTAGTATTTCATAATATCAACCTTGGATGTATATATTTTTTGCCAAACATTTCAGATATTGATGATTAACTAATAATTTTATACGAAGTTTCAGATAAATAATATTCTTATTTAAACTCATAAAACAATTAAAGCATTTTTTTAATCTTTCTTTTAATATCTGTATTGTATAGAAAAAAACTGCTTTATATTTTGCGGCTTGTATTGCTAGACATGTCACGTTACATTTAGAATAAAATATCTGAGGGAAATGGAATATATTGAACACATCGTTATATTATTAAGAGTTTATATTTAACAGAAGAAATGCTAATTTTCCATAAGTTACAAACTACATTAAATTTAGAAACAAAATAAAATATTAATTAATTAATGTTTGTTGAAATTTTACTTATTGTGCTTTGTTTTCTAAATAATAATTTATTGATAACTTTCATCAAAATAGCTAAAAAATACAATTATATATGATAATGTTTATCAAATTCATTAAGGTATTGCATAAATAATAAACAGTATTTAAATTAGTAAACATATAATGTAGTTAAATTGGAAAATTTGATTATCAATACTTATACACTGCTTGCCACCGTAAATACAACACCCTGAAAGAAGCATACAGATTACATGGGATTTACAACATGCTTTAGTGAAGGTAAGATATCGAAATGATTAGAATTTCAGCACATATACACATCACGCTGTGCCTGCAGTATCATTTCAAAGCGATATTTAAGGCTGGGAGATTTCGGCAATTTCAAGTTCGGCAATTGTGTTATTCTTGGTTTTTTTTTTTTTTTTTTTTTTTTTTTTTTTTAAATGATCACAATTATGTCTCGTAGGAAACAGCGATCATTTTTGATCAAGTATCCCAGTTCGACAGAGGAAGGATAGAGGCCTAACGTGATTGCGGATTATCTTTCAGGGAAATCTGTAGTCGTGTTGGACGAAACTAAACAATAATATTGCAAATATGTGATCATTGGATGCAAGAGGGTACAACGCACCAATGTGTTCAGTCTCATCCACCTGAGTGCACCACTTCACGTGATGGCAGGCAAATTGTGCGCATGGCAGTGACACATCACAACAGCCACATTACGAATCACAGCACATTCAGTTTGTAACACATCATCCAGTGTCTCCGCGTGCCATTTGAGGCCGTTTACAGCAGAGTAATCTTTCCGCAACACGTCCATCGCTTTGTCTACCCTTGACTTAGGACCAAGGATATCTATTTCAGCTATGGTGATATCAAAGAAGAATGTGATCAGCAGAATGGAATGAAAGTGTCCTTACAGTTGAGTCACTCTTCTATCTGCAATAACACGGCGGTTGAATTCGAGCTTGGAGACACCTTAGAAAGATGATCCTGATTAGGGCTGTGCACAACGAGACACTGGCTCATTATGCACAGCCACACTGGTCTTGCATAGGGTATTATGGTATACTGTGGTATTGAATTTCACTCTCGTACTTTTCTAGTATGCATTGACGGTACTTTAAACAGCCGGAGGAACATCTCCGAGGTGTTGGAGCCAGTTGTACTTTCTTACCTTCAGGGCTTGCCAACAGGCATATTTCATGGTAATGTGCGCTCATATGTGGCAAGCATTGTCCAAGGGTTTTTCGTCAATCCCAAAATTGAATTGCTTCCCTGGCCACCTTGCTCTCCGGATCTTTGACTGATAGAAAACATGTGACACATGGTTGCTCAATGATTGCCCTAGATTGCGTCCCCAGGTACAACACCTGATAAACTTTGGCAAGGTGTGGAAGCTGCTTTGTCTGCTTCACCACAACAACACATCAAAGTCTCTTTGCATCAGTGCCGAGGTGTGTGGCAGCGGGGATCTTCAACAATGGCAGCTACAATCGCTACTGATTTTGGTAGGAACCACACTTCACAGATGTCTATAAATTTAATCATTTTATAATTAGTCAATATGTTATCTACAAAATAAATTTTGTTGTGATATCTCTATTCTTTCTTGGTGTTGCAATTCGGGTGGCCAGCAGTGTATTTTAAGAATATTTTTAAATTAAGTATTATTTGCAATCCTTTTATAATATCGAAACTTAGTATCGAAATTTTGGATTTTTTTTATTTATAAATTATTAATATTTATGTATCACATTTATGATTAATAACTGATATGTATTATTAGTTCAAAAACAATTTCCATCATGTAAACTGCATATAGTTATGTAGACTTGTTATTAAATTGGAAAAAGCCAAAAAAGAAATTAAAATATCAGAAACTACGCTTTTTGATAAACATTCTAGCTACACCATGGTTCAATTTTATTTTTACAAGATACTTTAGCACCTATAGTACTATAGAGAGACACAAAATTTAGGCTTATTTCTGGTTCAGAAAATATCCAGCGAAGGCAATTGAGTCATTTCATATAAATCATTCGTAGTCTATAAAATTGATGACAAATTATTTTCGATAAATTTGGTTGAAGTATAAATTTCATAGAGATCATTAAACAAACCAAACGTTGAAGCCCTATTCTTGTAAGATGAGATATTGTGAGAAACACATTACTGGCAGTTTGACATTCTCCAGAGCATTAACCTAACGGATTGCTCACCATATAAATGTCCATTATATGTCACACATTCTAGCGATGGCAAAGAATGGTTAGGGTTACATTAACGACTCAAACTCTTAAGTAAAACATAAATAAAATGTTCAAATGGTATTTAATATAAAATTTAAAAAAGCAAATCTTTAACTATGAATGTTCAGAGATTTTTTAAAAAAAATATTTGAGATAGACAGGAAGTGTGGTATATTTATTAGCCTTTTGTTTGCCAGGATTTATTCTGATAAGAAAACATTTTCATATTATTTTCTGTAGTGCATCATATATAATTTGTCAGTGACACAGGGAAAATTACAAATAACTGAAAATATGAATCATTTGAGATCTTAGGACAGATTATCTAAATATTTTGGCATGTGACAGGAAATATATCTATTAGAATTATTTTAGTTATTGAGGGTATATTACGGATTACAATTAAGATTAACAATACAAATTTTGTTTGCAACAATTTATTAGGAATGAGAAGTGTTTACCGTTTATGAGTTCTTAACATTTTAACAAGCATTTATGCGTTTTCATCTGGGGAGAGTGACAAAATTTTAATGACGGTTTTATATGATGAACGCAAAAATTTTGAAAGGTATTTAAAGATGACGTGAAATTATGTGATTTAAATCCAAATACTTAATATTTTCTGAAAGAAACAAAACCTAAACTAGAATAACAAAAAAATTTAAAGCACGTATTTTACCAATATATGATATTTTGTTGATAAATAATCATTTTTGTTCTCCTTCTACTTATGCATTTTTGAAAAGCTATTTATGTAAGCACAAAATATCGGCTATTCAAAAAATCAAAATTTTGGACTTAGCTTATCGCTGCACAATCTTCTGCGTACATAGCGTACTTATCATAGAAATGCAAAATTTGCTTAGGAGAATTTTGGAGTTAAAACTCCAAAATTCTCCTAATCCGTTTATCTTCAGATATTTTCCTGAATTATAAAAATATGATTTGTGCATTTGCTTTTATTGATGCATTTGCCTGAAACATCACGTACGAAATTATCTTTCACACCTTGATGTAGCAATAATATTTATCATTCGTCGGTACTCAATTGATTTATGTCTTTAAATTAATATAATTTATGACATTAATTTTGTAAATTTATACTGCTATAAGAAATGAAATTGAAAAACCATTGAAAAGAAATCAGTTATATAATAAATTTTGAACTTGAAAATTAAATACAAATATAATGTAAAGAAGCTAAGTAAAATAACTGAATCATCAAAATTATATAAATAAATATAGCTATGAAAATTTTACTCAGCATGATAACACGAATGCTTAATATTCGAAAAGACTTGAAGTTCTTAAAGCTACATTTTAATTAATATATTATTATTAATATATTAATAATAATTATATACATTTAGAACTTACTTACCTTCTTTCCTTACCAATATATTAACATCAGATTGGTAAGGAAAGAAGGAAGCAACATTTTGACCATATAACGTTATAAAAAGTATTAACATATGAATTTATGTATGTATCAAAATTATTTGTTATCAAAAGAGCATTTGATGAGTTATAAGTAATACTGCAAATTATTATGGAAACATTTATGATAGTTACAATTAACCATATTTTATTAAATAAATATTAAAGAACATTTCGCTGTTGCATTATTTTTTCCTCTATTTTCTTATTTATAATTTTATAATTCTGAATATAATTGAAGGGGCAGACAAGGTTTTGGAGATCCTCTTATTAGTCCCTTCTTCTAAATTAGAGAAACCCACCCACTTTAAGAGTCACATTAGGATGCCAGTCTGATGCTCCACAATAGAAATTTGCCATCATTTTCATTTCTCGTAATAAAATGGTGGTATATTAACGCATCATTGTCAATTATCCGAAAATTTCAGATAAATAATTAGATACAAACAATAATCAATGACTTAACTTGAATACTTTAGAAATAACTAATAAATATAAAACTACGTTAAATTAAAAATACTAAGAAATATTTTCAAAAAAATTGGAAAAGAGTATTTATGACTTATTGTATTTCCCACCCAATATTTGGGGGGTGTTCACAAACATATTAGTCACACTTTATGATACCTAATATAATGGAACAATATAAAAGTATAATTTTATATACAATATAAAATTCATGATTTAATTGGCAGTTTTTAAACTTAATTGAAAAATATATATTTAATTAATAACGAACTGATGAGATTTTATATAAAAATATCGGGGATGAAAATACAACATTCTGTTTCGTTTTTTTAAAACATTATATCTTTCACTTTCAGAATCATTTTTATTCTTAAATGATACCTTTATTTATGTTAATATTTAACAATATGCATGAGAAAAATCTCAGGAGAATTAAAATTTATGAAGAATTAATTAAAATATTTAGATGAATATTGTAAAAAGATTATAGCATTTTTTAAAGTTTATAATATATTCCATATATTGAGAAAATAATATTTTAAATAAATTTCTAAAAAAAAATATATATGATTAAGACAAAAATTATTGTCAGTTAAGGTTGGTATAATTTAATCATATTGGAAAATATTCTAAATAAACTTACTAAGTAATTTTTCAAACTTTGGAGAAATTCTGTAATTCTTCTCCACCTTAATTTACGAAATGTTTCTGTATCCAATTAATCTAAAACAGCAAATTAATTCTCCTCTACAACAAACTACAGGAAACCGATTTAACTTTGGCCCAGGGATATTTCATGACCGAGTATTCAATCATGGCTGTTCCATACCGTAACCCACTATTTCCACTTTCTCCGCGGAGACCCTTACCAGAAACCAAACGGTTTCTCCTGTATTCGTCTCTAACGACGAAAAGAGAACAAGAGAGCTACACTAAATTGGTGGACCACCAATTAATGTCAATTTAATCCCGCAATTCCCATACGCGGGCTGGTTATGTTAAAGGAGACAAAAGGGAAAATTTCTCAGAAATACCTTTATTATCAATTCTCCATTCGGCATACGTAAATTTAGAAACATTTTCTGCTTTCGGTGGTTAATAAAATTTTCACAAAAGTGGACTTGTTTGCATTAATCCCTTCTGTGTTCATCACAATGTTGTTTGAAACAGTCAGAGTTGGAATTTTCAGAACTAAATACTGCTCCTAGGAGTTTATTATTTAATCTGTTTGTTTCAAAGGACTGCATAATTATGTACTCATAAAAGTTGAAATCCTGTTTTTAATCCGAATGTTATGAAATCAATTATTCTTGTTTAATTGTTTGAGTGAGTATTTACTAAATGTTGTTAGTTATTTGGAATATCTAATGCAGTTTTATGAAAATTAAGCAAACAAAAGCTTCATTGTTAGAGATGGATATTGTTCGACACAGGGTTTGGTAGTTTTGAGATACATTATAAATTTTTATCACTTAGAATAAATAAATTGCATTTTATTTTCTGTATGCTTAAAAACCAACACTAACAATATCTATATGTATGATAATTATTGATCATTTTTAGATTAAAAAATTTCATTTAACTAAACGTAACAAATTTGAATCGCATTTTACTATTTTTTGATCACATCAAACTACATTTAATAATAAATTTTTTTTTAGAAAATAAAATCTAATTCAGATGTGATGAAAATAGTATGTAAGAGAGAAATAAAATAATATTCAGAATAAAATAATATCAATTCATGTATGCCTGAACTGGCAGCCGAATGGTAAGCTCTCTGGTTTCAAAATCTAAAACTCTTGAGTTCGTTAAGTTACTTTTTTGTTGTAATGATTTGGAATATACTATAAACTGCTCTTCGCAGTATTATTAAATTTCATTCGCAAAAAATGACTGCTGTTGGACAAACAAATGAAACTTAGCAATGATTATATGTTTAAATACATATATTTAATTCATGAACAAAACTAGAAATAAATATTAATAGATACGATTTACCAATAATAGTTTAATTATTTCAAGAACTCGGATATTTTACTAAAATAATTCCATGCATCTGAAATCTAAATATTTATTCCTGAAAACAATATCACATAACATGTTCTGAATATTAAAACGCGTAATGAATTCTGAATATAAATGCATATTCAGAGTCCATAACGTTTTTTAAATATTTTTATAAATATTCTTAAAAAAATAATTTATAATTTATAAATGATTATACATTATAATGAAAACGGAAAATATTTTTGTAATGTAAAATATTTATAAATGATTTTGAACAATTGTATTTTTTTAAATTTATATGGAACATATACTCATTAAAGTATCATATTTATTTTACAAAACATTGTGCTTCAACATCGAACATAATAAACAGTGCATATATTATTAATACTTATATGTACAAAGACATTTTCAAGCAATATCAAATTTAATGAATAAATTAAATATGGTTAAATAATGTACAGTAATATTAAAAAAACATATTCTAATTCATAGTAATTATTTTATATAGAAATTTACTATTGCGGAATAAGTTAGGTTTCCAAATTGCAATTGTAAGAAGCGCGTGATTATTACATGAATTAAATTTTGGTCAAATTTAATACTCAACAATGTTATTTAGAAAATATAAACAATATAATTATTTCAAGAAAATGTTGCATACATTGGTGTCCCCAGGTGCTCGGACCAATTGAATCTACTCCCATCCCTTTACCATGAAAATCACTTACATTTAACCAGGGCGAGATGCTCTTTTCAGAGTGTCATTGGTGTGGGGCTGTTCAAGCCTTCCCCGATCATATTCCTAATCGTCTAAATTTTACAGTTTTTGAGATTTTATGGGATCCGATTTTATTTTTGAACCTTCAGGACATTTTTGGTTTTATAGAGATTGTGTAGCTTAGCTACATCTCTCATTTGGTTTTAGAAACGACAACAACTGCAGAAAATGTTGCATAGATGATTGTTAAGATAACTACATGCTATCTAAATTTTCCAAAAGATTGAGCAAATAATATTGCAAATCTCATCACTTTTAAATATGGATATTAAAAAAATAACTGATTAATAATACTCATAGGAATCATAATTTTAAAATATTTAGATTTCTTCATCATAAAAGAGACAGTACATTATCTTTATATTTTTAAGTATCGTAAATGTTTATCAAATATGAAGACATTTCTTACATTCTTCACTTATCATTTCACAAAATAAAATGAAACGTCTCTCCATGTTTGGAAAATAGGACATGTCTAATTTTTTAGGAATATTTCTTCCGCCAACATATCCCTTTAACACATTAAGTAATAGCGAAATAGTGAGATATTTGAATTTCAGTATATTATTTTTTCAGAGAAAGCATTTTGCAACAATAGTTAAATCCGAAGATAATAGAAAAGAATGCCGAAATCACATTAAACTCTTATAAGGTATCCATTAACTTAATTTTGTAACAATTCGTTTGAGTGTCATTTACATACAATCGACCATTAAATATTGTCAATTGGATTTTAGTTATTGGAAAACTCAAATATTACTGAAAATTTTTAGTAAATAACGGATTTCATGATTTATTTATTTTTGCTGGCAATTATGAAATGAATTATTCATTAATTTCTCCTTGAGATTGATCAAGTTCAAGTTATGAATTATTGGGCAATTACATTCATACATTTCTATTGCTCTAAGGATTGAAGTTTCACTTTACGTGCACCACATTTGTTTAATCTTTAATAATTTTAATTTCTTTTGTAGACAGAATTGGAAATAGAACAATTCTTCAAAAATATTCTACAAGTTTTTAAAATTAACGAATATATAAACCTACTAAATATGATCAGAATTAACTAAATCTATTACAAAACAACTTAAAATACATAAAAAAAGTGCAGAAAATTGAGATACTAAATAATTTTAAATGATATTTATTTAAGTACAAAGACTAACGTACTGGAAAATTACCATTTTTTAACTACTTGTATTAAAACATTCCTTAATGTCCCTTACAGCTCAAAACCAGTATCTTGAACACTCATCTAAACTTTATAAGCACATGCGATTTAAAAGCGGCAAGGTGATGGTTTTCATTTTCTATCATAAAAAACTTTTTTTCCATTATAAAATATAAATTTTAAGTTTTACTGAGTAGACAAGTTTCCTTAATAGAACCTTTTTGAGTCAAGGATTGAAAGTGACATACAATAAATTCCTAGTCTTGATTTTCCTTGCTTAGTGAAAATTGAATGATGCTTGAAAGATTGCATATATATATTTTCTAATGTTATTATTAAAATAAACTTTTTAACTATAAGAATACAGTTTACTTATAAGCTGATTTTATTTTATTACTGAGCAATAAATAATGAATGAGGATGTAGGAATGAATAACCTACAAAATCATTTTCAAAAGTATTTAAGTTTCAGAAACTTTTTATGTATTCTTTTACAAGCAGCAAATGGCATGCTTACATCACTCATCGCAAAAAGATATCTAACAAACAGTGAGACTTTAAAAATTTCTGGAATACATGTTTACATGAAACTCATTTTAGCGAAACAATAAAAATACACAGTAAAAATGTTGATTACAGTAAAAATACACCAAAAAATAAGTAAAAAAATTTATTACTATATGTAATCGACAGTAAAAATTTTGATTACTATACGTACAAACTAAATTATAAAATACCGTAACGTATGTATAAAATTACTGAATTTAACAATCAGAAATTATTCTAAATTTGTTTACTGCAAATGTTTACCACTATAAGTTTCATATTTCTTATTCTTCATGACTCTTTTAAAAAATATTTTACATTATTTTGTCATTTTCAAAACAATAACTCAAGCGCTTAACAGAGGATACACATTTTACAGTATATCAAATCTACAATGGACATTTTTGCTCATTTTTCTGCCTAAATTCCCTCACAAGCAAAAATTGTGACTGTATAAAGGGAATCAAACTATATCAATCAATTATTAAATGATTTTGTGATTAAATGTTTATTAATTTAAAGTTATATATAGGGGGATGTAATTTGATAAATCATCATTGAAATAATGATAATAATATTTGAAGACAACATAAACATCAAATTATTTCATTCAATTTGTGTTTTTACATAAATTTACTTCAAATGCAAATTAATGGTAACTTACTAATCATTTGTATTAGGTTGTTCGGAAAGTTGTTTCGTTTTTTATAAAAATTAAAAATGTATAGCGAAGGAAAATTCAATTGAATTATATATTGTCAATTCTAGTGTAATTACTGTTGCCCTCTTCTTGGTAGTACCATGAATCCACACTTTCAAAATGGTTGGCTTTTACAAGCAAAAAACTAATCCAAGTGCGAAAAACGAAATTACTTTCCGAACAACCCAATAGTACATGGTAAATCACCATCAAGTTTACACCATTTATTAATGACTTTTAAGTAAACCATATTTTATACTTTTAAATAATACTGAATTTTAATTTAATAATAATCTTAAATGTTTACCTAAATTTTGATTATAACCATAAAAATTAAATTATGATGTTTTGTGTTTCTTTCTGTTTCTGTCTATTACACACATAAATACAAACAATCAAGGAAACATTGATGAATTCATTTTATTTGTTTCTCTAAGAAAATATTAAAAATAAGTTGTATGATTTTCTTATAATTATAATGGATACATTTCTATCAGAATATACTAACAACTTAATTAATTTAAATATTTACATGCGTTTTAACTTTATTGAATATAATAAATATAATTAATCTATAAGGCTTACAAATAGAGGATGTTCTTCTCAATTTTCGAAATTAATTCAATGTTTTTAGAGTTTATTTTATTGTAATTATAATGTTATTACTCATAAAATATTACTTACCCTGAAATTCAAAAACAAATTTGATAATATTCCATAGTAACAATACTTATTTTATTACCGTAAGCAGTTTTTGAGAATTTTAAAAATGATATTAAATTATGAATAACATTTCTCATACAGCAGGGAACAAGTTTAATATGTATGCCCTATCTCAATATTTACAAATACAGATAAATACTTTCCTAGCGTAGTTTTTCTGAATCAATTAAATAATTATTATTTAAAAAAAACTAATAATAAATATTTAAGAGAAATACGATATCGTTTTCTTTTTTTACTCCTTAGGGATATCATCGAACATATACACTTTCGTGGCACGTGCCAAAGAGGGTGGTCACACAACACCTTCGTGACTCATGTTCCTCAGTCACTGAAATAGAAGGTCTAGAACAGCTGGAATTCCTCAGACAATAATGTAGCTAGTTATGATTAATAGTCCTTTTACTCTCATTCTATATTTTATTCCATTTTCTTGCCTCATTTGAAGGCATTTCTTTTTAATGCAGTGTAGAATTAAGCGGTTTTGGGAAAAAAATAATATTTCACAAGTTTAAGGCCACCTATTGGCCATATGTGTTTGAAAAATGTGTATAAATCTACGAATTAGGACAAAAATATTAAATAAGATAAGTTTTGAAAGGAAATAATTTAAGTTGGTAGAAGAAATTTGGTTCAAATTTCAATATTATTTTCTAAATTTTTATATATTATATTTAAGAAAAAAATTGACAATATTAAACTTACATTTATTATTGTTTAAAGACAAAATAATCCTAATCCTAATAACAAATGAGAAGAGTGATATTATTTATAGATTTGAAATTTAAAGAAGCTATATATTATAACAAATATGACAGATGATATGCATATGTTGTAAATTTTTTAACCATAATAATGCTTTAGAGTAAATATTGTAAAATGTTTTAAAGAGAGAAGTTATTTTATTTATTTAATATTTGGATCATTTTATAAACGAAATTAACATTTTAAAAGGAATATTTTTTAGTATAATGAGAAAAATAAATCAATAACTATACATAATATTGGAATAAATATCAATATTATCTGTACTTCATATATTTTATTAATTTTGATTTTATATCCTATTATAAAATCCTAATTTGTTCAAAGATATAAAATGATTACTATCATTGTTGTTGTTTTCTAAATAACATCAATACCTTGTAGTACTGAAGTTCATAGTACAATCATAGGAAGTTTTTTTCTATTGATAAAAAAAATTACATGGTAAGAAATTTCTTAATTTTATCCCCAGTAATTTTTTGTTTAAATCAAGACCATATAATTTTTTTGATTTGATTACTATACTACAATTCTTTAGATACACATATTCGGCAATAAATTTAAATATTGTCACGTACAATTCATTAACTATCAAATTATCATCAGTTTATTATATTAATTATATATGAAAATTTATAAATCTAGATATAAAATTTTGAAAATATACTTTAAATTGCTTTAAAGACTTTATAATATCTATTTTCCATTACAGTAACTGTAAGCAAAAAATAACAACAACTATGATCTTATTTAATGTACTAGATCTAATTAGTATCGTTGATTATATTCAAGTGTATCTTATTATTTTTATTCAAATTAAAAGTTAATTATACCTTATTTTATTTCTTTAATTCTGAAAAAAATGATTGAATTTCTAGAATATATTGCCTTATACACTTTAATTTAGTTTAGGTAAGATATAATTCTTGAAGTGATTTACCAAATTTCTTTTAAAATATTTATACAATTTATTATTAATCAAAAATGTATTTGATATTATTTCCTTGTGGTTATGTTTCAGATAATTTCTTGACATTATTGTAGTAGTTATAAAAAAATTTGAGGCCATTTCTTTGAATTCAGAAATGTTGTATTAATGTAATATTACGATTATTTATTCAAGGTAACGGATTAGGTTATGCATAGGGCATTATTAGCATTAAGTTTTTTGTGATCTACAGTGGACAGCAATGTCATTTTGGTGTGGGCACTGTTAGTAATTTTTATGAAGTGCGCATAAAAATAAACTTGTTTTATAAGCAATATTGTTTGGAGATAATGGTGAGACAAATAAAAACTTAAAAGTATTTCCTGATTCAGAATAGTGTTTCTACTTCTGATTTATTTGGCTAAGTCTGCCACTGCTGACACCTTGCAGAGCAACGCTATTCTAACGTTTTCGGAAATCTCCACTATTAAAAAGATGGAATTAAACGCAATTAGGAGAGATCCACCGGCCCACTCTTGGTACTTTAGAAAAAAAACCTCGTTGATGGCACCAGCACAGTATTCCTAGGATACAGCAGATTGCTCTTTCACGTTTTTTGAGTGGCCACTTTAGGTCGCTTTTTTTAACAGGGCCAGAAAGTCTTTCTGGAGTGTGATTGGTGCAAGGCTGATGAAGCCTCCCCGAGACATATGCTTGACTGACTGAATTTAACTGTGAACGAGGATTTGAAGAATCCTATTTAATTTTTAGACTTTTTAAAGGTTTTTGGTTTTATGGAGATGGTTTAGCTTAACTACACCGTCTGGGATTAGAAACAACAACAACAATTACTGATTTATACTATCGAACACAAAAAAAATAAAAAACTTTATTGGATCTTAAAAAGTATTTTTAAATTGTTAAAAATAATTGTGGATACTCTTCTTTATGGTATTTTATGCTGTAAAGGATTAAAAAACTGAAAGTGTATTATCAGAAAGTCAAAGATTTTGTACAAGTATTGCAATGATGTATTGGGCTTCCTTGACATATAATTCATGTAGAAATCGAAACAAATAAAAATTATATGAAACTTCAGTGAATTTCTATAGAAAATGTTTTTATAAATAGTTTTCTTAAATTTACTACTGTGAATTTTGTTACATTAAAAACCTTTACTTTTCTAGAAATCGATTGTTCTTATAGATACGTTTTTATAAGTAGCTGTGTGGTGAAATTAAATTCCCTAATTAATTATATACGGCTAGTACCGTTATTATATACTAAATATCAATTCTAATTTTCTGTAAACACACCATTTTCTTTCATTTAAACTTCAAATTGTTCTTGAGAAGCTCTGTGTTTTAAAATATAGGAATCATTTATAAAGGTTCTTGAAAGATGATTTATTTACAATCACTTCTAAATATATAAATTATTATAACATCGGAAATACAATATCATACGGACTTATACAAAACCATACATTCACATATAGATATTACGACATTAATAGAGCCAATCTAATTTACATACATTATTGTTAAAATATGTTATTGATTCAATTACATAGATATAATCTTAATTTAAAGTCAAAATTAAATTTTAGTGACATTTCATAACTAATGATGGTGAGAAAGTAGTTCGCAAAAATGTTTAAATTCCTAACAATTATTTGAAAGCATCAAGTAATGAGTTTGATAAGAAAAATGAGCAATTTTTAATGGAAAAAAAGTTTTTTGATCAATATTAATTCTAAAATATTTCAGAATAAAATGTTTCTGCATTTTAAAAAGTCAATATCTTAATTTTAAATATAAAATATTTATACTGCAAAGTTTAAAATTCCATAAAAGTAATTTGATTTTTTTTTATTTTAGCTAATTTATTTTTAACACAAAATTTGGTTCAAACGTGTTTTTAAAAATAGTTTCCTCTGGAAACTTTAAAGTTTTTTAAAATAATTTTAAGAAAACTCTGATAAATTCATAAATCTTTTGAATTAAATATTTAACTCAACGAAAATTTAATAAAATTGCTTTAAAGTAAAATAATACTCCAAAAGATGAGTATATATTTTTAATGAACCAAGAGGCTTCTAACGATTAATAACGCTGTTGATTTAAATATTATACCGTGAAATTTCTTGTGATAAGCTGTCAAAGTAGTTTGAAAATACTTCGTTGTATATCTCCTCCTGTCATTGCTGTGACTTAGGAAATTTTATTGATGAGATAAATTGATATATTTTTTACTTAAATCAATTCAGTGCAAGATTGGTTTAATTATATATTCCTTATTTTAAACTTGAATTATTTACACCATTATTACATACTTTAAATTTAAATTAATTTAATATTACTAAATTAATTTGACAACCATTCAGCATATATATATATATATATATATATATATATATATATATATATATATATATATATATATATATATATGTATATATATATATATATGGATTATATGGATGTTTGTATGCATGCTTAAATATGTGTAAATGTGAGTATATTGCATTGCAAAAAACTAATTTATATTTTTATATAATATAGTATAACGGTTTTTAATTAATGATCTTATAAAGGTATATAGTTCGAACCTTTATATAATCTTTAATTAAAAAAAGAATTTGAATACTCTTGTTTGATTTCAAATGTGATGTTACTATAATAATGTTGTCATAATGAATTTAGAAAAGCACAAACCATTCAATTAATTAATTAACAATTTTGTCAATTTTTTCAATCTTGCTCATAAATAAAATACGCAGATTTCACATTTGTGAAATGGCAAAATAAAGCGTTCTAATAGTATAAAAAATATTAATTTTAAATAAGAACTGTAAATAATAATATATGATAAAATAGATAAATAGTGATATTAAAATACAGTTTTTTTATTTAAATTTTACTATTTACTACCCTTGAAAATTTACAAATAATAACAGAATACTAAAATTGATAGAATATTAAAATATTTTTTCCTAGTTTAATAAAAGTAATATTTAATTAACGTGATTTACTTATTATCAATGTTTATAAAACCGAATAACAGTTTGCTTAAGAATTCTTGATATCGTGAGATAGTTGTTTCATATGACTTTATATGGAAATAAAGGAATTAAACTTCAATTTATCTTGTGTTTCCACATGATTTTTCTTTTGATAAAGAGCTAAATCACAATAATTAATTTTTTTGTATTTTTTAAATCACATATTTTTTAAGTATGTCTGGTGTTACAGGTGCTGTTCCTTGGGGCACAGTGGTTTTATTCAATTTTTTATTATGTAGTTTTTATAATTTTTTATTAGCATAGTAAGAATTTCAATTGGCAGTAAGTTATAACATGGTTAATGTCGCATTGTTTATTAGTTGAAACAAGTTTACATATTACTATAAAATTGTAATATATAATAAAAATTAACCAACTGTGTTGAATACTTAGAAAATTTTATTCAATAATATTATTTAATTATAAAGTTTTATATATTTTTTTACTCTGCTAAAATTGATCACATTAACTCCATTAAAAGAAATGAAAGTGCAAACTTAATTTAAAAGAATATTTGCAATTTGTTCCAGTTTCATATAGATATTTTCGTTTAAAATAATTTTTTTCACATTAAAAATTAAAGTTTGCTTAAAGATCATTAGCTTACATTGGATTCGTATTCAATATCTTATGCAAACAATTATAAGCATTAAATACTATAAGTATTAAAATGTTTTTATTCAAAGCCATCACTCACACACTATTTATCTTTAAATGCAAATATTTAAAAATTATTAAAGATATTAATATTTTAATCGAAACAACTGATCTTGATAATATAATTAAAAAACACGTATACAGTATTTGTTGATGATCTATTTTCTGAAAGTTAAATAGCTGAATATTTTTTAAACTAAAGTTGATTACAAAATATATTATATAAATATACAAATATAAATATTTTCCTACCCAATAAATTATGTTCAAAAGTTTTCGCATTTACCATCTGTGAGACTTACTTTCTATGTATAATAAACTAATAACTATCTCAAAATGAGCGACTAGAATTACAGTTTGTCTCCAAATAGATGATAATTTTCTAAAAGGAAATTTTACTTAATTTGGAGCGGTATCATCTGACAGGTAGTATTCTTGAAAATTTCAATGTAACCAACACCTGGTTATTTGTACTTTAAAACTATAGATTTAATGCATAGTATCTCTTTGGAAACATTTAATTAACAGGTGGTGAGATGTGGTACGCCCACATTCAGCAACGCATTACCAATTCAACCGGAAACTGACTATGTGGAATCAATCCGCGTGAATTTACCACTCTCTCATTAGCATGGAAACACCTAAATACGAGATTTAATCATTGAATTTTAATGGGGAGGAGTGCAACGTGTCGAATCCCTCAAAGGCAGCAAAAGTGAGTGTATCTCGAAATCAGTCTGAGGCCCCGGGGTCACCCTGTAATTACTGCTCTTAGCAGTTTCTGCTTTATCGAATTTACAGCTCAATCTGCGTCTCCGCTCCATCTCAGTTGCACAATGCAACTTAATGCATCAGCGGGAATATGCGCGGCATTTAATGCCTCGAGCCAGAGAGCCATGTGTGACACGATGCAAGGGATGAGTGGTGAAATTTAAAGCATCTCTTTTCCACGGCCATTAAATAGAGTCTCTCATGAGGTTGCTTTAATATGGAGGCTGAGTATTCTCAAAGGAACAATGAGTTTACGATCGCTTATCTTGAATAGTAGAAATGGCTTTTATTATTAGTTGAACAACTTATTATTAGTAGAGATTAAAAGCCACGCATAATTCCAAGCGATGTGGGAATTTTAGACATAGGAATAAAATTTATCTTATTAACAGCAGATTCTCTGAAAATATCGGATACATATCTGCATGATAATATGCAATATGATTATTTTCATGCGTTTTAAAATGTGATATATTTAATTAATTTAATTAATTAAAAGTTAGTTATGAATACTCTAATGATTTAAAGAAACATAAGCATAAAAATAGAATTTATGATATTTATCCATCTTGATTCACTTGTAATTTCTGTGAAAAAATAGAATTATAGAAAAATTTTAAAACAATTTTACAAAAAGTATTCTTAATAACATTAGATAAGACTTAAAGTTCAAGTTGCATTATATACATTGTCATTACTTTTACATATGCTTAGGGTTATTCAAGCAAATGATGATAATATTATTTAAAAATTATACGAGAAAATTTCACATGTAGGACGATAATGCACATTATACAATATGATTTTGATGATACATTTTACTTACAATTAGAAATATTTTAATGATTTTTTTCTTGATTAATATTATTCTTGTTAGTTCTTTTTTACAATATTATGAATTTATATTTCTTTTAAGCTTATATAGCGTAAATAATTAGATTATTCTCTTAATCGATAAGAACAACATCTTTTTCAGGATGTTATTCGAATTTAGATAGCGAATATTATTCTTAATAAGAAATAAGTACAATAATTTAGCCTTAGTTATATTAAAAAATAATAAGAAAATTTATGGAAAACTATTGTCAACTGGAGTTAAGGTGTAACTTTATACAAGTAATAAAATTAAGTAATTTTTAGGAAACATTTTATAAATAAGTATTTCAGGATATCCCTTTTTCTACAATCCAAATTTTACAAAATTTCATCATTACAAATATGGAAGTAATATTTTAAAAATACCCTTGGACATATATAAAATTTATATTTGTCTAAAAATTTGATTAAATTAGCAAGTTTCTGTTTCATTCTTATCATCATAAAAACAAAAATTCACGACTAAAACTGCTGTTATAAGGAAACCCCAAATGAGAGAAATAATCCGCATTAGGCTAGCTTTTCCAGTAAAATTGAAACATCTGATCTGTTGATGTTGCTTTAATTTTTAAACAATGAAATTAAAGCAACATATATATATATATATATATATATATATATATATATATATATATATATATATATATATATATATATATATATATATATATATATATACACTGCGAACATTGTAATTTTTAAAAATATAATTAACTCAACAACATGCTGGGTGACGACCCAGTTTGGGGACAACCTTTTAACCCCTGGAAGGTGCTGCTTGCTCACGATGGTGATGAGTGGACTAAACCCGATAACCGATTGGTACAGAACGGGGTTCACTCCCATCTCTTATGTATGTAAGTATGTATACGTCATTAAAATATTTTCAAAAGAGATTTGAATATCTATTTAAAGCTTGCTTATTAGAATAAAATTAGTTATCATAATGTAGTTAGTTCCTCATTTGAGTGAAATTAGTCATTAGAATAGTTTTCTATCATGATGTATATGTACAGCAGCAGAGACCTATCAATCCTATAAATGCATACGTTCTTTCGGGAAAATAAGAAAATTAAATTCTTCATTTAAGTATAATTTCAAATAATGCATAATGTTCCTTATAATTTTTTGTGGAAATATGATGAATATCATAAAAAAGTTGAATATTTTTATTTATTTTTGCTTTTCAGATTATAATTAACTGCAAACTTCTGTATTACTTCTGAAATTAATTTTTGCCGATTAGCAAATATTATTTTCAAGAGTGAAGTTATACTTCATTTCCGATGTAGTCTCGCAGCATTGAAATTATTAGCCATTTTATATATGTGGTTATACTTTCACTTTTATTTTCATTAAAATAGTCATAATGCAAATTGCTTTAATTTTCTTTCAGCATTTAAGATCAAGTATTGCAGATAATGTTATGTGTATTAAGATAAGCTTAGAAGTGTTTTCAAAAGCCATATAAACGGAAAACGCAAACATAGAGATGAAAAATATTCTCAAAATGTATGATATAAAATATATATATATATACATAAATGATATAAAACATATGATTTTTATAAAAAATTTCTTTTCAATTTCAGAATCTGTAGCTGATTGAGAAATTTTAAATCATATTTTAAGTAAGGATTAATTTCAGATAACCTTGCCAATGCAAAATAAAAAATTTTGAGAGAAATTTGTGTATATTTTTTGTATTTGCACTGTCTGCATTTTATTTTCTAAACTCGTATTCAAGTCATTATTAATAAAAAAAAACCGACAAACGTTTCTAGTGGTCAGCATGCCTGACAGCGGATAGGGAGGTTTTGGGTTCGAATCCCGGTTCGGGCATGGATGTACATTCTCTATCTATCTTTTTTCCTTTCCTTGTATGAATGAGGTGTGAATGGTTGCCTACCCTATAAACGGGTCCCTATGGCATGTGTGTACAGAGGAAGTCAGACTCCACACCAAAAAAATATGGTTCAGTTGAAAAAGTGGAGCAGCGCACCCTATATTGCCTGCCTAGCTGATACATGACAATGAATAAATGAATTAATAAAAAAATTAGACTTTGTGTAGTAAGAAAATATATTTGACAATTTTGTCCGTTCTTTAGAATCGGGTTATAGAAAGGTTTTATGCAGCAGCCTAGCTCATCTTATTTGAGTAATACGGCACTGTTAAAAACTAATTGCATTCTATCTTGAAGATTTTTATATAAATATCTGAATCTTTTTGAAATATTTCTTTGAAAAATTAAAAACAACATAGCTTTGCAGATTATTCTCCAAAAGCCGCGGTAGCCTGGTTGATTTTGACTTTGTACTCATATTTGGAAGTTCGAATCCTTACTCAAACAAAGATTCATCGTGTTCAAAATGTCTGGCACAAATTAAATAGATGGTAGTCGCAATGTTTTGCAGTTGAAATTATATTCCTTGAATTGGCAGTCAAATGTTCAGGGAGTCATCTGCTTAACATCTGTTTCTAAATTACGGAGACCACCACGCGGGGCTGTTCTACCTAACTGATAGAGCCCAAGATTGGTCTAGGTGCAGGAAGCAAGCTGATGCCACAAAAATGTACCCAATAAGAGAAATTATCAAAATATATTTTTTTAACAATTCTCATGAATTCAGTCTAAAGAATTATAATAAATTTAATGATTTCATTTATTGAAGCCAAATAAAAGACCCAATTTCTTACCTTACTTGGAATCCTGAAACATTAATAATTTCTACTCTGAAGTATTAGAATTTTTCAATGTACGTGAACACAAATATTTACAGATATCACTTATACAAATAAGTTATATTCTGATAACTGAATTTTAATGTAATTGAAAACATACTAGAATATTTAATGAGCTGGTTTGTTAATAACTTTCCTAAAAGAACAATTTTCCCAATTTGGAAGTCTTACAAGAAATATCAAAATAACTTGGTATCTTATATGATGATACTACATTACATAAAAAAATAATAATAAACAATTTAATATTTTTTTTCAAATTACGTTTTCGAATATAAGCTTTCCTAGAAATCTCCTAATCATATTTTTAAAAATACATGCAATTAAAAATAAATTATAATTTTGTACATTTAACAATAAAAAATGTGCTGGGAAATTTGGAGAATTGATAAAAACTATTGAATAAAATGTACCTTATAATACTGAAAACTCCAATAAAATACTTTAGAAATATAATTTAATGAAATTAAATTTACTATTACATTTAAATATTACAATACATATTATTTATTATAATTTAAATATTACAATACTCATTTTTTGGAAAATCACATTGTAATAGCAACAGCAAAAATTTCTGAGAAACTTGCAACAAAATGGCAGCAAAAACTAAAGTATAAAATGCAAGTAAAACTCACAACAGGAGAATATTCTAAGAATTATTTAAAACTGTGCGGTAATATGTATGTATATATATATATATATATATATATATATATATATATATATATATATATATATATATATATATATATATATATATATATATATATATATATATATATATATATATATATATATATATATATAATATATAATATATATACATATATATATATATATATATATATATATATATATATATATATATATATAATATATATATATATATATATATATATATGTATATATATATATATATATATATATATATATATATATATATATATATATATATATATATATATATATATATATATATATATATATATATATATATATATATATATATATATATATATATATATATATATATATATATATATATATATATATATATATATAATATAATATATATATATATATATATAATATATAATATATATATATATATATATATAATATATATATGATATTAAAATTTCAAATGTTTCTTTATTACGTATTATTGAATACCTGTATTATTAGCTTTTCTAAATTTGGTATGAAAGGAAACATAAAAATAAGTAAATAACAAGTGTAATTTAACGATGATTAAATAGATCAATAATTTTAATTTTCAGTTTTAAAACAATCAAAATATAGACAGACAATTTTTATTATTTAAATATTGTTACCGAAATTGTTTGAAACTTTTGTGAGAAAAAAAAGAATGATTGCGTTTTTTCAGTTTAAAAATAGTTATCTATTTTTCTCGAAAGTTCAGTATCATATATTGTCCTTGACTTAGAGAAAAAACAATAATTATTGTAAAATTATTATTTTATTCAGACTTATTTTTGTCAAGGAAGAATTTCCGTTGTTTCCTGTTTTTTAACGTATTGCATGATATTTTTTATTATTAAATATCTTATTAAATCATTTTTTACTAATAAAAATGTTAGTAAAAATTAATCTCAAAAATTTCAGAACCATTCGTCTCTCAAGCGACATTGCTGTATTTTAAATTATTTGCATCTCTCATTTACTTTTTTTTTAAACAGTGACTCATTACATAACCTTCTTTTATTGTTCTGCAATCCTTATTGAAAAATATGTTATTTTTTCTAAAGTATTTTATACTATTTTGCAATTACTAGTGATGATACAAGCCATTTTAATCAAAACATTGTACCTCCCTTTTTATTCGAGATGTAAAACACCATCAAAAATGTTGAGCATAAATGAAAATTTGAAAAATAAATTAAGAAAGATTCCTATGATTCAGAATTTTTAAACTACCTGTCAGCTAAAACCTTTCTTATTTTATCTTGCATCATAATCCATTAGATATATTCGGTATGCGAATTATGTTGGAAAATAATTCTAAATAGTAATCATATCACGTTTTGAAAATTTACAGTTAATGCCTTCGAATTCTGTTATGAGGAAACTTAATCTAAAATCTAGACACAACAGATTTAAACCCTATATTTGAAAAATATACGCCCTTAATTTTTGATTTACATAATTAATCCCTTTTTCACACTTAATAAATCACATATATTCGTAAAAAATTCTATATATATGCACATAAACACACACATTTGTCATTACCCAGATGGCACCTGTAAACTAAATCACGAAGGCGAGTAGCGTTGGCAGCGCCATACCACCACACACCAGTTTACACAGTGGGCCACATTCATACATCATCACAGAATAAAAGATAGAGAATGAAAGTAACATCCATGCCCGAACTGGGATTCGAACCCGGGACTCACAGCTCAGTAGTTAGGAACGCTAATCACTTAACCATCGGTCGACTATATATACATGTATATATGTGTGTGTGTGCGTGTATATATATGTATGTATACATATATATATATATATATATATATATATATATATATATATATATATATATATATATATATATATATATATATATATATATATATATATATATATATAATAAGCCAGGTATATGGGCTTATTGATAGAAGAATCTAATATTACTTAATTGCCGACACATTTTATACTTAATAATAAAACGTAGCATTATTTTATGAAAAGAATTTCTGCATGTCACTCTGACTATCAAAAAATACCATCAATTGAATCATGTAGTGGCGTACGGAAACATGTAGCGCAAGTAATATATTTTAGAAACACTCAACAATGATTGGTTGCAGGTATCATATATCATTTGGGAGTTTTAAGTTCTAGAGCAAAAATACTAAAAGTCTAACGGTTTAACGTTGAGGAAGAGTAAAGGAACTCAGTGCTGTACTAAAAAGATAAAAAAAAAGTGAAATACAGTCTTGGTTAAAATGGCAGTTTGTCATTGGTATAGGAATTTTCGAAGCTCATGATTGATTTGAAGTTCACGGAAAAAGAAATTAAATACTGTGGCGACTATAAATTTTAGCACTCCCCGATTATTTTTAGTTCAAAGGTTCCGTGATGGGAACGTGCCAAATTACTCCCTCATTCTTTTAAATTCATGAAATATAAGATGTTTAATAAAGATTTCTTTGGTGTTTTTTTTATAAAGGTTATAACTTTGATATAATATAGATTCCATTCTGAAGATTCAAATAATTAATTTTTACATTAATATTATCAAACAATTCTTAATAATAAATATCGAAAAGCTAATAATTAACATGCCAAATAATAGAAAAAGGATAGAAAAGGTTATTCATTTAATAGCTTACAATTTATTTTCATTAAAATTTCGATTGTCACTTATTAAAATATAATTTCATGAACAGATATTTTAACAAAGAAATATTTTAGAAACTATCGAAAATGTAAAAGACATTTGGGATCTAATTATACCTAAAATAATGCAAATGGCATGAAGCACTGTGATAAAATGAGTATTTCAGAAGTATATAATATTTTCCAAAGCATAAATAATATTATCGACATATCGATAGTCTAATTTAAAAAGCATTAAAAAACTTTATATTTTAATATCGCTTTACATATAATATTCTTTATCAACATTTTTCTCTATATAAGTAAACGTATAATTAAGATTAATAATGAATTAATCATATTGTTGCATTCCTTTTATAATTATATACTATAATACTTTTCCTTTTCTCACTAATTACATTATGAACCACTTAAAACTTATGCAACATAAACCGATATTTTCTTACTTAGATCAATTTTATATTAACTTAAACCAACGTAGACCACTTAAAGTATATACATGAGGACGGGCAAATTTATTTATTTTGCCTAGTCATCTATTTTTATTAAATAAAACTACTAACTTACGAATTTAAGTGGATTTCAAGTTAAGGAGCAGATACTACATTTATATTAAAACGAATTTATTACAAAATTACTATTGAATTTTTATGCTTCTAAATATAGGTAATGTGTACATTCAGATGTTTTCGTCGTATTTAATACAAAACTTGGAAGATAATTCTGTCTTTTTTATTTAGCAAATATGAAATATTTTCTTTGATCAAATTTTTTTCGTCTACCTAGCTGTCTTACTTACTTTCCTGTGAACAAATTTTATTGTTTTTTTATCAAGTTTTTGAAGAGGTGATATATGCGTGTTTCTGTTCAGAACATGTGCTTTAATGAGCTTCAAATGACATTCCTTTAAAAAATTAAAATCTCAATAACCAGTTCCTACCAATCAATAATCGAGGACATATTTTTGCGTCACCAATACTACCTGGTAATTATAGTGTAATATAATGTCAGAGAGAGAGAATTCTGACAATTCGTAATTTTTAATTTTATTCTAATTTGTGCAGTCTTTGCCAATATAGAAAGTCTGAAGCAAAATGTCTTTATTTTTTGCTGAATTCAATGCATGCATAAAATCTTTATCTTCCTGCAAAGAACATTTATGTTCACTAAATATTCTTTCCATTCATCACTTACTTTTTTATCTACTTCAAATATTGATTCTTCATCAGTTTTTGGTAAAAAAATATAGTTAGAAAGAATTGTTTGTAGGTCATCATCATCTGATTTCTGCTTATTTTGTTATCATAAAGTTCCATCAGTGGTAACGACATTTATGTTTTGCTATCAGAAATGCTTGTAAATAAAAGCATCGTACTCAGCAGAACTTCAGATATTTGCCATTTTGAAGAAACACAATAGCCACTCTCATATATTGCAATTCAATTGTGAGGAAATATACTAGATCTTGTAGTTATATTTCAAACCCAATATCCACTGGTCAACCAGGTAATGCTCAACTCGTCAAGGAACATGACCCTCTGAGCTATTTCTCAGAGCTGACGAGAGTATTCGAATCAAGAAATAAAAGTTCTTGATATGGGTACATATCTGATCCATACTGAATATGCATTTATTGTGTAAATGCAACATCTTGGAAACATTTACATTGAAATGTATACACTCAAAATCATAATAATGACCACTCTGTGAATGAAAAATATTACATATATATATATATATATATATATATATATATATATATATATATATATATATATATATATATATATATTTATATATATAAGTTATGTGATAAATAAGCTTTTATGTGTTCCACAAAATTTCATTCCTAAGTTATTTATATGCCTCGATAATTTCAAATATATTTGATTGATATTGTGTGAATGCATTGTTAATCTTCACTTATTTCCCCTGTTTTTAATATTGTTTTGATACATTTATATATTTTTAATAATGACTTTTAAGCACTCCTTTTCTTGGGCATCTTCAACTCACCCACTGTTCTCTGCTCCAGAAACTTCCAATAAACTTACTCAGAATTCTAAACTATTATTAATGAATGAGTTCGATCCACGTTACCACTAGGTCATGAGTTCTATAAATATTGTGTTGAAGACAAATATATATTATTTACGAAATTTCATGTAGTTCAACAGCTCTGAAACTTATCATCAACCATTGTGCTCTATACATAGTTTTTTTATCGTAGATCTGTGATCAATGGTTTGTGCTTTGTGATATTTTGAGTTAAGTAATTGCTGACCTTTTACTTTTAGAGTGACGTTTCGCCGTATCATCTTCAGTTTATAAGAAAAGAATGAAAACACTACTTCTTGGAGTAATGCAATTAATTTAATCTATTTTAAAGTTGTCAATTATTGTTATCTTGATAACATTTTTATAACTAATAGCTATTTGGTATATTAAAGTTAAAGGGGGGAATCTGGCTTTCTGAGCATTTTGAATATATCAAACATATTAAGGTTTTCCATTTACCCTTCTACAAAAATGAATCTATATACATGAAATATTTAATTACTATTTATTCCATGAAAGTGCTATTTTAACAATAAAAGCGGAATGGTTAAATCTATAATCTTCAGTTCAGTCGTATGTTATTTCAATTTCCTTTAATGATTTGAATGTTTGTAGGATTTATTATTCACTTTAAACTACTTGTGCCTGTCTAATCAGCCTCTTTGAGTAGAAAAAATGGTTATTGAATGACAAATAGCAAATCAAAAAAATTTAATACTTTTAATGCTTATTACGGGATTTAAATATAAGAAGTTTCACAAAGTATTTGGTACACGATCTTTTTGGTTAATTGAGTAGTACAATGATATTTCCTAGTATTACAACAATAATCGAGATACTGACAATTTATTTTTAATAAATATTTGCATAGTAATGTTTAATGCACTCTATGATATTTAATAATTACTGGCACTTAATAAACTGTAATTAAATTATTATAGACTTTTGTCAAGTTGATTTCCCACATTGTTTTTCCAAATTTAAAGAAATAACTCTAATAGTATAATAATTATATTAAACTGATCGAAAAAAATAACTTTTCATAATGTATTTTACTAAATAAAGTACCAAAGAAATAATTTAGTGCCAAGCAATTCAATTTTACATTTACGAATAAGAGCAATTTATCAATTAATATTGAAATAGTGATATAGATGTATTGCACAAAAAACATAAACTACATATCAAAATATATATGCTTATAAATAATCTTATGATTTACTGATTTATTCATTTTTATTTTAAATTTTTACAGTGTCTTCTTTTTGTGATGTTGCAAGACAGGTTGAACTTTTAAAGCAGGGATAGGCAAACTTTTTCGGTCTCGGGCCATAAATCGAAACAAAAAGGTTGACGGGCCAAGATAAATTTTTCTAAAATTTTAAAAACAATATACAGGTTTTACAATTTAAACACGTTAATGAGGTGAGTGAAATTGTGATTTCTCTTGTAAAAGTTCCTTTTATTGAGGTTCGAAGTGAGATGTACTGATTCCAAGGAACGAAGCTAAGTGCTTATCTATCAGTCTATTTCTGAAATGATTCTTTCTAAGGCTCACATTTGAAAACACTTGTTCGCATGTGTAAAATGAAGCAAACATAGTCCTGATTTTCTGGGCTGGCTGGAGCTTAAAATGCGCAGTCTGCTATACGTGAGGTCTAATTCACCTGTATTGGTTACCCATATGTCTGTTCCCCCAGAAAGAGAACACTTGTTGCTCTCAGTTTACAGCTATAACTAACAAAGAACAACCACTGTCTATGTTGCTATTTCCGTCGATTTATGCTTTGTCGAACAAAAATTTAGTAAATAAAAAGATCATCAGTCCTTTGAAAAAGAAAGAAAAAAATAACATTTAAACAATGTACAAAAGGAGATGGATATATTATATATAAATCATATTCTCTTTTAATTTCCGTCGGACCAACAAATTAAAATTAGATCCGCGGGCCACATAAAACCTCCCGGCGAGCCGGAGTTGACTTACCATCCCCCCGGAGTAGTTTGGCCATCCCTACTTTAAAGTAACAAAAAATAATATTTTCACATAATTAAATAAAAAATAATGCAATGAAACACGTAAATTACTTTAAAAAATTTTAGCAACCAGTTTCTCCTTCTTCTCAGCCCATCAGAAAAATTATCTTGTTTGTTTATTAACTATCTCTCTCTGATATAGTATAAAAATGCAGAGATAGGAACACACATTATATTAGAGACATTAACATTAATTCCATAAATACATACTATAACAAACTTCGAAAGTTTAGTTTTTAAAAATAAAAAGTTCAATTAAGATTTAAGAATAAAAATTTGTGGAAATACAATTGACTCTTATTTATATCACATTATAGATTGCTACAAAGTAATTATTATAACTTGAAGCAGACCCTTTTTCAGATTCATCGAAACTGAAAACATACCATCATCAATCATCGAGTATAAAACGCGAGCTACATTTTATCAACGCAATTTACAGAAATTCTTATGAAGAATGTGGTGTTATATACGGTTAATAAACAAGGAAACGCAATGCACAAAAGTCACTTCTCTGATTGCGACAATTTAGGGAAGACGGGAATTCATCAAAATCGCAATCATAAACATAGTTAAAAAATTATTCTTAGTTTCAAAATACTACTGATTATTGAAAGCACTGAGATAATAGATAAAATACCAGTTATAGGAAAAACAATCTCTGCTTAATGTTATTCCCATGCATTTGGGATTTAAAATGTCTTCACCAGAGACAAAGGTTTGTAGAATGGGGAAAAGTTAAGAACGTAGCGAGAAAAGAATACAGTCAACTTATAATCAAAATCCACCGTGTCTTATCCATCTCTCTCTATTTCTCATTTTCTCTCAATCATATTATTAGACATAGTTATCAGTCACATAATTAAACGTTAACGAGTACTACCGCAATACCTGTTATTTAAATATTCGAATGTATAATGCTTATACCTTCTTTTAATATTTTTTCATAAAGTTAAAACTTTCTTAGTTTTTCGCTTTCGAGAAGCTGATTTCGCTTTATTTTATCGTACAAACGGTTATCTTACTCTGCCGATTATTATTTTTTTGAATGATGGGGAAACATTTTTCTAATTATTGGTGTTTTTGTCATATTATATTTACACTCTAAATAGGCATTTTTGATGACGAAATGCCGCTTATGATCCTAAATTTTTAAGTAATATTTGTTTCATTGATACTTAATATCATTCTCTAAATGTACAACTTTTTTCAGAGATTGTATTGTGTAGTTATTTCGATATTTTCTGCGATCCATAATTTAAATGAATATGTAAAGAAAAAACAAGTTGATCGATTTCAATTGATTATATATAGAGTTAACTGATATATTATTTTATCTTTTTAATATAGATCAGTTATATATTAGAAAGTGAACATTACTTATAAAAAGTGATAATACTACTTTAGACAAATATATCTTTTTTTAGAGTATGTCACATTAGACTACATGTACAGTACAACTTAAAATGTATTATACTTATAAAAAGTTTATAATTTGTAGCCTCTTAAAAATGGATTATGAATAAGAAATATACATCTGACTAACTATTCTTTTTTATCAATTTTTTTCTATATTTTTAATGTCTAATAATGCAAAACATGGTTATTAATCATTCGCAATATTCAATATTTGAATTTTATTTCTGAAAGCAAAATTTTTGACATTTAGAATTCTTAAAATACAATTGTAAAATATTTTATAGATAATTATGAATGCCGTTTCCTATATTAAAGAGTTCAGTTAATTAATCTACGATACATTTTATACAGGAAAATTAATAAATTCAAACCTTATGTTTTTTTTCTTCTTATTTCTCGAAAAAAATTCAATTTTACTTAATATGAAAGTAAAAAGTAATACTCTCTAAGACAAAATCTGCATTACTAAATCTTAAAGTAGAAAACTTTCAAGTAATAACCAAATTATTCCAAATTGAACTGGGGAAAGATTGTGGGGTTTGAAATCGAATTCAATATAGTAAAGTATATTTTTTAACTATAGGTCATAAAATATGAATTGCACAAATGTACTAATGAAATTTGTTTCTTCACCTACTGGTATGTGTCAAAAGTTCAAAATGAACCCTTTACTCAGTTACAGATCAATATTTATCAAACTGTTCTAGATGTATAAGAATTAAAAGAGAGAAAAATGCAGCAAATTACTTTATTATTTCCTTTCATTTTTTAATGTTTAGTTTCTACATTTTATATCCATCGTTAATTTTACAAAAAAGAAAATTTCCTTCACTTTTATTACAATTGAGTAAATAGCGAGAAACATCAAGCCATGCAATTAACAGAGTATTTCAATTTTGTTTAATGTGAGATTTGGTACTAATTAGAACAATTACAGATTCTCTATAAAAAGATAGATGAACTGAAATCAAATTAACAGTTTCGTTTCGCGAAAGTTAAATAAAGTATTTGAATCGGTTATTTAGATAGAGGCACATAATTTTAATTATAATACTTCTAATGTTTTTCACTGAATTTTTATGGGACAGAATATTAAACGAAGTTATTAGAAATTGAACAGAATTATAAATGACAGCTCGAGAAATATAAATAATGCTAATTATTTTAAAAAGTTATTTTCTTTTTATTCTTAAAATATTCTGTGAGGAAAAAAAATTGCCTTTTTTGTTTATGAACTGCTCAACAGGGCTTCTATTTTGTAGAAGAAAATATTTATGCTGACAATTTGAAAATGTCCCTTACGTTCTTAGAGAAATATAAGTAAAAGAAAGAACACAATAAAAATGCAAGAAAAAAAAAGAATAAAAAATATTACTGTCAACTCCCGTCCAGTTGAAATGAAAAGAAAATTCTTTTTTTATTTTAAAATAAGACTAAAGTAAAAGGAAATACACATCTGGTATCAACTTCGGTCTTTTTATGCCTCCGACAACTAAGAAAAAATCCGTCCACTGAAAAAAAGAGACCCTGTTGAAGAGTTGAAAAGAAATTCATCTGCAAAGAGAAAAAAAAATGCAGAAAAAAAGAAAAGAAATACTTTCGTTTTGTTGTACACTTCACTTTGTAGATATATGAAATCTAATGCAATTTTTCAACTTTCATTTCTTTTCCTAAGAGATATATCTTTTGTTTCAATCTCTTCTATCCGGTAGAATACAGGATAAGAGTGTGGGATTTTTTATTCTTTAATAAAAAAAAATTCGAAGAGAAATAATCAGGTTAAAAATACTGACGGAAAGGTGAAAGAATATATTTAGAAAAGTCCTTTTTGATTTTAGAAAGCTTTTGTAGAAATAGAATTTGAAACAATACTTTATATTATATTTTATTATAATGCTTTATATTATATTATATTAATATTATATTTTACATCATCCATACATATATATATATATATATATATATATATATATATATATATATATATATATATATATATATATATATATATATATATATATATATATTATATATATATATACATATATATATATTATATATATATATATATATATATATATATATATATATATATATATATATATATATATATATATATATATATATATATATATATATATATATATATATATATATATATATATATATATATATATATATATATATATATATATATATATATATATATATATATATATATATATATATATATATATATATATATATATATATATATATATATATATATATATATATATATATGGATGATGTAAAATATAATAGATGAACTCACCTGGATGACGTAGGAAGCACGTGATCCAATGGGAAAAGAGCTTACAAGCTGTCGCGGAGAATTCAAATCATCATTCTAGTGATAACGTATGTTTCTTATTGGAAATATTACTCTCTTAACTACTTTGATAACAGGCACTTTTCATGAAATCCTGAATAATTGAAATGGTTTTTTCTTGGGTTTTATAGTATTGTCATTTGGAGCACATATGCCTAATGAGTGAATGATGATAAAATTTGATAAAAATGCCTCAAAATAAATATCGTAAAGATGAAGAAACTTTGAATGTTATCCCTTTAATTAAAATAAGCTCAATGGTAAAAAACTTATTTTCATTTATGGTATAACATTTTTATTCCTACCTGGATCATTTCAGTTTTCAAATGAGACACTGGAAAACCTCAATACAGTTTTAGAAAGATTAGTTCCTATGTCCTATTATATCAAAGATTTTGGCTTTTAAGAATGGCAACTATGGTGTATGTTTCTATTCTTACTCTACTTGACATAAGTATTCACTAGACAATTTTTGAATAGCTGATGAGTCGTAAATTTTCGAAGATATTTGGTTCGTGTTTTTAAACTATCACAATCATTTCGAAATCAAAGTCTCTAAAAAAAGCAGTTTTACTCATGGCACGCACAAATATAGACTGAGTTTTCTTGTTAGATGACACATATTCACTCTGCGTCATCTAGGGGAGTTCAATATCAAACATAATTCGTGTTTGCAATGATGTTTACACTGTCCATTGTAATGGTAACACTGGTCAATGAAAATTCATGTTTTTTCAATGGCACGACAGACTATGTGATCACACACAAGGCCTACAGTGCCCATCTATGTCTTCTTGACCGAAAGGCCCTGGAGTGCGAAGCATATGTCCCGATTAGGTAATCAGCCATATGCGAAACCCCCAGCGCTTAGTTCCCAAGCATGCTTGGTACTCAGTTTATCAACCCACTGAAAGGATGAAAGTCTGAGTCGAACTCGGATTTGTGCCTTGGGAGCGTGAAATGCTACCACTAAGCCTTAAAAAAATCATGCTATATGTTTTAAATCTTTATTTTATTCTCATTGTTTGCAAATGATGACTAATCGGAACCAAAATTACATTTTAAAATACTCGTTGAAGCATATTAAATACATTCATTCAAATGTTAGGAAATAAAATCGGAATTAGTATTTTTGTAATTAACATCATTGTACTGGAATTGTTGAATTAAAATATTTTGTACTATAAGCCAAATAGAGTGCATATGTATATGGAGGAAGAATATTTCTTAAATTCAAAAATAGCCTAGTTGAAAAAATATGTCTTGGCTGAATGGCATATTTTGAAAAAGGGAATGTTCTTTGTTAGAATCATGTGAAAAGAGAGAAATGCGTGTCTTTCTTTTCTTAGTTTGGGAAATTAGGTAGCTTATATATTCTACTACATTAAGAATTCCTTGAGCTAAGCACTTTATAACAGTTAATCCCAGTTTTATAATAATGAAATATGTATAAAAATTATATTTTTGATACATTCTTTAATTTAACAAATTTTAAAATCACTTATTTATAGGTTTAAATACTTCTTACAATTACTAGATCAAACATAAATTATAAACTGAAAAATTTAGTATTAAAAGTATTGTTTAAATATTTCTAATAGATCAGTTACTATTTATAAGATTTTTTATATATTCTATTCAGTATTTAAAAATTAATATCCTTAACTGAAATAATATTTCTTCCAATAAAATTCTACTAATATAAAATACATACGATTGTTAATATAAGATATGCAGTTTTAAACTCTAAAATCTATTTATAGGTTTTTTTAAGAGTACTTCCTTGTAGCTAATTTATAAGTGCTTCATTTAAAATTGAAAGGTAGCATAGACCAGGGCGTAAATCATAAATGTACCTTACGTTTGTAGAGTTACTTTGGATTATGAAATGAAAATGGCTGCTATTACCTACCTCAGAATCATTAAAATTATCTGTAAGATAAAACAGTTTCGTTTTATTGCTGTCACGTAAAAGTTGTAAATATTTCACGGGTAGAACAATGTGGAAGAACATTAATTGAAAGAAAAAGTAAAAAGAAAATCATTTTCGTTCGAATTTAATGATTTCTACAAAAGCGATATCTACTGCACTTTAGCATTTAATTATAAATTGAAAAGAATGGAGACATTTTATCTCACAAACATTCAATTTAATTGCATTTAGAAACGATAAATTTGAAACTTTAAATCAACATTTACGAATACAAATAGCTTTCAAGGAAATCAAAAGGACATTGGTAGTTCTCTTCGAAATATACGTTATTTACAATTTTTTCAAAGGATGGTAAAAAGAATAGAAGTAAAATTATTTATGGTTAATACGAAGTATTATTAACGCTTAAATCATTTGATTTCTCCGTTTAAGCTAATATTTCCTTTATAAGATAAAAAAAAGAATCGTATGATTTAGTGGAAATAATAATATATTCTTCATAAAATGTGAATATAGTAGATTTTGAAGATGCATTACCTTAAATCTTTTTAAAGATTTTAATAATATTTCAATGACTGGTAATATATATATATATATATATATATATATATATATATATATATATATATATATATATATATATATATATATATATATATATATATATATATATATATATATATATATATATATATATATATATATATATATATATATATATATATATATATATATATATATATATATATATATATATATATATATATATATATATATATATATATATATATATATATATATATATATATATATATATATATATATATATATATATATATATATATATATATATATATATATATATATATATATATATATATATATATATATATATATATATATATATATATATATATATACATAACTGTGTGTGTATTTCATTTATTAGAAAATGCCGTATCAATGAATTTTGATTCAAATTCAGAATAATATTTATAAGGGTGCAAACACTGACTGGAATTATGCGAAAGATTTATTTAAGCAGAAAAAAGGAATAATAAAATGTGATAAAGGTGCTTTTAAGAATCAATATGACTTTAGAATCAAAATCATCAAAAATAATTGATATGTAGCTCGTTATACTGTTCTGTTTGTGTTAGATTAAGTGAAAAGTTTTAAATCTAAGTAGTTTTCATCCATTGATAATGAACGTGTTTTTGGTAAAGTATGCGGAAGTTAAATCACGCGTTTCTAAAAGATATAAGAACCTTTAAAGATATTTTTAATATAGTAAAAGTTACTATTGCCTTTTTTCAACTGCTGAAATTGGACAAATGCTTACATTTACCCTCAAATTGCATCCTCTGCCCTAAAACAAATTAAAAAAAGAAATTCTCATTTAATGCATTCGTCAAACCATTGCTGCTTTGTCTGTTAAATCTGAATTTCATTGATAATTGATCATTAATTTAAAATAATCTTGTCTTTAGCACCCCAAAATTAATTCCAATGTTGTTTTTTTCACAAAATTATCATATAATAAATGTGACATTTATTCAATTACATATAACATTAAATAATAAAAAAACTTTTTGTTTTTACTAATTTAAATAAGCAATAATAAGGATCAATAAATTAATTATTGTCGATTATTTCCTAAGCTATTGTAATCATTTTGAATATGAAAATACGAAAAAATTAAATTAATTATTTGATCAACACGTATCTTAATTAGGATGTATGAAGGAACAATTAATTTAAATTTAGAAGGAGAAACACTTTTCTACACATGTCTTGATTTGAGAACTATTTTAAAAATAATTATTTTCTGAATAATTTATATTAACTAAATTAATAGTCAATGTCACATTTTTCCAGCAACAAACTCATATGTTCATTAAATATTAAATTCAGAAAGTGATGTGCCCATACACTTTTTTACAAAGCGAACATTGATCATTTCATTACTTAGCCAAGCCCTCACGTCATAAAAAATTAACAATAAAACTTTCAGTTAACGCTTAGTATTCCATGTGCATTCGAGGAAACTTGCTACTTAAATGAAATGAAAACTACGATTTTATCCCTTTCTCAATCGAATAAAAAAAAGAAAGCACAACACACAAAATCGTGACATTTATCAGAGAATACAGGCAAATAAGGTTCATCTTTCACACTTCATAATAGAGATACACGGTAGTTACTAATATTTAAAAGAATTCCATGAAATTTGATAAGACCTAGAATGTGTAATTAAAAATATTGAAAATTTAAATAAAAGTTTTTTATTAAAAATGGAAATAACTGTAAAATATATTTTATAATGCAATAATATTTTTCATACTCATATGTAAAACAATGAAAATATACAAAAATATTATTATTCGAGTATCAATATTCCTAATAATTATATTCAATTTCATAACTTGATTTTGAAAGAACCAAGTATACCTGTGTTGAAAATTATATAATTTTTATTTTAGTTTTATACTATTATATCGTTATATATAATAGTATAAAACTAAAATATATAGTTTTATTCTAGGTTATTTAAATTTATATAGTTTTTATATATTATATAGTTTTCATTATATATATATATATATATATATATATATATATATATATATATATATATATATATATATATATATATATATATATATATATATATATATATATATATATATATATATATATATATATATATATATATATATATATATATATATATATATATATAAAATAAATTTATATAGTTTTTATACTAGGACACTAAATTCATTCCAAAATGTAAAACTTTACAATTAACTCCGAAGCTATAACATCAAATTGCCATTAAAACATTTCTTTGATAGAAAGTAAATCATTCTTTTGAATAATTTAAAGAAATAATTTTTTATGAAACATTTTCATTGGTTTTAAATGTTTCTGAAATGTCTAAAATTATGATTTGATTCTGCCTTTTTTAATCTTTCCAATAATTGATGTTTGTAAATAATTTGTTTATAAATAGTTTAATTCATTTCGTACTTTTTAAATGATAGTAATGCATATTTAAATATATAATTTATTTAAATAAACAAATGCAGATAGGTAATTTTTATAACTAATTTGCGATTAAATATAATTCACAATATATTGAAACTTTGAGCAGTTGGAAAAAATCAAATTTGCATCTAAATATCTGGGTATTTTGTGAATATATTGACGAAACTGAAAGACAAATAAAAAAATGTAAGTATAAGTGTTTGCAATTAATAGAAAAACAACTCATAAAAATTTACAAAACACACACACAATTAAGTAACCAAACAATTGTAAAAGTAGATTAATTGCTTTAAAGCTGTTATCTATAGAAAATAAATGTCTGATATTCTTAATAATATAAATTAATGTCTCGGTTGAAAAAAGAGTCCCATAAAATAATAACTGAAAATAACAAACAAACCTATTTAAATATCAAAAGGAATAATAATAATGACAGGAACAATTAACATTAATGTAAAAAATAAAAAAATATACTAATAAAATATGAAAATGTATTTTAGATTTAAAATAGATTTGTAAAAGGTTTCTCAAATTTTGTTTAACAAAGAAAAATAGGATTATCACATAGAGGAATAGTTTATATAATGATGAATAATTTATGAATGTTGTATTTGTGCTTGAGATAACAAAATTTATCAGTGAGTAGTATCCAATTCAAATTATTCCTCAAAAATTGTATCGATTATTAGGTTAATTTTACGAATCATTTGTATAAATGATAGATCTCGATAAATTTCAATATATTTTAGAATGGTTCAATCAAATATTTTTTCTGCCTTATCTAAAATATAATGGTGTACTGAAAAAAGTCAAACATTTTTTTCTCATTTGCAAAACAAACACACACATCAATGAAACATCGTTAAGGCATTTAGATACCTTCTAAATGTTGTTTTCTGAATAGACGTTTGATAGACAGTTGTGCAAATAGCTTCATTATACAAGAAATTAAACCCAGGAACCTCCTTTACAGTCACATGACAAATGCAAGTGTAAAAATGGAAAAAAAAATGATTTAAAACATTTCAGAGCTTTTGAGTAGATGCTGAAAATATGCTGATTGTGATAAATCATAAACAATGATTTAGAATGAGCTATACCTACTGGAACTATCATAGAAATTAAATTTTGAGAGCCATAATTCTAGCGTGAAATGTTTGTTTGTTTGTTTGTTTTGTTTTGTTTGTTTGTCGCTCAACGGTCATTTTTTGCACATGAGGGCTAATTAGACCGGGACTTACGGTTTAAAGTGGATTCCGAACCACTACAAACACCCATGCCCAAGGTGGGATTCGAACCCACGAACTGTTGAACCGAAGGCAAGAGCGCTAACCATTCGGCTGCCAGCTCGGCCGTGAAATGTTTGAATAATCTATGCTGAAACCGAATTGTTCCAGTAAGAATTTATTTTATTTTATTAAAAATGTAATTTTAAAACATTCAGTTTATTTTTACAAACAATAAAAAGGCTACTTTTTTTGGAACATCGAGTATGATGCTGAAATAACAGTGAAATCATTTTATGTGTTTAATATTTTTTTATGGTAAGATGCAATCATGAGTATATTCTTCTGCTAATATTTAACAGTACATATAGATACTTTTTCTGAATGACATCATTTTTAAAATTGCAATTGATATGAAACTTATTACATACTTTGAAATATTTAAGTTTTCATTTATTGGAATGTTTCAAAAAATAAATAATACTTATTGCCCTCAAGTAAGCTCGCAAGTTACAGTGCTGGCCATTAAAATTGCAATATCTTGATAGAAAGTAATAAAAGAGATATGTGCTTAATATACATTTAATGCTACACTATACTATAATGTATAGTGTAGCATTAAGAAAGAAATATTAAATTTGCAACCAGTTTTTAGGTTTATGAAAAAGATATTTATAAGAGTAAATTGCTGTCTCTGACAGATAAAATGAACAAGATATAGCTAGGCTTGAATCAAGTTAGGTTGGCATGACTTAAATGAACAATTTTTTTCATTCCATTAACCTCGGAGTTTGAGAATGTCTCTGAGTAATCAATGACTAAGAGTTTTCAGTCAATGAGAACTCCGGAAATCGTGCAAACCAGGACAACAATCGAATATATTCTGCACTCAAGAAACTCCGTTCTCAACTTGCAATGTTTCTAGCATTGTCTTATTAAAGTATGCCGTTTTGAAGGCCTGAAATGCAGATCAAAATTTCCAGTCCTAAAATAGCCTTTGGAAATAAACTGATCACCATCGAATTTACCATCAATTTGAACTGCGTTCTGTGTATTGAAGGATTGTTTGTAATATCATATCAGGTGCAGGGTCATTAGAATGATTTTTGAATGCATTTAAACGATGAGTGGTTTGCTGTGAAATGGGAAATATGTATATTGTTTTCAAAAAGTTAAAAGCAAAACGGACACTCCTTTGAAAGACAGCATTGTGCCACTTCATACTATTTTGACGATAAGCACACCAGATTTAACACCTGTCAATCAGATTCATTATCAGGGAAAGCCGACGTAATGGTTCTTGGGCTAACAGTCCGTACAGTATGAGTGCATACTGGACGTCGACATACCTGACGAGAGAAAAACAAACCCATTTGTAACCAGTGGTCCATAGTTTGTTTCTGAGTTTTACAAGGATATATTAGAGCTCCAGTAGCTCAGTAGCTTCACGCCGCTTCCCGTAAGCTCAGCAAAGTATAGCATCATTTGCCGCGGGCAGTGGTTGGGAGGGTGACCACAGCGTACTCTCCTTCACTGGGTTGGGAACGTGTCCACGTTAATATGTGACGTCCAAAGTCCTTCCGCTGGTGTGGCGTGGATGTGGAGAGGAGGGTGCCAGCTCAGGTGTGGTCTCGTCACCTTACTGTGGTTCAAAATTACGAGGCACCTTAAAAAGAGCAAAGTCGTACTTTCACCTTCGTGGTGCTCCAAACGAAAGACACTCTCAATTGACTTAATTCACACTGCCAAAAGTATAGCGAGCTTGGCTTGTCCAAGTGTCATAAGCAACACAACACAAGGATATATGATTTATTTATAATTTATGCATACTATACAATATTATATTTATTTCCAATGACGATTATTCAATTATGAACTAAAATTTCAATGAAATGAGGATTGATGTATACGTTAGAAATTATTTTTTGTGTCATTTCGATATTGTACTTACACACGCATAGATACATATCTTATTTTTCAAGATAACTTTATCTTTAAAAACTTAGTCATACATTTCGTTATTAAATATTTGGAAAACCCCGTACAAATTGAAAAATGAAAGGAACATACCAACATTAAGACAGGGAAATGTTTATCTTTTAATTTTTATTTATAAGTTTATTTCCTGCCTTAAAAGGATGTTTCTAAGCACGTTTTGGTCCGAATTTAAGCATTGATTTTATACTCGCTAAATGTTTTCATACAGACTTTTTATTATTGAATGTCGGATGTAGCTAAAAGTGTTCACTTTGTTTTTTAAAATTTTTGTTACTTCATTTTTGTAATAAAAGAAATGAATAAATTAAAAAGTTGTTTTTTTTTTTGTTATTTATTGGCCTATCCTCTTCAAAAATCTGACATTTGTCAAATCAACTCCAATAAATTGTTGACAGTTACAAAATCAATAACTAGCTGAGGAAGATAAATCCTCCCGGGAAACTCCGGTGCAATCCAGAATATGTTTCAGTGAGGCTGGATAGTGACAGCCTTTTTTACAAATGGGATAATTATATAAAAATTAAAATATAAAAATGTATTTTCGTTTATTATACGAGCTATTATATTTGTCATTATTAGAGAATATTCAATTTAATGTACACACTTTGTGCAAACCACATAAAATAATATGGATAAAATTTAATAATCAACATTCCTTGATGCATTCGTACATAAATGAGTTTCATTCATTAATTTTCATGATTACAAAAAGTAATGTGAACAGCAGTATTTATGTGGAAAAATAAATACATTTTCTGTGAGATTTAGAATAACAAATGATATATAGCTACTTTAATAAAAAAATTTTCAATAACATAAAAATAAAATAAATCAAACAAAATAACATGAATCGTATTACAATTAGTTATAAGGTAGTTATTTCAACTCTTTTAAAATGTTTGAAATACTAAGTTATTGTAAACTAAGCATATTACGAGAAACAATTTTTATAATGGGATTATTTTTTGTATTCATCTTTTAAAATAATACATATAATAAATTGTTATTACATAATAGAATTTAATAAATATATAATAAAATATTTGCTTTCCTTTAAGAAATATGCACTAAATTAATTTTAAATTCGTATTTGTAAGCTTATTTATGCAAGAAAAATTCGTTGAAAAAGATTTTTTTTCATAAAATTAAACTTTTTGCATAAAATCCTCAGCCAATCATGTGTTCCGAACAATTGTATCTCATTTTTAATTCAAATGCGATATCAAATAACCATACAAATTCAATAGGCTATGAATGAGTATGTATTTTGTTTACTAAACAAAAATTTCGGAAGATATAGGGCATTCGTAAGTATTATCTCAGTGTTAGTGTAAAAAAATTATAATAATACTAAAAATCAATTAGCTTAAATTAATTGCTTAGATTCGAAACCAACACTTTTTTTAAATTATTTCTAGAAAAACATAATTGAGTTAAATATTAATCTAAATTAAAATGAGAAGTTTTGCATTTTAATATCTTTTGCTTGGAAAATTAGTTTCTCGATATTTATTTAATTTTATGAAATAAAATTAATTAATTCCATAAAATAAAATTAAATGAAAGGTAGAAATATTTAAATGAATAAAATTATACAAATTGTTTTAGAAATCATTCACACTCTTTGACAGGGGTATTAATTAATTTAGAACTAAATTAATTAATACCCCTGTCAAATTTAATTAAATAATAAAATATGTTTAGTAAATTTTTACTTACAGGCCAAAATCAAAAGTAAATGAAAAACACTAAAAGAAAATTATAATTTTTTTAAATTAATTTTAACTTACTCATAATTATAATTTTTCAAACAAATGGTGAGAACTTAGCAATGGTCATTATAAAAAAAAATGAGGAGTTAATTTTTTTATATGATGTACATCGAGAAAAGAAAAATGTGACTCACCTGTTGCGAGCAACCACAGAACTGAAGAAGCGATAGTTCCGACCACTATACCCATTTTTCAAAGTGAAAACAAAAGCCAAAAAGTTATTGAAGATCAATGATAGGAGAGACGACTAACTCTAAATAGAGCTAACCTCTAACTAATGCACCGCGAAGTTCCTTGGCGCTTTTTTACCCGCTAACCATTTTTCTCATTAACTCCTTTCCTGCCTCTAATAACCGCACACTACCGATCTCTTCCTCCTCAGTGGCTGAAAGTTTTAGTCCAAAAGAAGGAGGTTTGTGCGCCGCGGAACGGCCAGATCCCGCGTTATATGCGAAGAGCACATTGATCCGCTTATGTGGTGTGGAGCAGCAGCGCCCCCTGTGGACGAAGTAGTGAAAAGCGGAGTGGAGTGAAAAGTTGGATGCGGTTGTTCTCCCTTGCTAAAGATGTTAGTTTTATGATGAAGAGAGAACCAACCAGTTGCGTCTTTCTATCTCTTTGGCCTCCAGGGACGGAGAGTTTCGATTAGAGAGGAGAGTTGTTTCGGGGAAGTGATGAGATGAGACACACACACTCCGCCAATCATTTCTCAGCTTGAAAAAAAAAATTCTTTGGATAAAAATTGTTATTTAGTTTTATACCAAGTGTTGCCGCTGAAACAATTTAAAAGGAAAAGTACAATTCCTTCAAAGAAAGAATCAATTAAGATATGATATAAGTATAACAATAAATATTTTATAGTCATTTAAAAGAAAATTGTATTAATTTATATTAATTTTTTTAATATTAATTAATAAATATATTTTTTATGACAAAAAATAAAAGGATGTAATTTATGCCGCAATATGTGAAATAAACAAAATAATATTTGTGAAGGTGTAAAGGATTTATCGAGATTAATCTTTTTACATTACATATATATATATATATATATATATATATATATATATATATATATATATATATATATATATATATATATATATATATATATATATATATATATATATATATATATATATATATATATATATATATATATATATATATATATATATATATGCATGCAGAAATTTATCTCGCAAAACATAAAAATTTAATTCATAGATGATATTTTTAAAATACGAGAAAAACATTCTGTATTTTTAACATTTTAATATAAATATTATATTTTGGTTTAAAACAGTAAGCAAAACAAAATATGCTACATGAATTAATCAAACTAGAATTCTTATAAGCAACTTAATTGCATATATTTTATGTTCTGTTAGTTGGATGTGGACTAAACATGATTTTCAGAATTTCAAAATCCGTCAGTCTAACATAGCCATATATAATTCACTATTACTATTTCCAGTTATTATTTATAGATTCCATAGCTTGAATGTAAAGAACTGAACGATCTTGACACTGAATTGTTTTAGTATGTTCGCTAAATAACAGTAGCAACACAGAATATCAATTTTAATGAGGTTTTTTTAGGAAATTTTATTCACAACTCTAAAATATACCATATTTATAACATTTTTACATCTTCTACAAATAGAAATATGCTATTAGTATCCTTTTTTTCACTGAAAGAATAATTGTCTGTATTTCATCCAACTGTAACATCAGACTCAAGTTTCAGACACTAAAAGTAATTCAATATAACTTATTATATTTTCAATGTACTAAAATTTGTCAACAACATAATTTGTTCATACAGCATTCTCGATATATTTAGCTATGTTAAGAAAAACATTTGAACAAAGTATATAATTCCAAATATAGTAGATTACATTTTTAATAACCTATGATTTACTTGCAACGTAAAGAATAAAATTATGCTATTGAATATTAAAATATGAACTTCCTAAGAGCAGAAAGTTAAAAAAAAATGTTCTTGTTAACAAGCATCCTCATCTTCAAAAAGGAGCGATATTTTCATGCCAACGTTAAATAAAAATAAAAGATAGATAGGGAGAAAATTAAGAAAAAAAACCATGAAATAAATCTTAAATATTTATTTTTATTTACTGCAAATATCAAAACCGATACAAAGACATTTTTATATATCAGTAAATTTTAATGCTATTACAAAAAGTAATTTCTTTTTGCCCTTCTTTTAAAATGCTCTAAGAAAAATAAATTACATTTTATAATCCGGAATTCTTAAAAAAACTACATTGAATAAAAGTTTGAAATCCCAAAATTATTTTTTATTAATTTTTGTTTTTTAATCTCCTTAGCATAAATATCATTTTCCTTCTGAAAAATATTTTTCGATAAATATAGGTAATCTGATTTTAATATGAATTTAAACTATGTCATTAAGTAAATAAAAGAAAGTAGGAAACAGCAAATAGTATCTAATTTTAAGTTATTAAGAATTTATAAAGAGTGTTCTCAGCAATAATATATATATATATATATATATATATATATATATATATATATATATATATATATATATATATATATATATATATTAGTTTATATAACATGTTAAATTGTACATTTTAGTTAACTTTCAAATACAAATTATGATCACTTGAGGAAAGCAGTGCAATATATGAGAAACCGACTATCAAATAAAGTAGATTTTGAGAAAATTGGAAGAAGTAAGATATTTCCAAATTATATTTCACAAAATTGTTTTAAAGGATATTAAGGAAATATAGTTTTTAAACAACATATCTCAACAATTTATTTTTTAAAACTTGAAGTCTGTTAATGATACTACTCATATAAATATGCCCACTCATATAAGTATGCCAGTCAATCTTACACTCTTAACTACAGATGTCAAAAATAGGTTGTATTTAATTACAGTAAAATAGCCTAAGCTACAGAATGAAACAACTTATAGCTACACGTGGTGGAAATATGAAGTCATATAAGCTTGCGCAATTGGTCTTTATCGCGTAATCATATTTTTTGTATTTAAAAGTTAATTCCTATCCTGGGAACTGAAGGAAATACTGAAATAAAAGGGATTTACAAGGTTGTAGGTTATCGTAAGATTTAATATTAGAAGTGTACTTGTAAACATCAATGATCAGTTAATAAATGCATTTCTTTTTCTGCTATAGTTTTCTGTGTTGTGTCATGAACATTTAACTGACCAGAAACCATTATGTATTTGATTAATCCGCAATGTATCGCCTATGATTCCCAATGGAAAGTACTGCGGTTGCCAGAATATCAATAAAAATTACTGCGAAAATGTCCAATGAAAACCCAGGTTGTTGCTTCCTTATGCTGATTAACTTTACAAATAGAGTAGAAAATGCTTGCGTCTATTTTTCAAAGGTGAATGTTAACATGTAGTAAATAATAGAAAGTAGGAAACAGCAAATAGTATGTAATTTTAAGTTACTACATGTTGAATGTGAACGTAAATTCATCATACTTTACAAGGTTGTTCTAACAAAGTTTCAATCCAAGCCCGCACACTAATTGCTGTAAAACGGTAAATGAATGCATGCTGAATGGCTAATAAAGTTCAATCTAGCAGTTCTTGTTATTGTAGAAAGTAAATTTCAACCGGAGTCGGTATTAATAAATACACGAAAAATGAAGTACAATATCCAAAATGCAACACAAGATAGGTCACTTAACATTGTAGTCCCTCTTAAAGTCAAGTTTGTGAAATTCGAAACTTATTAGTCGCTCATTAATACCTACTAAAGCATCTGTTACTGTACTGACTCCTATTCTACTTAGGGAGGGATTGAGTTAACAATATATATATATATATATATATATATATATATATATATATATATATATATATATATATATATATATATATATATATATATATATATATATATATATATATATATATATATATATATATATATATATATATATATATATATATATATATATATATGTATGTATGTATATTAAAATTAAATAAATTGGGGTTTGTGATGGGAGAGCTAACTGACTGGTACAGTTCAAGGCTTTCCCACACCATATTGTATCTTGTTCAGCGATGCCGAGTGATGCTGTGCATGGTGCAGTTTCTTAATGAATCACAGTGCTAGCATTATTCTTAACATGTATAGTTTGGAGGATAATGTTTGCTATTCTCAGAAAGACATCTGCAGTTGCCGTATTACGCATTTCTAGGCGCTAGTGAATCATAGATGTTTTTACCGAAATCGACAACAAATGCCACTTTCTATTAACGTTTGATGGACTATTTACAATAATAAACTGATTCATGTTCCAAGATGTCACTTTAACGAGTGTATGATATTTTCAATTACTGCAAAGACAACAATCTGATTTTGGGATAAATTTGCCATTATTTTATTTTATGAACCTAGGGTTTCAAAATGTCTCAGAGCATAACTCCCAAGACGTCTTCATTGAGCTAGTTCCCCCTCATTAAATTCGATAAACAAATTTCTGGTTTGGCAGTATCAAAGTTGGCCTCCACGCAACCTTGACCTGACTTTAATAGGCTTGTTTCTGAGAGTATACTTGACAATGACGGCTCTTACGATCTCGCAATGGACATTGGAGAGTCATGGAAGAGTCATATATATATATATATATATATATATATATATATATATATATATATATATATATATATATATATATATATATATATATATATATATATATATATATATATATATATATATATGATTACATATATGATAACAGTAAACTAATTTGTTTGACACATACTTCTTCCCTATTAAAATTTCTAATTAAACTTATGTATGAAATCGAAAATTTAAGTTTTCCACTGTGCATTAATATGATCCATTTCTGAAATTTCAAAGAATGTTTAAATGAATAAATTAAATAAATATTAAACCTATCGAATATTTTTCCTTTTTAGTTTTGATTTCTTTTGAATATTAGAAGCTCAATGTTTCCTTTGTACCTTATCCATTATTCATAGTCTCGAAAATTCAAACAAAAAATATATAATATATGTGTGGTATGTATTTTGTGAACTTCTGTCTTTGAGACCGCTTTGTGATGAAAGCGGCATTCTTAAAGTTTCACCATTAAATATACGACCTTCTTTGTCCAAATCCTCTCTTTAGAAATTCAATTTGTTCTCACACGAGAAATTTCTTTAATGACATCCCTCTGTATGGCTTCTTCCGATTTGTCTCCGTCCATGTAAATTTACTCTTAGAGCACTGACGAACAGAAATTTATTGATCGCCCAAAATTGTATGGGAATGTAGTGATTAATTTTCATGCTTTACTTCCCACTGATGTAGGGTAACGCTTTTACTGTGCACCATTAATCAATCACTGTAATAATCATTTCTTTGTTTGGTAACAAAAAAAAACTTAAAAGCACCTTTGACCTTTTAGATTTATGGGGAGGTTTTAGTAATCAATATCAACCATAAATAGTTAGAATTTTATAAAAACATTTTAAAATTAAAATAAATATTTTTTAATATTTATTTTAATATAGAATATTAAAAATGTAGATTTAGATTTATGAAACTAATAATAATAACATTTAACTAATAACTATAGTTAAAATTTTAAATAATTATTATTATTAGCTTTAATAAACAATAAAATGATTGATAATTAACATTTTAAAAAATGAAATTGATGTATGAATTTTCTAATATTCTATGCATAATTCGATATATGTAATTAATATGTTTAGTGCATTTAAAGCAGGTGGTATCACAATGATATTTTAAAAACCACAGATATTTTTCTATAATAACTGTAGTTTTTTTTAAAAAAATAAAATAATGCTCTATAAAAAATAAAGACAGTAAATAAAGACAGTGTAAAAAAAATCAATTTAATATATGGACGTTTTCTTGCTTAATTATTTGTTACAAGAGTTTTTGTATTCAAAACTAAATCTACAAAATTAAACTCGAAAGGTTTTAAAAACTAAGTTTATATTTATAAGATTTTTTTTACTTACATAATAAAATCTTCTGTATGCCAATGTAAATGACAATAAACTAGCAACAATAAGTTTTAGTAAGAAGATGAATTCAAGAAGATAAATATATACGTCCTTATGACTTTTAAGTTTGCTGAAAAATTACTTAATATTACATAAATTTTTATTAATATATTACATAAATATTAATATTTTATAAATTTATTTTATTATGATCGTAAATATACCTTTCTATATCAACTGCTTGATTTCATCAACAAAATTTTTATAAATAATTAAAAACTTCAGACCAATAAAAAATTTTATTTCTTTGAAATACATATAGTTTTAATTTATAAGCAGAACCAATTAAAACTTCGATTATGTTGAAAGACTTTAATGTAAATTCAAAAGTCATTTTCCTATTATAAAATGCTATGTAAAATCAAAATTAAGTACATAATTCTGAAGCCTAAAGTATTTAAATTTTAATCTCAAGTTCATTAAATAATAACTAAATTATAGATATATGATTAACTGTCAAAACTTTGATCACTGTGTTTAGCTTCAATTTTACTTAATATTCCGAGATAAATAGCTCAGGAATTTCAGCATGATATGACACTTATAATACGATTTTTTAGAAACTGTTACACACACATATTTGATTGATGCATAAAATGTTGTGAGGCATCAGAAAGCAACAATATCAACAGTTTATACTTAAGCGCATTGTGATGAGATAAATTTAAAATATATAATTTAATAATAAATGCACACTACAAATGAAAGTAAAGTAGCGAAACTATCAATTAAGGTATTTCTATTTAATGTTATAATGTATAAAAATAATGCACATGCTTATACAAATTGTGTATATTGACCAGTATTATGACTGATAAAAATCTCTATTATGCTTATAGATAAATTTAGTTAAACTTTTTGAAACATACCAATAATGATATGCATAGTAAAAGTAACCAGAAAGATAATCTACACATTTAATAAATCTAATTTTATTAGTTAAACTTTATTATAAATAATACAAATTAGAGGGACTCATTTTGAAACGTTTCAACCAAATAATAATGATTTAGATATTTGCTACTTTGAGAAGTATTATGTAAAAATGAAATGAAAACAATTAAAAAAAGATGACTAATTGACATAAGTTTAATGATAGTGAAATATTTTAAGCAAATATAATTTATAAAATTTTGAAAACAGTGCAAATTCAGAATGTTTTGAATTATTTTTTCGTAAAAGTCCATTTTTATAATACAAATTATATGATGATATTTTAACTGATCTCTTAAACTAATACTTTTAACTGCGCAATTTGATAATGTTTACTCAGTATTTACACTTTTGAAGATTCTTCAAAATACTCATCAATATAAAAATAGTTTTTTATAAATTTTCAACATATAAAGTTAGATCACATAACAACAATCAAAGTTTTTCATATTACTTCAATTGAGATAACACAGAGGCACAACTGTTAAAAAATACAATGAGATATATAAATTTATAAGTAAATAAATTCCGTTTTTATAGTGTATAATAACTCAATTAAAACCTGCAACAATCATCTCATTTATTTTTTTAAAATATACTGTTCAGTAATCATAATTTAATTAGTACTACTGAAACATTTTGAAATGCTTCACATATCCTTTATAAAGAGGACTGTAAAGATATGCAAATATTTTAGTTCACACATTTCACTAATTTCATTTAATCTTAGCATTATTTTTCATAGCATTTACGTCCAAAGATTAACCTTTACGCGTTAGTCTTCAAATTCATTTATTTTACAAATGCTAAATATTAGAGATTCATACATTGGTTCAATGTATGAACCATCTCCTTTACTTTATTACTTCATTCCTCCATTACTTCATTAATTCCTCCATTACTCCTCCATTACTTCATTAATAAAAAAGAAAAACTTATTTCACCCTTATAACCATATTGTAAAAACATTTACAATATAAACCATCTTGCTTTCAAAATTCTTATACAAAATTAACTCTTAATAAATCAATTTAAATTATGATTTACGAATACCTAAACAGTTTTTTTAATTAAGCTGTTTTCATAATCGTAATGTTTAATTTTTTTAAGGAATTTTAAACATACTAAGTCGAGTTTTGATTTTCAAGTAATTATGATAAATTAATAAAACATTTAAATGGATTCATGGTATACCTCTAAAAATAAATCTAATGTTTGAAATTTTTAAGAGTAAATTTTTTTAATATTTAAGAAGAATTAAATATGTTCTTAAACTAATATATTTCAATTAGTTTAAGAATATATTTAATTCTTTAAGTAAAAAATTTAAATGTATATAGATTACCTGCATTTAGTTCTGCAATTTACCTTAGAAATCATGACATTATTTACACACAGTTTAAAAAATTCCTAGATTTTTAAGGATTAAAGTAACATGGTTGAATTTCTATTATGTTTCCGAAATTTATATTTCAAAATCCGCATGATTTAACTAAAAAATGCATCAAAAAAGCATTAAGGTATTTTTATTTTTCTGTCTATAAGTAAATACATACATTTATTTATTAATTGAAAGCTACATACATTTTTCTCCACTCTTTTTACCACTACAACTTGATGAATACGAACATTTATTGAAAAATGTTCGAGATTTTCTCATTCAAAATAACACCGATTAAAGCTCTGTTAAAAAAATTATTTAAGAGTATTAAAATGCTTCTGGAGAATTCTTAGCTGGTCAGGTCCATTACATGAAGAATACCTGCTCTTTGTTGTAGAGTTATATTGTAAAGAGCATTGTGCTTATATTTATGCAATTATGACTTGATGTACAATTATTCAATTATTTATTGTTCAATTATAACTTGATGAACATGAAAGAAAATTGAACCACCAATTATCACTCTGATATTTTCTGATATGAAGAGGACCGTTAACAGTTGGTCTCGTTACAGAAGCCGTTACCCCTTGGTTTTGCAAAAAAATTTAGCGATAAAGTTTAATTTCTGGTAACCCTGTAATTTCTATCGTTTTAACAAGCCAAGCACAGTTTTAGAGTTACCATTTTGCGGCTCCTATCTTGGGAGCATAACAATTGCCAAAAAAAAAAAAAAAAAAAAAAAATCAAGGGTTACTCATATGCAAATTTTTAACTTAATGGTTTTATTTAAGATTCGTTTCAGAATGAATATCATCCATCATTATATTTTACCTGAATTTAATCCAACTCTAAATGAATATTGGTTTAATGTTCACTTTTACGCTCTGTTGTATAGTATGATTTTTAGGCGCATTGATATTATGTAGCACAAAGTCGGTTCTACACAACATTAATAAAGATCTTTCATTAAACATAGTGTATTTCAACTGTTAAATTATTTTAAAACCCATTTTGTTTAAAAAAAACAGTATCTAAAGATAATGGATAAATTATTTTTCAGTGTGAATTTGATTTGGTAACTGTATTAATTTTTATTTTTGACCTAAAACAAGGAAATCCATCACATATGACAGGTTTTGCGATGGATGTCAAACTATTTTCTCAAAACTTAACAACTATCTTCTTTTTATCTTAGGCTTTCTCAGTAACAGAAAGTGACTTTTGAAAAAAAGTAATATAATCATTTACTGCAATTTTTGTACACAAGAACAAAACTACAATTAAGAATTATTTTTCAAATTGATTTTGAAATCACAGAGATATTCTATTATTATATATTCAAAATCTTGAAATACTTAATAAGAGATTTGTGTCTTTTAAAAGTAAGCCTCGTGTAAAGTATTTTACTTAATTTCTTGTTCTCCATTTTTTATGCCATTTTCTTCTTTCCTCTTCGTAATGCCTGTCGTCCTACCAGAATATTAATTCCTTCATGAATATTTATCATATTTTGAAGGTGGGCTGTTTGATTAACGACTACTCGGCATACACTTCGTAATAGGTACCTATGTATGATAAAGTTACGATCTCTATTGATTTCTTTCTTGCTTTCATGGTACCACAATGTGCAAATCTCTGATAATTATTTTTCCTCTTCCTGAACCGTAAAGAAGGAAAATTGAAAACTTTCCTCATAATAACTTTTATAAAACAAGAAAGTGAAAATAAATATGAAAATAATCATTTTTTTTATATTTAAATTTTTAAAGGCCTGGTTCCTCAAAAAATTCTAGACAATATTAATTTATATCCTATGTTAAAAATATTTTTAGCTTCGTTTTATTTAAAGAAACAGGAAAATGATAACGAAGTCAGATGCTTCAAGAGAATAAAATTCAATCCATTAATGTAAACTTGTTTTAATATTTCTACAGTGCCTTAATTATATTTTTGTTTGTATCCAAATTTTTAAACCAATGTTCATGAAATATCGAATTTAGTTCTATAACATTCTATAAACAAAACTTTCGTATTCAAGTTTTCTTACTTATTGTGCTCAAAAAGGCATTCATTATACTTCACTTTATATTTTTTATGTTAATCTTAACTGACGTTTATGAAACATATCTGCCAATTTTAAAGATTGCTAATAATTTTTGGGAAATAGTGATGAAAGTACAAAATAATTAAGGATTTTGCTGTACAAAATCAACACAATTTTTTCTTCTAAGTATATTATATTGTATTATTTTCTTAGAAACATTAAAAGGTCCTATTTAAAATAATTTAATGCGTAATTTAGAAATGTCTATATTTTCTCAGTTAAAAGCGTTATGTTTTAAATTTTTGTTTAAATTTACATATGATAACATTTATTTATGTTTATATTTTTTCAATATAAATGCTGTTTTTGCAAATTACCTTTAATTTTATAATGGTTTTTTCGTAACTGATAAAATATATATCTTATGCCTTTGTTTCATAAGTGAATTGCACAACACATTGTAGCAGGGATATAGCATGTTGTAGTATTTATAACCTAGTATAACCTAGTATTTTTATACAAAAATGTTTCTGATGTACTTTAAAATATCTTTATAATTTATCTAAAAAGAAGTATTGTTGATGTATTTATTCCAATTGTTGTACATTTTTTAATTTTTTGCATAAAATAAAAATGTTTAATAATTTAAAGCTACTTAGAATATTTAAGTAGAAAGTATAATGTTCAATATGAATGAAATGCAGAAATTTACAATAAATAAAAACTGATAATTAATTTAAAATTCAACTTTTGTAAAGTGTTTAATATATTGCTTAATAAGTGCACACAATGATAAATGAATAAATAATGTAAAAGTTAATTTTATTACAACATTCTCTCCCTATCTCTTGACACATGAATTGCGCACTAAAATTTACATTCATTAATAGATAATAAATTCCCCGAAAATTAATCCAATGCAAGTTAAAATAATAGTTACCTGTTTAAATCATTAGAAATTAAAAACTCGTTAAATATTCTCATCATTATGAAAATTCAATGCAAATTATTTAACGGATAAAAAATTTGTCAATTTAAAATTAGTACAAGGCTTAAGTCAAAACATCTTTAGATTTGATAGTCAAATGTTTATTGTCATTTCATCACTGTTTTAATGATCTTGAGGCATTATGTACTTTATAATTACATACACCTTAATTTAATTTATCCTTTTAATACCTTAATAATTTTAACACCTTAATAAAAAATTAGCAATTATTTTCTAGATAAAAATTTATTTATTAACTCATGTTAGCTTATGAGAATGAAACGTCGTTTGATCTCAATGTTTGCATTCACATGTAAAATTAATAATGACATTATTTTTAATCCCATTTAATCTCACAGTCTTATACTAAACCATTATGCAAATGAAAAAATAATATAATTAAAACTATTTTCAAGCTTCCTTGAACAACTAATTTCTTGTTAATATTCTCTTAATAGGATTGGTAATTACAATTAAATCTCTATACTACTGTTATTAGTTCATTGATAACTGGAATAAAACTAATTTGATGAACAAATATAGATTCAAAATTAATGCAAATTTTTTTATCATTTTGAGCACCGTTAATAATAATAATATTTTCACTTTCAGTGGAGAAAAAATAGATCGGTAATCTGTTCGTTTTTTGAGTTATAAAATAGGGTATAGACATTTCATGTAATTTCTTTTTATTGTATTATGTAATAACTTTTGGTTTTTTCTGATCACCTTAAACATGATTAGATTTTGAGAAGTTTTAAATTTTTGATTTGGTATTCATTTCATTGGATTTTCGCTTGAAGATAAATTTTTCCTAATTTGGATTCTTTGATATTTTATCTTTCTTCCGCAATTCACTATCACTATCGTGATAACTGTATATTTTTTCATAAGTTGATGTTCACTGGGTTGATTGTCTTCTACAAAAGACTCTATTTCATCATTAGTGTGTGTTTACCAACGTTCCATTTCTTTTACACACACTGTTGATTTACGTTTGTACACCATTGTTTGGAAATGAAACGGTCAACAAATGTGCGAAGACACTTTTCATCACGAATATGTGCTACTTAGAGAAAACATTTTGAAGAAATGCTGATCGTATGGCACATTGTCAAGCGGGCACCTGGCAATCCGTGCAGGGTGCCCGACATTCTAGACTGAAGTAGAGGCACAACCTGATAGCCAATAGGAATAGAACAGGGCCTCTTCTTCTCGTTGTCTGTCTGTCTGTCATTTCAAACGAAGAAAATAATAACAGTTGAAAAATAACAATGCTCATTTCAAAGGAAGTGTCAGACAAGAGTGTACTGAAAGAATGATTGATTTTACAGATAAATAATTTTACCCGGCTTGATGACTTACAAAATGTCATCAACCTTGGTTCTGTGTCCTACGTGACCTCCAATGGGTTAATGTAAATGTCGCAGTTATAAAACTATTGGAAACAAAATCTGGACTTCTGCTCGGTATATCAAAGCGTGCTTATCGCAATTCTGGAGAGTTAGAACTCCATCAGGTATCTACTGCAGCTTAAGGGTATTTGAATCTTCTCGGATAGTAGAAGTGCTGTCCAGCATTTGACCAATTACAATAATGTGAGGTATAGTACAGGTGCAGTCATCTTGAGGAAACTAAAACTGCTTTCCTTTTTTCATAGGATCCACTTCCAGTAGATTACGTCACATGTAATCTTTGCCGGAAATGAAACTGCGGATAGTTTGGTTAGAGCTGGTGCTGGCAAGGCCACAACGCCTGCCTCTCCTCTTGCTTATATGGAGCTGTTATCTAAATATAAGGCAATGAAATAGGACATGTGGATGGTACCGTCAGTATACCCTGGGTATCAGAGTAGTTGCCAAGACGGCTCCTTGGTGCGGGCAGCAGTAGACGATATCAGACTGTTCTTACTAGTTTCATTGGTGGTCACTTATCATCAATGACTTTTGTTGGAAACAATAAACACGTCTGAATCTTCACAAGCCTCCCTTGGTCACATTTTATCTTGTCTTGGACTTATCAGGCAAGACCTGGTTCAAGACATCCTATTAATACTGGATTTATTCAAGCAAAATGAATTCATGGACCTGATTCCGCACTGCTGGTCATGGAAATGAGAAACAACAACACACACTATTGGAATTTATTTTGCCATGAATAAATGTTTTTTTGAAAGTAAAATTTGCATTGATAATGGGAAGACATATTGGATAATAGATAAATTTATTTATAGATATTTTTAAACTGCAAAGAAATAATTATCGCTGAATATATTTTTTAATATATAAAAATCTGTTCACCAAATTAATAAAAGTGAAGCCCGGTGGCTTAGTGGCAGCGTTTCATGCTCCCATGACACAGGTCCGAGGTTCGATCCTCGGGCTAGGCAAGGCTTTCATCCTTTCAGTGGATCAGCCTTTCATCCCTTCAGTTGGTCGATTAACTGAGTGCTTGGGAACTAAACACTGGGGGTCTTACGTTAGACTGACCACCTAACTGGGACATATGCTTCGCACCCCAGGGCTCTCGGTCATGAAAACAGTTATGGGCACTGTAGGCCTTGGCCCACATGGGCTGTCGTGCCATGGAGTTTAGTTTATTTTAAAGTAATATAAGTATGTAATAAATAGTGAAAATGCTTTCTTAATAGCAGATGTTACATTCTCTTAACTTGAATTAATAAAACTTAATTAGCTGTAACTGTATAAGCAAATTAATATGAAGAAATTAGTAAAATCAAACTTAACAAAAATATAACGCATTTTTATATTTAATAAAAAAACCATAAATTACTGTTCCACTAACTTATTATGCTCTTGTGATTCATTTAACGTATTTATATATTTGAATTTCTCACACTATTTATTTAATTCATCGGGATCCTCATCAATTTACTAAGATAAAATGTATCATATACAATTATCCAAATACAAAGTTTTTCATGTTCGTTTAAAGGTTACCTATGGTTTCTTCATTTAAGACTGTAATTGTTCATTCATCCGGGCAATATCTAAAGTTAAATAACAAAATAGAATGCACTAACTTCGGTCACTGAAGTATAAAAACAGTTCATGGTAAAATGGAATAAAGATTCATTAAATTATACATTTTGATTCCTCTTTATGTCATAAAAATATTTCTATTCATTATTTCACAAAACTTTAAAGAAGTTCTCATTGTATCTGACGAACAATTACGAAAGTAAACAATGCACTGAATAGATAAAGAAAAATTAGGACACAGTGTACAAAATACTTTTTGCAAAACTATTTTATGATACAAATTTATAAAAAATATGGTGATACTTATTAATAAGTAAATTAATAATAATTTAAGCTGTGGAATTTTAATATTAAACACACACATAAATAATTATATATATATATATATATATATATATATATATATATATATATATATCACAAAATTAAAAAAATACTTTCGAAAGGAATTTGTTTCAAAAATTTTAATGTTAAAATGCAAAGAAAAGAAATGTTCTTTGAATAATACGATATTTTTTATCTTTTTTTGGCTGTTTATGATGACTAAGTTATTAAAACAACGATAATCATATTGTTTATATTATTTAATTACTTATAACTAAATTTTGATTTTTACGAAAATGTAAGACTAAAAGTTCATTAATGTGTTAATTTAGTTTGGAATTTTCTTTTCCTTTTTTTGAATCAATATTATTTTTTATTTGTTTTTTTATATATTTATTACATTTTATATATTTAACACTCAGTTCCAATAGAGGAAATAAATATTCCAAATACAAAACAGTTACCTGTTTCAAGTCTAGTGTGGAATTGAGTGAATGAAAGTGATACATATTAAACATTAGCAGATATAATGAATTAAATAATATTATGAAATTAAATGAGCTAAGATTGTTTTTTTTCGTCAATATATTGATACTGAGGAAGATAGGACAGTTACTATTATCAATATTTAGTTATATGAAGAAAAATTCTATTTAAGTTATTCAGTCATGTCTCTCAATCTTTCTCTTTATCAATTAATCTCAGTGCAGTCAATTTATTTTCGTATATTTATTTTAGTCATTATCAGAAAACGAATATACATTTCAATCTTTCGAAATTATGTTAAATTATAATTAAAGTAAGAGAACACTTAGGGGAATTTTATTTTTACATTTTTATACTTCATGAAAGAATGTAATTTGAAACATTTCCTGAAATGATAAATGATGTTTTGGAAGGTAGATTACTTCAGTTTAACCTCTCTAATAAGAAATGTAGATTTCAGATTATTCCGATATTAATATTGTCTTAAAAATTAATATGTTTCATTATTATAAACTTCAGAAAATTACTTTAATCTGCATTTTAATTTAAAATAGTTCTTCTGCAGCATGTATTGATTACTTTGTTTATTATTAAAAAAGCGTTTTAATAATTAACAAAAAAATTATAAATATAAAGTTAAGTAATGTTAATTTTAAGGATATATCATCCAAATTAGCTGCAATTAATACTTTTGTAATACTGAATACTAAAATGATGTTGAATTAACCAAAATCATTTTGATCAAATGATAAGAATTCCAAAACTTTCTTAAAACGTGATCTGAACAATATTAAATACTCCGTTATATGCAAATAATTTTAAGATAAGCATTTAAAATTCCATAAAATCGATAGTTTGACTTAATAATTTTCTTGTCTTTGATATTACTGTAATTTGATTTTTTTAATAATTTAATCAAATATTTTCAAAAGAAGAAATGATTTTTAGATGATTAAAAATGAGTCTAACCCTAAATACTACTTTAAACTATTTTTAGATTGATTTTATACATTTTGTTACATCATATTTATTATTACATTTTATTAGATATTTATTATGATTACATTTTTATAGATTTTTAGGAATTATTATTTAACATATGTTAATTAAGGAAATTACTTGAATAAGAAGAGCATAATACGTTTGCAAATAGTAATATAGCTTATATTGTATATATTTAATTACATACATGTACAAATTTAAAAGAGAAAAGGAAGTTCAGAAATAAAATAAATGGAATAGTTATGTATCGAATCTGAATTTAAAAATAATATTTTATCATTGTTATAATAATCCTACATTATAATTAGATGAGCAAAATGAATTTGATCAAAATTTTAATAATGTGTTGAAATGAAATATTCACTTTAATGATTGAATTAAATTAATCATTGGACTAATTCGCAACCTAAATTATAAAAATTAGGTAAAAAATTCTGAAAACTGCACTTTTCTCTTTTTTATAGCTTATGCAATGAATTTCCAATCACTGTAGCTTAATATTTAAAACAAAAACTTTTGTCAGAAAAAACCGTAAATACTAACATGCCACAATATGCTAACGTTTTTTAAAAGAGGTTCATTAAGAACCATTTTATTTTTACTACATCAAATGCTTTAAATACGTAATTCAAGCAACATATTTTAAAATCATTTGCATAGTAAATTTGGAATAATATTTTAGAATAATTCAAGGAATTCGATTATACATTATTCAAACACAAGACAAATTAAAAATGATGGAAATCGTACTACTATACTATTGTACTTGCAGTACATAAAACATAATCTAGTATTCTCATACAGTGTATTGATTATTAAAATCTTATAAATGTTTGCCATTTACTGTAAATAAATATACGTTTGCTTTTTTAGAAGAGAAAATGAACATATATTACTGTGACCAAAATATATTTGAAATGCTTCATTCAAACGACAGTTATGACAGATATCAATATTTGATCAATAACACTAATATGGTATGAAACACTTGAAAACATCAATTAGTTTGACATATCAATCTTAAATGAAAAAATTATTTTTGAGAAAAGATTTTCATTTTCTCAATTTTCCGTAAGCTCGAATGTGTTAAAACAAAAATTAACAGGATTTAGTTTTTTCTGTTTTCAATGATATTTTGTCTAAAAATTCATATTAAGTTTTCTGATTTTTTAATTGACTGGCAAACAAATAAAAACAATATTTGTTTGTTTTAAGAAATGATAGAGAGTTTATTGAGCATAATAGGTGATCCACAGTGTGTGTAAAGCAAACTAATAGAACCCGATTACTTCAATCAATAATCTATAAATTCATCAATTCCTAAACTTCATATTCGATCATCTGTAAACAATAAGAGACACTTCTAAAATGTTCATTTGACTTATGTCAGCTAATTTTAAAAATAAATCTAATGTTTGAATCACATCCTTTTGGTTAATCCAAAAAATTGGATTTGCTCCAAAAATGTTAATGTGTTCAGATGGCTCGAATGGCGTTTTCTCAAGACAATTCCTTTTTTGAATATAATATTATTAATACTTTATCTACTTAACAATTCAATGATGGTGTTGTTGAATGAAATTTACCATTTTCATTCTATAATGGACGATGAAAATTTGATGTTAATATTTTTTGAGAGTTATATCATAATGAATTTGAATACCATATATTATTATAGTTGCTTTATATTGCATTTTGCTGTTAAATGTATAATATTTGAAAATAAATTATAGATATTCACAATCTAATTTTATTTATAGATAATTAAATTCCAAATTATAAATATACCGTAACTATGATCGGATATTTATAAATTGTGTTGTTTGATCGATGCATTGAATTGAAGACAAATGGATTGAATTCAAGAGCAAAATGTATTGATAAATGATTATTTTATTTATATTTGTAAATATAAAATTGCATTGCATTCATGCAAAAAAAAATTTTTATAGTCAACGGTGGTTTTTAATATTCTTTAACAGCTAATATAGATATTATAAAAGACAATGTTTAACGAAAATCTATTACTTTTCCCATTCACTTTATTTATTTAAACATCACACATTTATTAATTTAAGCTTAAAATATTTAATTCAGAAAAATTTCAAAATTTTAAAAACATTTAACTTAAAATTAAGCTATTGAGCAAAAAAAAATACTTGCGACTATATGTAGGAAAATATTTTCTTATTTTGAGCATTGACGATTGATTTTTATTTTCTTACTTTGAGTATAGTTTGAAAAACGTCTATATGGCTTTGAATATTAGACTATGTAGCGAATATGTGAAAACTTTTCTAGAGTTTAAATCTCATACCAGACATATATTCTAACACTGACTGAAGCTCTCTTTCGCTGTTATCTCTTTTTAAATATTGATGGTACTTTTGCTACTATTTGCTTTATTTTTTCCCACTCTTTCTCTTTACTTTCTGCTTTCATTTCCCCTCACCGAAGACCATGATGATATTTTTGTGTGCATTTTTTATAGACACTGAAGAGCTAAAAACATATATTCCCATATATAGATATTGATAGGCACAAATAAAACTTTTCTGAAGCAACATACATTCCTTTAATAATGCTCACATATTGATATTTTCAACGAAAGCAACATCTCATTTAATTTTGTTTTTAGAGTGTACTAATGCAAAGAAGCAGATATTTTTTTTAAAAAGAAGTTACATATATTGTTTAAAAGATATGTTGTATTGAATATTTGTATTCTGATTTATTCTCTGTGTGTTATTGAGCAATTAGTTATCGCTTCAGAAACATAAATAAGCGAAACGAAGCTACAGAGAACAATTGTTCTTAAAGCATAAAATAAATGTGTCATTACATATCATATTATTTTTATCGTACATATTTTTATATTAAAAGTGATGGCTTTCAAAATATTTTTACACTTCATATAGTAACTAACATACAATCAATCAACGAATAAATTAGAAGAATATAAAAATGAAAAATTTTATTACCATTCATTTTTAAAAGAATGAAATATATCGAATAACATATTTAAATGAATAAGAATTGATATTTAAATTAAATTATCACTGAAAATATACGTAGTAGTAGTAAAATTATTTATCCATTTAAAAATAATCTAATTTAAAAGTAAATTCTAAGTTAAATATCAATGACACTTAATTTAAATTTGAATTATCTAAGAAATATTTAATTATAAAAATAAATAGAATTATATTGATTAGAAAACAGTAACGTATTGGTTATTTTATGCACTTTTAAATATATGAGTTCCAAAACAATGCCAAAGAATATTTTTAAACGGTATATTCTAAATAATGATGTGGAATCAAAGAATTATAATTACATTTTAAGAAATGTTGCAATGTTTCATATTTATTGAAACAAATATAACTCAACGCTTCACTAGCAAATTTACAGTAAAATGTTAAAAATATTTAACTAGAAATAATTAACTGAACTTTTATCTCTACATCAATTAATTGTTTTTTTTAAATAAACTGACTTCTTCCACCAATTAAAAACTGTTTTTTTTTTTTTACTTAATTTGCCAATTAAGGAATGTTGAAATTCTAAATTAGGATGAAATTTACAAAAGACATGTAAGTACTGATTGTAACATATAAGATTTGATAAGAAATGCGCATTAATAATTTACAACAAAAAAGTACGGTAGGAAAAAAATCGGATCTTGAAAAAATAATTATATATGTGTTGAAATATCGAACAAACATAAAAAAAATTAGTTTCAATAAGAAATATATATACTCGTATTATGAATACATTGGCTGCATGGACTTTCCAGGCTGTGAATTCAGTTGACGGTTACTGAAATGGGAAACGAAAACCAGACACAGAGTAATCTGTTTTTCAGTTCTAACACAGATATTAGCAACAAACTGTCAATCAAGAAAAATCTCATTGAAATTGCAAGAAACCACGAGATGGCACTGATTGTACGTCACAATGACGAGAGTGTATGAAAGAGTTTTATAAGGAATTGTTGCAAAGAAGTAAAATTGTTCACAAGCATTTTAAAATCCTTTCAGTGCAATAACCGCATAGTTATGGCACAAAGGAAGCATTTGGATGATGTTTTACGAGGTAGAATTGTTGGTCGTCTGGAATGTGAACGTACCCAGCTGGAAGTATCCGAGGAACCTGAAATCGCTCAGAGTGCCATCTCCAGGCTTTGGCAACGGTTCCAAGATGATGGTCATGTGAGTAGACGTTACAGTAAAATAATTATTCATAGTGATCTATAATTTGATTATCAGCCTGCCTAGGCGTTGTACAGCCTGTATTGCATCGTCTGGGGGCATGCTATTTATTAATCATCATACCAACCATGTAACATTAGTTTTTGTAAATAGGTTCATTTTTGAAATTTGCTCCATTGAGTAAAAATTGCAATTTTTATTTTAATGATGTCAAACATATAGCATCTTTTTTGCTCTTTACTTTTTACTTAATAAATAGACTTTACAAATAAGTCACATTTGTTTTGCTTCTGTCTCTTCCTTTGGCTGAACTTGCATTATCCTTAATTTATGGGAACGAGCGTACATCAGCATATCTTAAACATCACCGAAAATATTGAATACATTTTCTTCAAATTCACATGTTGAAGGAGTCAAGGTATGAGCTTGTGAAAAGGAAACTATCACATCCTTGTTAAACTTATCATAGATTAGTTTAATTTATAAAAAAAAATTGTAAAAGATGAATCAAGAAAAATAATATTGAAGAAAATTGATAAACAACAATTTTAATAAAGTATCCGAAGAGAAATTATGGTGGTCATGTAATCAATATTTGAGGCTACCTTATGCAATTTTCAGTAACACAAAATACAATGAAATAGAAGACGTTGGAGTAATAGTTCCACAATATGACGTATTCTAGTTCACGTATACGAACTGTAATGAAAATTGTCTAAACGAAAATTCCTAATAATAATAGTTTTATGAAATCATTAGTTCTGAATAACAGATGCGTGGAATTGTGATCACAAAATGAGTGTAGGAGATTTAGGGGAAATAGAGCCAAAGGAACTATTACAGTGTTGAATGCTGGTATTCAAAGCATATTTTGAACTGATACAGATTCCTTTGAAAAGCGATTCTTAATGGAAGAAATGGGTGTTAATGGAAGAAAATTTCTTTTAATCTTCCAGCGTTATAAGTTTTGCTGTATTTTATCATTTCTTGTTTGGAAAGTCTTTCATAATGCTGCAAAACAGGATGCAATACTAATTGCTATCAATAGCTATTAAAATAACACTAAGCATTTTACATCATTTATTAAAGACATATATTTTTACACTCTAGAAATTCCCAGATTTTATAAAAGCAAATTGATTGAAAAAAATATAGTATAAAATATTTGTGTATAGAAAAATATTCTCTAATTTATATTTAGTTTTAAATATATTTCATATATAATAATGTGAATTGTGTAAAGTAACATTATTTTTCAGAACTGAATTGCGTGAATAAGGTATTTACTTGTACCTGAATGTATTTTAAGCTGAAAAGAATCCATTGAAAAATTCCTTTTTCTAGGAAAAAAGAAATCAATTTTAATTCAAGCATTAAAGCGCTGATCAGCTAATTAAAAATCTCAATGTGATAAATATATTTTATCTGACATATTTAACACTGTTTCTGACACTGTTTTAAAATATATTAGAAACTTCAGCTATAAGAGATGTGTTTATTATTATTTTTTTCCAATAGCGGACACAAGAGAGTTGAACCCTATGACACAACAAGGCCAGAGACTGCTACTCATTTGTCGTTACCCAGCGGGTACCTGTGAACCAAGTCACGGAGGCGAGTAGCGTTACCCACGCCATACCACCACAAACCCGTTTATAGGGTGGGCCACATTCATACAACATCACAGAAGAAAGGACAGAGAGAACAGAGAAGGAAAGAAACATCCATGCCCGAACCGGGATTCGAACCCGGGACCAACAGCTCAGGAGTCAGGAACGCTAACCACTCAGCCAATCGGTCGGTGTTTATTATTATAATAAAATTATGAAATACATAGCATCTTTAAAAGCTTAATTGATTACCCTTAAAACTGAAATTAATTTATTGCAGATAGCATTACCATTTCTTTTGTATAAATATCATAAAAATAGATATGTGTTTTCATTAATTATATCATCAAAAAGTTACTTTAAAATGTGCATTTAATTCGTTTTAAACATTGAAATGTACTTATTCCAAACTAATTATTTTATCCATAATACGTATATTCAAGTAAACAAAATTAATACATTTGTTCTCTAATGATGTATAATATTGCCTTACTTTTAAATAGATTGGATTTGTATAACTGTTTCAATAATTAACAGTAAAATTAGGAATTGCAAGAATTATTTAACTTCTAATGGATAATCATAAATTGAATCGAACGATTTTTAAATGTTAATTAATGAGCGTGCAATTTATTTATATAGTCAAATTAATATATAATTTAATTCTAAAAATCATGGCTTTAAAAATCTCTCGCTTTGTCTTATGTTGTAAAAATCGTCCCAGTAGTTAATAATATTATATAAGTGAGTAATGCAAGGAAATCAAACTTTTTCACTACAATATGAAATAAAATCATTATATCAAATGTATAAATTAATTTGAATCCAACCATCGATTAAATTATTTTACGCGTCATAATTAAATAAGTTGATATCACATATTTCAGAGTCATTCAAAGTGAAAACAATATTTTTCAATTAACCATCAATATAACTATAAAATTCTAAATAAACTATACTTGATTTATAAAATTAATATTATATTTTTAACAAATCACCTTCAAGCCAACTATTACATTTTTAATTAAGAAAAGAAAATCATAATTCTACAATAAATTAACATTTCAAAGAATTTTCGCTGAGTCTTTAATTATAATGTATTATAATTAACTCAAAGTAATTCTGATTTAAAATTTCGTTTCATATTTAAATCAAATAATTTAATTTGTAAAACAGATAGTGAATTACATGTATTTAGTGTTTTTTAAATCATATAAATGATAAATGATTTACGAATGTGCTCATCAATAATTCAGATATTTTATTATTATATATAAAATTTTATATTTCATTTAATATAGGTATGGATAGAATCCCAAAATGAATATCAATTAGAAATAAAGCAAAATATAATTTACTTATGAAGCATAATTTAATAGTCTTATATTCTGAGTAAAATAATAAAGATTATGTTTCAATATAAAATTTAGAATTATAAGAGAAATGTAGTAATCATTATAAAACATCAATTGAATAGTAAAGTAGATGGTAAAAAACCATTTTGTTGGTAGAATGGTTTTAGCAGAGTTGCTCTAATGTATGCAAATGGAAGCACTATTTGATGGTAAAATAATCTTAGAGCTATTATTAAAACTATACAATAGATTTTTAAATAAGTTGTCGTAGTTTAAAACGACATAAACAAACCCTGTGAAAATATATGTGTATATTTTTATTGCACTTTAAATTTAAGTGTTTCCTCTTTTTCTTTCAAACTAAGTTGTTATAATATAAAGGAAAGGATGTAATAAAAATTGGCACAATGAGACAAGTGCAATAAAAGAATAAATTTTTCCTTTTGGAATGGATGGGTGTTCTTGGGAAAATTGTAAGGAAAGTTTATGTTTTATGATATGTTTTATTTGTAAATCTGACCAGTCGGGATTGAAGGGGAGAGATTTCTGACCTATCCCATAGAAGTGTAGGAGGTTGTATGGAACTTTGGAAAACCAATGGTGTACAGAGGAAGAGCTAAGAGGAAAATTACGAAGAGTTAAAAACTGCATCTAAAAATGGAGAAGACACACAGAAGCCCCAGAGAAGCCCAACATAGAAAAGGAATCCACGATTGAGGACTGGGTCCTCTTTGAGCATAATGAGAAGCTAAAAAGATGCTAGTCGTTAAGGGAGTATTATTGCCCTGTCCAGTAGAAGCCCTGCCTCGACTTTCCTGAATGGAGCAGCAGGTGTCTGACAAATAGATGAGGATAGGAAGAGACGACAGAGTCTGAAAAGAGATAGCAGAGAGAAATGAGAAAGCTCATGAGGAATGAGCAAGTCAAGCGAGATGCTGAGCAGTAAGCCCAATGAGATGTGGAGATATCAGCGGATGGAAATGCAAAGCGAAGATGCCGAGTAGAGGACGGGAAGTAGATGAGAAAAGAGAATCACCGGCACTGCAAAGTAGTGATGCCATTGACGATAGGAGACACCACACTGCTACTTCTAAAAGGGGTGAGTCTGATCTCTCGTTCCTTTTCCGTCTGGTCACACTCAGTTATGATATATTAACGTGCAGTTGTCTTAAAACAAATAATGTTAGAATTTCAATTATTTAATCGAGAATGTTTTAATGGTAAATGTAAATTCCTTTTGTAATTAAGTTACTAAAATAAATTATTGATTTTTATTGTATTTTTGTTGTTTATTTATCTCTGTCATTCATTTAAAAACTCTGTCTCTGTCATTTAAAAAAACAAATCTGGGTTTCCTCGGAATTTTTCTAAAATTTCCTAATCTCACCACAGCATAAGTTATCTATTGAATTTTGAGGACAATAGTTATCTAAAATCAAATAAATTATTGTTTTATAGTTCTTTTGAAATTGCTGTAGATTAATTTCAAATGATCACTATTATTTAATATATGTACAAATGTAATTTTTTATTTTAAGTACAGTTTCATATAAATTATTTTTTAATTTCAAATTGTATATTTATAACTACAATGAAATCAACATTTTGTTAAAAAAATATCACATTAAAAATTTGGATTACTTTTACTCGTATTTTGTTCCAGAATAATGAAACCGACATTATTTTGCTATTGCTTCAAAACTAAAATCAAGGCATTGGATACTGGTATACGAGCAATTTTTTGTGAATAAATATAATTGTCATTACAAATAAATACATCCAATTCAATTAAATAAGCACATTTTAATTAATTTAAAATAAACTCAATTTTATTTCTTACAAATGTCATTCAGAAGACTATAAAAATATATAAACTGATTAGTTCATAACTTTACTGTATTAATCATTACCATTTTACCTTTTAAAGAGTAAAACAAATCAAAAAGGATAAACTATTTGCTTCGCTCAAAGAAGAGCTTAAAATTGTGTGTTTATAATTGGGGCTCTAAATTCATTTAAAGAGAAATTTCCTCTCCAGAGAATATGATCACATCCTTTAACAGTAGTTATATTACTTTCCTCCAAAGGTTAAAAGGATTATTTCAGTGTATTTACAAGGAAGATTATCTAAAATTAGAAAATAATTACACGCTGGCGAAAGATAAAAAGAAACTATGATGAGGGTGGGTGACATTTTCTTAAACGTAATCCTCATCTACTTAGGTGGTCTTCTTGAGCAGGAAAGTGTTTTACCTTCTGAAAAGTTTCATATTTAGTTTCGTGCACAGAGAAATCTCATTTTCGAATCGTTATCAAAACTTATTTTGATGTTTTCTTCCCCAAGAATGCTTAATATCTGAGAGTGTATTTACAGTAAACAGTTAAAGTGTCCCTCCTATTCATTAGTTCCTTAATTATTTGTCCCTACAAAATTTCTTTTGTTGCTTATAATTGAAAATTCTGCAATGTTCGTAAGGTGAAATAAACTTAACCAATAATAAGTATTTGAAAAATGTATTACATTAATTAATCAGCAATTAACTAGAAATACCCCTTTAAATTATAACTAAGCATTATTAGCATACATTTCAGATTAATTTCAGATAATAGCCAAACATATTTAAACATTCGTTTTTTGAATATTTATTATTAAATAACAAATTCAAATGCTTATTAGAAATTTTCTGGCTATAGAACATTACATTGTGTCTATGAAAATTTTGCATTTGACTTTTGGAATTTTTGAAATATTGATAAACATTTTAATAGAATAAATTACGTAGAATATATATATATTATATTATATTATTAAATTATAATATAATGTACTTTTTTATAACATAAAACTTTGATTAAACTCAAAAAGATGAAGATAGAAAATTAGTTTTATACTTAAAATTCTCTTTTAGTTAGACATTATGTTAAATCATTTAATTTTTTACTTTTGACTGTAAGAAAAAGATAAATTAGAATTATATAATTTCTAATATTTTACTGAACTTAATACTTTTTACATAATTCATAAGTTCTCTTATTTTAAATTTATTTAAGTAATTTGAAACATTTTTCTAATAAATGATAATAATATAAAATTTTATTTAATTGATTATGATTAAAAGGATAATTCAAAATTACTGTGTCTTACAGCATACTTCAATGAATTTTATTTCGATTAAATTCCTCCTTATTAAAATGATTACTCTTATTTTGTTTTAAACTTTTGCATAAAGTCATATGACTTAAAAGTATGCTTTGTATAATATAAGAAGATGTTTGATTAAAGTAATGGATTGTTAATCAGGTATCTGAACATTGTTTCCAATATGCATTACAGATATCTAAAAAAGAATCTCTAAGACAATCTCATACGTCTTCACATACTTGAAAAACTTCCAAAAAATCATGTGCACTGCTGGCCACTGTAAATACAACACCCTGAAGAAAGCTTGCGATTAACGTGAAATTTACAACATGCATTAGCGGAGGTGAGATATGTAAATGATTAGAATTTCAGAGCAGGCGCACATTACGAGTGTCTGTGGCGTCATTTCAAAGCGCAGAAAAATCGGTAGTCGAGTTGGGCGAAACAAAACAAATTGCGGATATGTGATTGTTGGATGCAAGAGGGTACGATGGACTGACGCGTGTTCGATCACATTCACCTCAATGCACCACTTCACGTGATGACAGGCAAATTATGTGCATGGCAGTGATGAATCGTATCGAATCCCAGCACATTCAATCTGTAACGCATCATCAAGTGTCTGGCCGCAAGACGCCCATTGCTTCGTCTACCATTGACGCACAATATCTACCATAGACTTCAATGCCGCCAATGGTGCGATGAAGACAGGATGTGGATGGCAGAAAAGAATGAGATTGTCTTTACGGACGAGTTACGCTTTTGTCTGCTACAACAGGATGTTCTCATTCGAGTCTGGCGACACCATAGAGAGAGGAAGCTGAACCGCCATACTGGTCATGCATCCAGTATTATGGTATGGAGTGGTATTGGATATCACTCTCGCATTCCCCTAGTACGCATTGCCGGTACAAACAGCCAGCACTACATCTCCGAGGTGTTGCAGCTAATTGTTCTTCCTTACTTTTAGGGCTAGAGCCCACAACCATATTTTACATGTGGCACGCATTTTCCAAGGGTTCTTCGTTAATCATTGTCTCGCTGTCCAGATCTTTCACTGATAGAAAACATGCAATCCATGGTTATTTAACTATTGACCCAGATTATACTAACAGCTGCTACACCAGATCAACTTTGGTAACGTGTGGGAGCTGTTTGGTCTGCTGTATCCCAAAACACATTCAAAGTCTCTTTGAATAAATGCCGAGGCATGTGGCAGCAGTTATCTTCATCAAAAGCGTCTACTTTGGCTATTGATTTTGGTAGGACCCACACTTCACAGATGTCTATAAATTTAACCATTTGATACCTGGTCAACATGCTAACTACATAAATTTTGTTTTGATATCTCTTGTCTTTTTTGTTGCTGCAATTTGAGTGTCTAGTAGTGTATAAAAAAAGACATGAAGCATAACAAAATATGTTTTGTAAATTTTACGAAACAAATTTTATGACTGACATACGAAATACTGTTAAAAACTACAATATTGAAGACTGTAAATTTTAAAATTCGGAAGAAAATGTAATTATATTGTTAACAAAAATTCAATAATCCCACTAAATATATGTGTAATTTCCTTTTAAGAGGAATATAATTCGTTAAGATGGGAAATATAATAAACAACGCATATAAAACTATTATAGCGCTTTCGTAAAAAATGTTTACAAAAACTTCTGTAACAGTGAAAATATTTTCATATTTGTTGCTATTATATCATAAGTTTAATGAGAGATCTGCAACATAGGAAAAACATGAGCTGCTAAAGATAAAATTGATTTGTTCCCTATTAAGAAAATTTTTACACCTATTGATAAAATAATGTTTCTTCCAATAATTTCACATTTTATTTTCTGATCTTTTTTGTATAGGATAAAAGAATACTTAAAATATTTACTTGTCCAGAGTTTTGGCTATCCATTAATAAGTATATTAATTAATTTCTTAATATCAATTTAAGCAAAATTTAATTAATTAAACAAGTTAAATTGAATAATCAAACGTTTCCTCAACTACATGAAAAAATAAAAACAAACTTTATTTATTGTTAATCTTATAGATTGTACTTGCTTAAATTTTAGAAATCAAACATACATATTTATTGAATAATAATATAATATATTTATTGATAAAATAAAATATCATAGGTGTGTCATTTACATGTTCATGGGCATAAAGAAATCAACCACCGACAATAGAAATAATTTTTGGATTAACACATAAAAATTAAGTTATACAATAGTTAATCATTGTCTTAAGGTTATAAAATTTTGTGAAAAATTTACTCCTTTCTTTTGAAATTTTTTTAAAAATTATAATGACAAATCGACAAAATTTTATGAATGATTATTTAGTCAAATTTATAACTATTAGTTTATACCATTCATGATATTTTTAATTAGTTCCTGACTCTTGTTCAACTTAACTATCCGCTTTCTCACATAGATTTTTTTCATTGTGGTAATTTATTTCATGCTACCATATCTACTACAGTATCCATGGCATTATATTTCCTGAACTTTATAATCCATAAGCAGAAATATTTTTGTAGTTAGAGAGAAATGGCATTTGCCAGAATAACATAAATTTAGCATGAATAAGTTGTCTGTGATGAACATACAAATACTACATCATTTATGATAATTCTGTTATTTCTCGTATTCTTAATACTTTGTTTTGAATTTAAATTTATATCTTCAATGAAGGTTAATATTGTTAAAATTTATGTTATTGCTCTAACAACCATTTAAGCTATACTGACGATACTTTAATTATCAGAACGGTCTCCCAAGCCGGACAGGTTTCCAAAGGGTACGAGCCAGACTAAACTGGATACCAACAAGAGCTAACACAGTCCTCTGCATCTAGGTTCTCTAATCTTGTGACTAATAAAGGCTACAACTTTTCCCCTGCACTTGAACAATTGACAAAGAGTGAGTAACAGGGCTGGAGTATCGATAATCAAAAAATAAAAGTGGGTGTCCCCGTTCCAGGGCATTCATCTACAGTGGATACTTCCCATGTCAATCTAAAGGGAAATAAAGCTGCCAACACCTTGGCTAGGGTGGGAAATCGTGAGGCCTTGTATCCATTGGCACCTCTCACCTTTTCGGTAATATTTTCATGTGTATAAAGTAGGTAAGACCGCTTGAATTGTCCCTCCAGAGCACCAATGGTATCAGTGTTCTTATATGGAGATCACTGGATCACGACTTTAAAATAAGGAACAAACTACAATCCACCGCTTTCGAAGTGGTCACTTCCAATAATTAAAATTTTTTGAAGGCTCCCAAATTTTTGATACTTATTCTTATTGTTTCACTAAAGAAACTACACCAGAACACATCCATGCGTTCTTGGAGCTATTCATGCACGATTTATACGATGAATCGTTGGTGTTGTTATATATTTTGGGGTTTTTAACTTTATGGACCTGGTCTAGTGATACAAATCAAAGAGAAATGGAACAATAACAACAAATTAATACCATCATTTATTTAAAAGACATCTATGAAATACTTCATTTATCTTTATACAGTTAATATGACTTCAAAATGTAAAGAATGGTTTAATTTAAACCTCAGTAATAAAATATATTCAAAAATATCAAACGGAATATCATTTAATATTTTATTTGCAAATAACTAGTAATAATTTCATATAGTTTTATCATTTTAGCACATCTATTCTGATATTTAATTTTTGCGTTATGATTGCTTTTATTGATACATGAAATTTAAAATTAAAAATATAATATAAAACTATTTTTGTGACTTTTTTAAGCTTAAAACTAGTCGAAATAGTATTGTGTATACAACACTATTTGAATGGATTAATTTTGATATACATTTTGGCTATAAATGTAATTGATAAAATTCCAGAGAAAAATAATAAAATCGATGTAAATTTAAAGCCACAAGAAATTTTTGAATATATTAAGCAGCGCAGTCTAAAATTATAAGAGAGCAATTGAATATGCTTGAAACAATCTAGTTAGGAGTTTGATTAATTATTTATCTTTATTAAAATAATTTAGCTGTTAAAAACTATCTCCTGTGAAAATGAAAATAAATACTTTTAACTTATTCTTATTGATAACCTCATTTACTAAATTGTTCGCCTCATTGCTTTTGGTCACGGAACTAACGGAACACGCAAAATATTATATTTTATTCGAGGAATTATATTTTTGTTTGCACTAAAAGTAAAAATAGTAATTTTTGCATACAAAGAATGAAATTTTATTAATCCTTGTCCAGTATCTTTTTCGATGTCTGAAAACTCACATACATATTATAATTGTCAAGAAGCTCTCGACGACACAGTTTATACTAAAAACAAATCATAATATTCCCAAAAAGTTTTAAATAATAAATCTGTTTATATCTATATCATCATTAACTATAAAAAGAATTCTTTGTTTTAAACTTTTAATTTCATGTTTTACTATTTCCAAAGAAAATTTTTCTTGGTAATATAAAATCTAATAACAGAAAAATGCATTTTCCTTTTAATGATCTGTAAAATATAATAATAAAATATACATAATATTAAAAGGTTTCTGTAAATATTTTCAAGATTGTTAATGTAAAAAATAAGACAAATTAAACTTTAAATGTGTATTCTATGATATTGTGTTGCATGTAATTTCATTAATATATTTTATAATTTAAAATAAATCACATAAATTGATTTTCATGTTGCGTTATCCTTTCCTTAAAGCAACAAAATGTATATTTGATTTCTAAGAATATAAATTAAGTATTAAAATATTTCCATTTGTTGAAGTGGTTCAGATACTTGAAATTCATAAGTTTCGGAATTCATTTATTCTGAATATAATGTTCATATTTCACGCAAGACACATTTTTCTGAATATATCTATTGCTTAATTTAATTTAAAATCAATTTTCCTTTCCATATTTCACATAACATAAATTTATAGTATCCACATCGTGTTATCTGGTAGCATAATATCCTTTTCGAGAATAAAGATTTACCTTTGCGTTAAGAATTTATCTATAGTATCTTTACAGTTAAATAAATGAATGAAATATTATAATTGTATTATCTCTCTAAATACATTTACGTATTATTTAGCATGATTAAAAATTTGAAGTCTATCGCATTTTTTGAAGGAGAAATAAAATTCCAAAAGTTTATTAGTATATAAACATGTTTTGTCTTTTACAAAAAAGTAAATGTAAATGAATTATGTTTGTAATTATTTATAATTTTAAGAAAGGATTATGTGCTTTATAATATATAACATATTTGTTTTATGAAGTATATTTAAATATATCAGATTAATTAACATAAGCGATGCAGAACAGTTGGCAAATTGAAAATAGTGCTACATACAAACGTTCACTTTTAATTTTTAAATCAAAGCATTTATTTGTATGAAAATATATGTTTATTTTTATTAACTAAGATTATATATTTTCTAAAAGCTGTAAAGTTTTAATATTTCTTGTGACATAATTAATTATTTTATTGTAAAGTAACTTTATTGTATAATAAGTAATATTATTATAATAATACTTTATTGTATATAAAGCAATATTTATTGTATATAAAAAGTAACTTTATTGTATAAACTATAATTATTAATTTGATTCACTTAATAGTTTCAAAATTATGAGATAGACTATTTTTATTGTTAATCAATCAATGCAGAAATGTAGTAGAATAAACATTTTATTTTTTTTGCCATTACGTATTAGATTAAATATATAATATAAAAAAAGTAGTTCTGAAATTCATAATAACCGAATAAATATATTGAGACATTGCCTGAAGTTTGGGTAATGATAATAACTCTGTGATTTTTAAACTTTTTACAAATTATTATGTATTGCGTATGAACAACGTTTTTTAATAAAAATTACAATTTGTGTCGAAATATTACAATTTTATGTCCAAAACATATTTCATAATTGTTGCGTTTATGACATTGTATAATGTTATCACAAATTATTCAATAAAGTGAAATCACAAGTTTCTTTCACAACTATCTTAATGAAGACACCCACAACGAGTTTAAATTTTACAGGTACGTGAAAAAATGTCTGCACTTTAAAACAGAATAAATTCAAAACTTATTCTCTGAATCTGCTAACTGATGTACTTAAGTAATTTGTTACACTCTTATTAAACTGATTTGCTTAAGAAGGAAGATATTTCTATTCATTTAAAAAGGGCTTGATAGATTTAATGTCAGCCATAAACATTACCAGTGACAAAGTAATGAAGTATGTCAGCGTATATAGCAAAAAGATTTTTTTTTATTTTAAATAATATCATATATCTTTCTAATTATATTTATATCAATATAAAACTTTATAAAACATGATGTGTAATTGATAAGATGTTAGGTTATCGTGTGTGTGTTTGTGCAAAATTATCTTATTTCGTTTTATCTTCTAACTAAATACTAGTGTAATTATTAAAGAAAATGTTAAGCTGAGAAATTTTCAATAAAAATGAAGCTCAGAGTATGGAAAATTTGTATAAGTCAATTTCGTGCTGTAAATAAAAGCAATTTTAGTTAAGACATAATAAAATTATATTTAGATAAATTGATGCAATTCTCTAACTATTTTAATAATCATATTTATATTTCTTAACCCTATTTTCAATTGTTTTTCTTTAAATATTTATGAAATCTAGCATTTTTACACTGTCCATAAACCTTATAAAATTACAAATGAACCTTTTTAAAATTATTTGAAAAAAATTGTTACAAAATTAAATAAACATTTTTGTCATTTAATAAATGTTTATTGTGAAATGAAAGTCAGTTAGAAAGTAAGTTTGAACTTTAATAAAAAGGAACACATAATAATAGTCATAATATTGATTTCAACTTATTGATTTCATTGTATCTTCAAAAACATCTAAATTTATCAAATATTATAGGACAATTAGTCAAAATGTATTATTTTAAATCCCTCTGATTATTAAAAAAAAGAAAATTTTATAATGTCATAATATTTTTCTAGTTTTAAAATGGGTATTTTCAATTGTTTTGTTTAAAATATTTAATTTCTTTTTAAAATAATTCTAATCTTACCATTGTTGAAAATAAATAAATCAAATAAAATCAAGCAGGAGTTTATTTTAACAAGTAATAATAACTTCAGCATAAGTGGATAAAGTTTGCTCATACTTTCTTGAATATTAAAATTATTTGTCAATTAAAATAAGAAAAAAAGTGGAAATTGTATCTATAAGTAGTTCAAAATTCTATAATAGCGTGTTTTAATTGTTGATTTATTTCTGCATGAAGTAAAAAAATTGAAATATTTTGATGTAAAAGCTTTGCAGGGGCTCAAAAGTGACTGTGACGAAAATTGGGACACAAAAATTATTATGAAATAATGATTTAATGTCAACATGATATAAGTAACATAATTTATGTCATGTTAACATTAAATGCAACCTTTTCTGAATGTTGAAACTAATTACTATAAAGCATTTAATTAAATATTTAATTAGTTTATTCTCTCAGACAGAAAAAAGATCTTATGAAATGCTTCCCTACATTTGCTTTAAAAGATAAAAACTTGACTTCACGCACAATCTTTGATATACGTTCCTGTATTAGAAGTTACAATTAATAATTAATTACAGAATACATATATATTCTTAACAAATATTGTTCTGCAATGATACATTTTTATTGATATATTTATTTCACATTTAAAATACATATTGGATAGGAAGATATAAAAAAGTGGTTAAAAGTGACATTTGTTTTGTCAATGAAATTAAGTATTAAATTGTAGAAAAACTCATAAAATTAAAAAAAACACTTTAACGAGAATTGATAATACTAGCATGCACATATTTTATTTAGAAATTAAATAATAAAAACGACCCAAGTAAGTAAGAATAATATTTTCATGTTTAACCTTTTTTTCTCGTAGCCGAAAATTTAATATCTTAAAATGCACTTGATTTAAATTCTAAGTAACTTGCAAAATGTAGTCTCATGAGTAATCAACCATTCTAAATTAATTGTACTTAAAATTTAGAATTAATTCTATTTTAAAATAATCTCCTTATGTGAAGAATTGCAAATAAGAAGTTAAGTTCATTGAATAAAATTTCAGTGTATTTATCTCAATAATGTAAATTCGTTAATTTCTGTGTCGATTCAAATTCTGCTTCTCCTAAGTAACACGATGCCTTAAGCAGTTGGTAAATAAACGCAATGCCCAAATGAGTTTGGATGACAGGATTAACATAATTACAAAGTATTTTTGAATTTCTACTATGAGATTTGTTATGAAAGGAATCAATTGAAAATGAAACGTTATTTAACATATAAAGTGAAATAAACATAACACATTAGTTTTTTTTCTCCCTAAAACTCTTAAAATTGTATTTACAAGATAAAAACATGTTTGAAAATACTAATTTCGAAATTAACTTGCTATGATGATGTAATGATTGTTTTGATTTTAATTCTAACTGGAATGTGGTAAGTGATCACAAATTGCAGTAAAATTTTGCTGTAATTACTATTTTTAAGAAATAAAGGTAAAGAGGAAACTTGCATATAGAATGAGGCTAAATATATTGCTTGATTTGATGAAGTAATAGCTGATAATATTACTTTATTACTAACAAACATATTTATTAAACAATTATTTGAATTACTAATTATATAAATCAGTTTTACGAACATATTACGCTTTTTAATTTTCTTAATAAAAATATTTATTTACAATCCAATATTCTGATGCAAGTTCCTTTTATGCCTGCAATAGAGGGTGTTCTAAAACGACCGCATAAACTCTGCACAGCTAGATTTCTCATTGGGAGTACATAAAAACTGCTCAAAGAAGCGTTCCTGTACGATCCCTAGTTTACGAGAAAAATACGAAAAAACAAAGTATGATGTCACAGCCGGTGCAAGAGAAAAACACATTTTTAGACATATCAACAACAGTATTTTCATACTTTCCAGACGATAATGTGTTTAAAACGTTCACCGCGCATATCGCGTCATTAATGCGCGCGCCATGGAATGACGTTAAACAGACGTTGAACTGGTATTTAAAAGTCTGCATCTTGCAGCTACCGGTAGTCTTCGTATGGTGGCCATGTATTCCGTTTGTGATAACTGCGACGTGTATTTGATGTATGGCCGATGTAATGGAAATGGCTTAGGAACTACTAGGGAGTATGCCAGTCGATATCCGCTGCATATACTGCAGTTGATATGTTCAATAAAATGTTTTTTCTTGCACCGGCAGTGACGTCATACTTTATTTTTCGCATTTTTTTCGTAAACTATAGCTCGTATAGAAACGCTTCTTTGGGCAGTTTTTAGGTACTCCCAACGAGGAATCTAGCTGTGCAGATTTTATGCGGTCGTTTTAGGAGACCCTGTATACTGAGAAACAATTTGATAAGTTTTCTTTCTAAATTTAACTGCTTAAAGAAAAGAGAAAATAATTATAGACAGTGATTAAACAGATATTATCGTTTTAATTCGTATTGGGTAGGAGTAAAGAAATGATTATTTTTTCATTGTTCATGAAAGTTTCTCTAGCTGGTAGAAATGTTGCTATAAAATAAGTGTAGCAATTAATTGGTTAGTAAAACATTAGAATGAAATTAAGTAAAATATTCTGCATTTACAAAATTACTATATTTATTTAAGAAGCAATGTTTTGAAAATATGGAATTTCAATAATTCTAAGAATTTAAAAATAATATTTATTTATTTATTTATTTTGAAAGCAACTATTGCAAGTTTTTACAAAATTAACATCATTTCCAAGATGATGAAATTATATTTCAAATCACAGCAAAAATATTTATATTTGTGACTTCACTCAAATATTAAAGCAAATAAAATTTAAAAAATAAATAAATTTAGTTTTTAAATTTTGAATTAAAATACAGTATTTAAATCTAGAAATAATCTTTAAACTATAATTTTTCAAGCTACTGTATTCTCTCTCTCTGTTTTAGTTCTTTAGTAATATAATTTCACGTTTTATTTCGTTTTTCTTATAATGCAAATAATTTCAGTAGCAAATACAATTTTTTAAAACTTTCCAAAGTTAGCAGTAGTGAATGCTTAAGACAGTAGTAGATGACAGTGGAGACAAATTTAATAAAATTCACTACGTTTTCTAAAAATGAAATATTTTGTTTATATTTTTAATATTTGTTGTATACAAAACTTTGAAATACTAAAGTTGATTAGGAAGAGAACTACTTTAGATAGTATAACTTACTAAACATAACTAAAATCAACGTTTGTAAATTTGAGTTATGTTTTTAATAGAGATAATTACATATTTACAAAAATACTTTTTTCTTTTAAAATGCGATTTTCAAACCTTAATTTTTTCCTAATTTTAGAAGGTAATCACACCATCAGCATTTTTTATTCTTAAATCAATGTCTTTTTATGATATGATTATTTATATATATAGACAGATAGTTATGGATGAACACAGTGGCACGAGAAACTCTATGGGGAAAAGTCTCACACAAAGATCCAATCCGTTTTCTTGACCGAAGACACACGAGAACAAAGCATGTCTTGGTCCAGTGGTCACCAAACACGGAAACTACGAATGGTTATGCACGAGAATCTCAATGAGGTCAAACTTCCGACAGAAATCTTATTTATTTTCTTGACCGAAGACACATGGGAACAAAGCATATGTTTCGGTCAGGTGGTCAACAAATACGGAAACTCAAGTGCTTAGTTTCTAAGCATGCTTGGTACTTATTTTTATCAACCCACTGAAAGGATGAAATACTGACTAGAGCTTGCTCAGTTCGAGAATCAAATATTGGATTTCTTCTTTGTCATCGAGAAGCACTACCACTACACCAATGGACATCTTGAATATATCTAGATAAATATAGTTATGTACGTATTATATTTCTTTTTAATTTTACAAATTATTAAATAAAATAATTTAATTTAAAGAATACATATTTTAGATCAAATTCTTACTTGATATTTTACTCCCTCAAACTATTTCCTTACTTTAATTAATTCTTATGAAAATTTTATCCAAGATTTTTTTTAAAAAATAAAGCTATTTAATGCTAATAACGTATATTAATTCTAATACATTCATTAACTCATTCAAAAAAAGATTACTTTTAATGTGACTTGCTAATGAGATATATTATAAATTAGTACCTCTAATTAGTATCCTTTAATTGCTTGATTGTTTAAAATGTTCTTTTCTGATGTACGTTCTGTTTACAAAGTGTCATTTTCATTTCAGTTTGGTAAATAATCTACTTTAATTTAAATTTTTTATATTTAGAAAATAGTGCATTGATTGCTCCGAATAATTTAAAAAGTAAATTAAAATATATTTATTCGAGGTTTTAAATAAGTTTTATTAAAATATTGCAAAATTAAAAAAACAATTAATATAAGTTGATCAATAAAAAATTCATAAACTTATGTTAATTGTTTTTAAATCATTCTTACTTAAATTTAATGATCTTTTTTTAAAATTAAAAACCATTCTTGGTTTTCAATGAACAAAACAAACTGAGAAAAAAATCTTACATATTTAATTTGATAAAAATATTACGATGTTTTAAGTAATCACATCATATTTTTGAAGTTAAAATAATAAAGATTTTTTTGATCATTTCAAGGTCTTCCTTTTAATATATATTCAAATACATCATTTGCAATATTATATTTATAGAAAATTTAAGATCTTAATCTAAACATTTTAAAAACACTCAGATATATATATATATATATATGTATATATATATATATATATATATATATATATATATATATATATATATATATATATATATATATATATATATATATATATATATATATATATATACATATATATATATATATATATATATATATATATATATATATATATATATATATATATATATATATATATATATATATATATATATATATATATATATATATACATATATATATATATATATATATATATATTATGTATATAAATTGTCTATATAAATATATATGTATATATATTATGTATATAAATACATTATTGTATTTACATACATAATTTATAGCAGATATTAAATAATATCAAAAACTAGAATTTTGGAAAGTTTCTGATATTTTGTATAAGTAGGTAATATAATAATTTATTTAAATAAATTCATTACACACTAACTATAGTAAAATTTTCAAAACTATCGTTTAATTTTTATCTACTAATTACGAAATGAAATACGACTATTTAGTTTGCGAAACAATATAACTATTACTTGAGGAATTGTTTCAATAAATAGTACATCAGTATAACAAATTCAAGATTTTAATGTTTAAAAAATTTACGGTTTTTTTTAAAGTAGACAAAATATTTCTTAGTTAAATAAACTTATCAAAAATAATGACATTTAAATTAAATTTTATTATAATGTCAAGTTTTCTAAATAAATCATAAAAGCACAGAACAAATGTAAACTTATTCAAATTTTTTAAAACAATTACTCAATAACTATTTCTTTAATACATATTCCACATATAAAATATCATACAATATTCAAAAGTTGTCTGCATCAGGAACGATATAAACATCAAACAGAATATGGTAAAAAGGAAAAATACGGTCCAAAAAATAACAATCATATGAAAATATTTTCTGATCTTGTAGTCGAATCTGGCAATGTGAAAATGTTTATGACAGGTCTGAGTGGATGCCTGTGTAACAGTTACAAAGATACTTCAAACTGCTTTCAAGATCTATCTGAAACTTATTCTGGCACTCAAACCTCCAGTATTTCTGTCGAATATTGATTTTATTTTTCATCGAATTTTCTTCCTACCGCACCGATTCCAGTATTTTGGATAAATCTGAAATGTTACATTTTATTTAAATAATAACTTAATGTGTACAAGAGCATAAAATATTTGCAAATATGTAAAGTAGCTTGTGTAAATATTTTGCTTTATGATAAATAATATAAGAAGTTTCTTTTAAAGAGCTTCCAAACAATATTAATGATAATTAACTCATAAATCATTTAAATTTTTATTTGTTTTTTGTATACAAAATAAATAATATTAAAAGGCAATTTTTCTTGTTTTCTACTTACGAATTGAAATACAGGTTCGCAAAAAAATTTAATGTGGTAATGTATTTCATAACATTTTCATATCATAGTCAACTATTTTGTAAAACAATTAATTTCAGATTGAAGATTATACGAGTATATTTTTATGTATATATTATTAGTCATAATATATATAAAAATAAATTAAACTACTTTTTATTTTTTTATTTTTACAAAATGATATTTTTTCTTCAGAAATTAAAATATAATCTAATAATACATTCAGTCAACAATTAGAACAGGAATGCTTAAAAATATACAAAAAAATTTAAACTTTTTTGTCATTTGTGATTTAATATGTAACTAAATATTTAAAAACAGTTGTTTATCATGAAATTATTTTCTTTTCCAAGCAATTGAAAAGACAAATTTAAAATTCATGTTTAATATAAAAGATTTTTAAAATCAAAAAATGAGAATTATAATAGGAAAATTATTTTAATCATATATGAAAAGAATAAATATTGTAGTAAAAAAAACCCCAATAATTGTGCAATCTGTATTTTCCTCTTCTTCTCATCATAATTTTTACCCAATTAAAAACACCGAATAGTTTTTAAACAAGAAGCTTATTATATTCATGCAATTAATGAAACTTTCTTTCTGAAATGAAATCTTTCAACTAAATCTTTCTGATTTTAATGTATTGCTTTTTAAAAAAATCATTGATTGCAATCAAGTATTTTGTTATTTTATGAACGAATGTAAATATGTACAAGATTTGGACCAAAATACACTGAAGAAGAAAATCTTAAATTCATGAGTTGTTTCTTCATCTTCAGATTAAATCTTTGATGCTGCAAAGCATTATTGAATTAAATTGTTTGTTATAAACATATATTCCTTATATCCATATAATTTTTAAAATCTATGACCAACATCTAAATAACCATAACTTAAAATGTAAGATATTTTGAATGTAAGATATTTGGCTCAGTTAACATTAACATCGGTTGTATAAAATTTGCTAAAACGATATAATTACACTACTGGACATTAAAATTGCTACACTTGGAAAGTGGCACACCACACACGTAAAATTTGCATGACAGGTAGAACTTGCTGTGATATGCAAATGATTAGATTTTCAGCGCATTCCTACAAAGCAGGAGGCAGTAGCGACATCTACAATGTGTATAAAACCAGAGATTTGACAGCAGATTTCTCATACTCAATTTCCCTTTCAACGTTGTTTTCGGCAAAGAAAGTTGTTGTAATGCCTCGTGGAAGAAGAAGAAATACCTATCAGCACGTGTCTGACTTTGATTGAGGAAGGATTATAGCCTACCGGGATTGCGGTTTATCGTACCGCAATATTGCTGCTCGCGTCGGTCAAGACCCCATGACTGTTAGTAGAATATGGAATCGATGGGTTCAGGACAATCATACGGAACGTCATGCAGGATCTCAGCGACCCCCAATCACTAACAGCAGAGAAGACAGACATCTTATCCACATGGTCACATGGGATCGTACAGCCACGTCACGAACCCTGAGTCGATAAATGGAGTCATTTGCAAGGTAACAAGTTTCTGCTCGAACAGTTCGACGACGTTTGCAGCAGCATGGATTGTCTGCACGGCGACCATGGCTTCGGCTAGCATTGACGCTGCGTCACAGACAGGAGCGCCTTCAACTGGTGTGATCAGCGACGAACCTGGACGCGGGAATGGCATCACGTCATCTTTACAGATGAATCTCGGTTCTGTATACAGGACTATGATGGCCGCATCCGTGTTTGGAGGCATCGTAGAGAACGCGCATTGCCAGCTTGCATTGGGCATCGCCATACTGGCCCATCAGCTGGAGTGATGGTATGGGGTGCCATTGGATACACGTCTCGATCACCTCTTGTTCACATTACCGGCACTTTGAACAGCAACCGTTACATTTCCGATGTGTTAAGGCCCGTGACTCTGCCCTAACTTCGAGGCCTCCCTAATGCTTTGTTTCAACAGGATAATGCACGACTTCATGTTGCCCGTACTGTTCTGAGCTTCCTTGATACAGAACAGGTTCGACTGTTACCCTGGCAAGCACGTTCTCCTGATCTGTCACCCATTGAGAACGTGTGGTCAATGGTTGCCGAGCGATTGGCATGCCATCACTCACCATCCACTACTGTCGATGAACTGTGGCATAGTGTTGAAGCTGCATGGACTGAGATCCCCGTACATGCCATACAATCTCTGTTTGGCTCCATGCCTAGGCGGAGACATGCTGTTATTGCAGCCAGAGGTGGCTGCTCTGGGTACTGATTTCTAGAAATCTATACATTCTAATTTCCTGTAAATCTAATTACTTGTTCTTTCCACTATAATGTATGTGTCCAATAAATATCGTTCTGTTTTTTGCATTCCTTCTTGGTGTAGCAATTTTAATGGCCAGTAGTGTATTTTGTGTAAAAAATTGCCATTTTAAGGAAAATATAAGTGAATTTTTAAATAAAAAATTATGGAGTCATATATCATAACTTTCAATTTAAACGCTCACAGTTTATAGTGGTTACTAACTATTAATCAATCTTTCGTATAATTTTTCTTACACTAATTAGAACGATTTTAATGTATCTTGCCAGAATGTTTTTTTTTTAATTTTTTGCACCTAGTTAATGAATATATAAGTTTAATTCTAAAAATATTTAATTTTTGTTAAATAATGTATGTAATAAATGAGAATTTCAATGATAAAAACTTTTGCTCTTTAAAACGAGTATAAGAAATTATGCTGATATTGTGAAATAATAAATTATAAGCATATACTTTTCTAGTGCAATTAGTTTTGTGAAAACAATTTCAAAAATAAATTTTATGAACAGAATAGTTCCCTTCTCATTAATATTTCATATTTTTAATTCTGTGCTTTCTTATTACTATATGTTATGCCTCATCATTCTTATATTTAAATTTATCATTTAAAATGTTTAATCTTATGAATTATTTGTTTTCCTAATTCTGTGTATTGTTCTTACAAACCCGTTTATAGGGCTGTCCACATTCATACATCATCACGGAAGAAAGGATTTGGAAACAGAGAAAGAAAGTAACATCCATGCCCGAACCGGGATTCGAACCCAGGACCCACAGATCAGGAGTCAGGAGCGCTAACCACTCAGCAATCGGTAGGCTATTTTTAATTGATTACTGCAAATGTGAGTCAAGCGGAAATATTTTTTTTATCAAATATAGGAAAATAATATCATAGAAATAGATCTTGTAGCAAATTGAAATCATATTACCATTAATGTATTTGCAATGCACATATCTCCTATACTGTTTTATTTTAATTGATTCATGAGATCAATTCTTTTGGAGAAACAAAAATTTGCGATATTTTTATATTACTGAAATGAAATACTGTTAATTCTAATATTATGTTTTAAATAATTTGTGACAAGAGAGAATTATTTGTGTTTAAAAGAATAATATGCATAAAATTTATTAATAATATTAAATATACTAATTATTTAACTTGAAACTAAATAAAATTATAAGCATTTTTCCCTCTTACGCAATCAAAAATAAAGTCGTCTATATTATTGCATTAATATAACACAATTGCTATCATTACGGGCAGCAGCCAATTCCTGAGAAAATTGAACTCAAAGTATTAAGTATCAATTTATGCAAAAATAGTGTTTCTACATAAATGACACGATTTATTGGTTTTTATGTTAAAACAGAATATTTTATGCTAAAATATACAAAGTAATATATATAATTACGCACTAATACTAAATTACATAATAAAGAATATTAAAAAAAATATTATCGTATTAGATTCACTAGCAGTAAATTAGTAAGAATATTTCTTACAAAAATAATTCTTGCATAAAAAATTAATGGAATTGCATATATTTGTGTACATCTAAGATGAAAAATTTCTTATTAATCAAATTTGAATAAGTAAAATTTATTTAAATATTTAAAAGCAAAATAAAATGTATAAAGTATTTTCAATTGAAAATTTTTACTATATCTCTAATGTACACACTACTACTATAGTTAAGCATGGAGAGGAAAATACTAATTTCTGGAAGCCAATCTGAATTGAAGAGGATGCAAATCGCTGCAGAGTTAGATGGAAGTATGAAAATATGTTAGGTAACAGCCAATAGCGCTTTCATGTAAAGAAATATACAAAAAGGGCAGTCTTATAAGATACCAGTTTTATGAAAGATTACAAATTGTAAGTGCTGATAGAAGGAGTTTAAAACTTTCGTATAATTTGTTTTCAAGACATACGTGTTTCTATGACTTCCAGAAGACGAATGGAAGATTCTAGGCCCTGGTGTGCTGTGGGGCGCATTGAAGCTGGACAGTCGATCTCAGGTGTTGCTCTTTTCTTCGGCGTCTATCATTCTGTAATTTCACGTTTATGGAAACAATTCCAAACCATGCAGTCAATTGTCCGAACTGCCCGTAACCGGTCGCCCAAGAGTTACAAACCCCATAGAAGATAGATATATTGTGATTTTAGCCAAGCGGAATAGCAGAACGACCTCCACACGTGTGACATCTATGGTTACAGCGTCCATTGGTAAGGCGATATCTGCATCTACTGTACGCCGAAGATTACATATGAGTGGGCCGTAAGCCCGGATACCTCGAGTTTGTGTTTGTCTATCCGTCCAACCAAGAGGGACACGATTAAAGTGGTGCCGGGAACATGTCGATTGGACGGTGTCAATTGGACAATTCCATGTTTACTGATAAGTCCAGATTTGATCTGTATGGCAAACGTTGATCTGGATGTAAAACATATGGCGTGAACAAGGAACACGCAATTAACCCCAAAACATCACCGAACATCACACATTCTGAAGCGGAAGCATTATGGTGTGGGCAGAATTACGGTATCGACATGAAGTCCTAGAACCCATTGTGAGATTGTACGCACGAGCAGTTGGCCCTACTTTTGTTTTAATTGACGATAACGCACGTCACCATAGAGCTGATATTGTCGATGACTACCTGAAGAGTGAAGGAATTGCGCGTATGGCGTGGCCCCAGCATATTCGCCCGACCTTAATCCCATTGAAATTCTTTGGGATGCTCTCGGCCATGCTGTATGTTCATGTTTCCCACCTTCAGCTACTTTACTTGAGCTGGAAACTGCTCTACAAGAAGAATGGCAATTGCTTTATTTTGCGGTAGTTGACCACTTAATTGAAAGCATGGTCACAAGGTGAAAAATTTGTATATAAAAGAGAGGGGATCACATACCCTATTAATGTCATTTTTTTCATTTTATGGTGTTTATTTTCACTTTATACATAATTCTGCTTAAATCTCCATTATGTCATTATCTGGTTTGTTGTTAGGGTTTTAAGGTGCAAGGTCCAAAAATGGACATGCTCCGCCATATGTCATTATCTGATAACTTACAAAAATTAATTTTTGTTGTCTTTTCTCTATTTAATTAGTGATTTTATTTTATGCATAAATATATATGCTACTTTCCTGCCAAATTTTGTGCCAATCAAAGCAGTATTTGTTGATTTTTTTGAATTTTACATTTTCGGGCTTAACTTTTGGAAGTGAGTGTATTTTAAAACATATACAAAAATTTGACTTCTTTTATTCAATTACATTTTTAACTACCAATTATAATTTTTAAAATGTAATTTAGAAACATTTATGAAGCAAATTCATTATATTCTTATGAAATATCTCATTGTATTTCCTAAACTAAAAAATTAAAACGGAAATACTCTAAGTTAGAAAGAGAGAGTAAAGAATTTAAGTGAGAGCAATGAACTTATTTCTCATAAAACATAATTAATGATTCTTAAACTAGTAACATTTTTTTAAAAATTAAATGAACTCTTCATTTAAGCACTGATGTAAATTTATTACGATATTTTAAATATTATTAACAAATAAACACACTTTTTTCCGATAAACTAATTGTTATAGCTTTAGATACTTTTAAATTAACTCTAAGAAAAAGAATTTGAAACTCTAAGCTTAATATTGAATTATTTCAATATTGATACTGTAATAAATTGATTAAAAGTGTGTTTTTCTTCATATTATTTGCTTAATAACTTGGAAAGATAATCATTTTTATTAATTAATTCGATTTAAATAATGAATGATGAAAATTTACATTTGCGAATAGCTATACACATACCTAATTTATAATAACGTAAACTGCAAAATTAGTTTTTTTTTAATCATTCGAGGTAAAGTATAGAATGAAATACGAAATGGAGATATGGGAAACTTTTAATGAACGATTTGAAAAAGTTGAATTATTGAAATTTACTCTGAATGCACACTTTATTCTGCATATAAAAACCACAATACACGTTTTAATTTGGAATATAATACTTTCGATATGATATTTATTATTGGATATGATGAGGGGCAGATGAATAGTAAATCTCCACATGATTCAGTCATGTCGGAATATTAATGTTGTCAAAGTTTGAATGTCGGTTCTCAACTCAGCAATGGCTTAGGGATTATTTATGAAACTTTGTTTTTAATATAGCTCCACAAAAATGAGTCACTAATTCTCAGTTCTGGAGAAAATAGGGACCAATAAAATTGGATTCCTGACTCCATTCTGACTTTGGGACCTCAGAATGTGGTCCCATATGCCCTCCTCAATGACGTCAATCATTCTTTATTCTTGAGGAAATCATGGTCGTTATAGCAAGAACTACACTGTTTCCAATTCAGGGCCACTTTTGGTAATGGGTATGAAATAATCAAAACCTTCAATTATTGTTCAGTTGTCAACTTATCGTTAACAATTGTATGTCACTGGACATTGCAGACTACATATGCAGTCGCTGAGATTGAAAAAATTTGTCGATCGTGAAATGCAGATTCCCTAGTCCCACAAGTCATATTCATATTAAATTAATGCTCATCAAGTCTCTCGAAAGTAATTTTGATGGAACATAACAATTGAACAATTGATCCATGACCATAGGATTTACCTACGGATGGGTTTGAATTTTATGTGAAGGGAGATGGAGATCTACAACAATTTACCGCAGTGTCTGCCTGTCGGCACCCATCTGTTGTGCAGCTCATTCGATTGATTTACGTGGTTAAGTATGAAACACAACATGTGTCTCCTCAATATTTTCAAGCATTTTCACGTATGCTTAATAATAGAAATTGTAACACTGCCATCGCATACATTACCAATTCTCTTAAATTTCAGAATCAAACCTTTGATTACCTGCACATTGGGAAATATTACCTTTAGAATTACCATTTTTTAAATTCCAATGTTATAAAATATAAGATCACTTATATTCTTATTCAAAATCATTTGAATTTTTAAAACTATTTAATTTTTCATTCAGCTGAACGATTGGCTGTGTGGTTAGCGTTCCTGACTCCTGAACTGTTGGTCCCGGGTTCGAATCCCGGCTCAAGCATGGATGTTTCTTTCCTTCTCTGTGTTTCTCTGTCCTCTCTTCTGTGATGTGTGCATGTTGTGGTATGAATGTGACCCACCCTGTAAACGGGTTTGTGGTGGTATGGCGCGGGTAACGCTACTGGCCTCCGTGACTTGGTTCACAGGTGTCCGCTGGGTAATGATAAATGAGTAGCAGTTTCTGGCCTTGTTGTGGCATAGGGTTCAGTCACCCTTGTGTGCCCGCCATTGTATAAAAAATGTATTCCAAAAGGATAGAAAGATTATGACTTCGTATCACAAAATATTTTCAAATGATGATATTAAGCGGAATTAACGTTTAATTTGTGTTCGTATTTCATTAGAAAACTTTCAATCTGGTTGATATAATAAATTATCTAATGAATATTTTTTTCCAATGTTTTTGGAAAATAATGGAGTATGAAAAACCATATAAATTCTGGAATCCATATAACTGCTATTCACATATTACAGTAAAATTGATTTTCGTGGAGAATGTAAAATGACTTGACGTCACAAAATGAATTATCATCTCTCGATAAAAGATCATTTTTCTAGATGGTAAAAAAACGCAACGTATAAATAAAAAGAATGCTATGTAGATTGTTTCACGTAATAAGTTTTAACTAAGTGATATGATTACATTATTTAAACTAGAAGTAGCAAATATGAATAATAAGAGAAAATTCCTAAATTTTACCGAGAAAATCTGACTAATTCAAAGAAAAATAGAGTATTTGAAACTATTTAGAGGAAAATAACTGAACACAATATCATTTTAGGTTTTTCAGAAGTAAATTTAAAAGATGAATTAACTTTAAATAGAATTTTACAATTTTTGCGCTAATATTTAAAAGAAATGTGTGTTGATAAAATATTTAGATTTAAGTATGTTTCTTTTATTACGACTAAATCACTTGAAATTTATATGCAGATGGTGATAATAAAATTTAAGTAACAGCTTATTTACCGATTGAAGAGCAATTGGCCTTCATCATCATTCAAAAATTATCGAGTAAAGAAAATATATTTTCATATAATTTTATCTTAAATATATTATTAATGAAAGATTCAAGGATTAACTACAACTTTGGAGTGAAATAATTGTTATTATGTATATATGCTAGATACATTTATATAGAAAATAAAATACTTGCATCATTATCTTTAAATGAAATATGTATTAGTTCGGTTACCAAACGTCTTTAAATATGTAACTTGATAAAGTCTCACTAAATTTTCTAAAGTATTTTATTTTAGTTATATTCTTTATATTGACAGAATTTATCAATATGCTTTTCATATCCGTTTTCTATAGATTAAACTGACAGCTAAAATTGAGGGTGTTAAATAAATTTTCTTTCTTACAGGCCACTTAATTTTTTTAAATTTTCATTCTTATTCATACTGAACTTAATTATATTTTTGCCTTTTAAATTAAAACAAATCCAATTTTATTTTCATTAAAACTTCACTTAAAGATATTGCTTGAGAAGAGACAATGAATTTAAATCTATTTTCTATCCTTAACTAAAACTGAATATCTTTTACTTTTAAAACATATTCTCTTAAAAAAAGAAATAGAAAGGGAAATCATTCAAGTAGATAGAAACACTGAACAAATGCTAATTTGAAAACTCTCTAAAATAGTTTGAAAGTTTTTAAGTATTAAATATACGTGTTGCAATTTGTATCTGCGGAAGTGTGAAAATAGTTATTTTTGAGAACTAGCAAAAAAATGTCAAGCCTCAATTTCTTTTCCTAATGAAATAAGTTTATATTTTACATATAAAATGTTTGAAGGTTGATTGCTTTGTAATCAATATTAGCTTTTCTAGTTAAATGTGACACAAAATCATTAAAACAAATAATCATTTACGTATAATAATGAGTAATACATGGTAAATATTACAGCTTCTGCAGTATGTTTCCTTACTCACTGAGTGATGCTATTTACGTTTGCAAATTAGTGTATCAGTTGGTTTAAAACCCTGTCAGCCAAAAGTATGATATACATTATCACAAAATCAAGCAAACCGTGCGTATGCATCAACAATAACTTGAAGAGTAGCTAAGAAAAGGAAAATGCCTAAAGAAAGCATTCTGTGTTGTTGTCTTTGTAACTTAAAAGTAAGAACTGCATCAAATCAATCAAGATGTAAAATATTGGAAACTAGCAAACTTAATGAGTATAACACCACACGACACTGTTTAAAAAAACTCGAATTGAGATTTCTAAGTCAGTGCAGCATATTTGTAACAAGTACTCAGGTATTGCTAGGAATTAAAATCACAAATAAAATTTATCGTAAGGAGATGCACAGCTGGAGGTATTGGTAAAAGAGTACTGACTGAATAGGATGATTAGTACTAGGCTATCTTTTGTTAATTAGTCAATTAAACTCATTAAGAAACTATTATATATATATATGTATATATATATATGTATGTATATATATATGTATATATATATATGTATGTATATATATATGTATATATATATATATATGTATATGTATATATATATATATATATATATATATATATATATATATATATATATATATATATATATATATATATATATATATATATATATATATATATATATATATATATATATACATATATATATACATACATATATATATATACATATATATATACATACATATATATATATACATATATATATATACATACATATATATATACATACATATATATATATATATATATATAAATATATATATATATATAATATATATATATATATAAATATATATATAATATATATATATATATATATATATATATATATATATATATATATATATATATATATATATATATATATATATATATATATATATATATATATATATATATATATATATATATATATATATATATATATATATATATATATATTATCATTATTATTATTATTAAATAAGTTTCTAAATGAAAAACCACGCACAGATTTATACTTCAGTTTGAATAAATTAAATAGAATTTATAATCAACCTATCTCAAGTGTATGATTAATTTAAAAAAATTAAAAATAAATATTAAAAATAAATAAATAATATATAAAAAATAAATAAATAAGTAAAAGCAAATAAGCAAAAAACATTGCATTTATATAAAAATCTATGATTTTAATAAATATTTTTGAATATATTTTACGCAGAATAATTTGCTACAGATATTGGAAATTGGTTTATTAGATGATGTTGCTTGAAAAGTATTAATGAAATGTAGTATTTCACTGAGTGAAAATAAAATAATCGATATCAAAAAAAATTAAGCATTGTATTATAAAGAAAATCTATACAACAAGTGTTGTTTAATTTGGACGATTATTTTAATCTGATTATATAAAAATATTAATGATTCCGTGATATTGAACTAGATATTGCACGTGGAGAGAAATAAATAATGTAAATTCAAGACTGAATAAACGAAAATTGAGAATGTTAACGAGCCATTTGCATTCTCAATCACTAAAATTCCTAATAAAATAAATATTCGCTTTATACAAATGTTATTTGTTTCATTAACATAAACATTATCATTAATGACGCATTACCTTATATAAATTCCCTCATTCAAAAATAAAAAACCTATAAATAAGCTAATAAAATGAAATAAAACATTAAAAAAAAACATTGTAGAATATTATTGACACATTACTAAGCAATGACATTTCTCTTTAATTTAAAACTTCAAACGTAATTTTTGGTTTTAAATTATTTAATTGATCCATTAATATTTTAGTTTATTTATACTTCCATCAATAATAAATTTAACCATAATATACTTCATATCAATCTATTTTTAATGTTCAAAATACATAATCTTTAATCTATTGGTAATTAGAGTCGTTTCTTAAGATTTACTATGAAATTACAATTATTACCATATAGGGAAAATGGATAGTGTTGCTGAGACCAACATTTTGCATCAAAGAATTTGTCTCAAGAAACTTTGTTTAAGCTCCAAAGGAAATTGTATACCGTTAAATACATCAAAGCATGGTAAAGAGATAAATACTTAACAGTAAATTGAATATACAATGTGTCGAAAAAATAATTCCTAAAACTTCTCCAATTCCTCTTGTTTGACATCAAATGTAGTCTTTTGGATGAATAGAATTTAGGATGTTTTATCCATCGATAAATGGCACCACAAATACTTTTCAAGAATTCGCCTTAATGATCAAGAAGCGGGAACTCCAAAATGTAAAAGTTGTATTTTTAGTCATTAAGGGGAAGTTCTTTATATTACCTCCTGGGAGGATTTTGAATAAATTAAGAGGATTAGTTCCTCGCATTCAAAGTTACTTCGTTCCATGGATTAAGTTACTGTTCAAAATATAGCTGTTTAATTTCAAAGTTTTACTATTTCTTAGACATTCTCTGCTTTTCAAAGCTTCTCCGGTTACACAATGATTGATTGAAAGGAAAAATCTTACCTTGAATTAATTTCTTTGAATTATATGAAATTTAAAATGAAATTTGAGTGTTTAATGTTAAACATGCAGATTAAGAAACTTTTGATGCAAAATGAAAATAGTTTTCTTAAATAGCAGGATTATAATGAAAAGTATCGCCAAATACATAAACTGTACGCAAAGAAAATGCTCAAATGCATTTGATTTATTTCCATTATTACAAAAGTTTGATTAAAATTATCTTAATATTAAAGTATCAACTTTTTCCCAATAAATGAAAAGTTTTTAAGATTTATCGAGATGAATATGACTTTTTATATAAAATTAAGTAAAATAACTGAACTTTCTGGACTGTCTTCTATTTTTTTATTATATTACTTGCTTTAAGTTTCGATAGAATTCGTATAATGATTTGAAGCTCCATCAAAATCATAAAACTATTTCTCATGGAAATTTATTGAATTTATTAATTCTTTTTTACCTGTCAATTAATTAATCAGCAGCTACACATTCCTAAATATCTTGAAATGTCCATATTCAAATTCGTATTTCCAAAGTCCATCAGTTATTAATAACTGATATTTTAATAATGAAGCATATTTACTTAAAATATTTTCAAAACTATAAATAAACGACGTGTTCAAATTATATTTCATATTTACAACCAAACCTCCAAAATAATTATGATGTGCTTATATGTTGTGAATTGAAGTAAAATTCTTTGAATAAGTGTTCCTCATTGAGGGACGATGAAAACACTCTAATTAAATTTCATTTACATTTATAAATATTTTATATGCATCAAATAATTTCATAAATATGATTTAGTTCTATTAAAATGATTTACAAAAGAAAACTATTGTTCAAGATAAAAACATATTTTCATTATTATTATATTGACAAAAAAACATATATTTTTTTAGCTTATATTTATGCAAAACTGTCTTTTCCTAATTTCATAAAACCATAAAAATGATTGAGATAATCTGTTATTTAATAAATTTCATCAGAATCTTTCTAATTATCAGATTTTTTTTCCTTGCTAAATGGTGTTTAAAAGTATACGTTACTTAACTTGATTTTCAAAATACTATTTTTTATTTTTCTAATATGCATGCAATATTTTACCAATTTTGCTGATTTTAAATCAAAAATTATGCTTCATTAATTCCTGATTTACTTCTAATGGTAATTTGAGATTAATTCCCTATTTTTAAATTAGTTTTCTACTCATTTTAATAAGCTATTCTTTCTCGAAAATATTAAATTTAAAGCAGAACTTTGTTTCAGAAGAGGAAAATAAATGTCAATTTAAAAAATTAAATGTAATGCAAACATTTCTTTATTGTCTCCTAATGCTTCAAGAGGAGGAATGAAGGCTTAATATCATTGGTTAACGGTATCATGTATTAAATCATAAAGCAACTTTGGTATCTACATACATTGTCCAGTTACTGCAATGGTTTGAAATTGTCTATATATAAATTTCAACGATATAAATCAATATATTTTTGAAACTCATCTGTCCTTTGCACATATTACACTATTGTATTAAAACAGTTAAACTCAAGTGGATACCTAATTAATTGAGTTCATCTCAACACATCCTAATTTCAAAACATTAATTAGTAAAATAATTTCAGATCGAGAATTTTGTGTAATTAATTCTTATATTATATTTTTATATTATTATTAGTATATTATATTTATGTTATATTATATGTTTTTCATTTATATATCAAATAAAATTTGAAATCTTCACTCGAGAACAAAGAAATATATAGTTTTTATTTAATTTTTATTTATTTTTATTATATTTTTTACAAAATTGCTCCCTTTTCCCAGATTTATTTTTAAGCAAACCATTTTTACAGTCGAATCTTCTGAAACCGAATGACTTTTTTATAACTTCCCTAAAACCATATAATAAAATATTTGTTTTTTTTATTAAAGTTAAGATGATGTTTTAAATTTATGAGAAAATAAATGGAAAGTATAATTTTATTTTGAAATTTTTCAAATTTTCAGAAAGGGAAGAAAGAAATTAGATAAAATTAGGAACTTCTATTATCACTTAAATTTGATTGAGTAGTTCTGATAAAAAAACGATTGTTCATAAATCAATAATTTTAATTAAGACTTTATTATGTTTTATTTTAAAACTCAGTTTCACATAGATATGACACCTGTGTTTACAAAACTGGAAGATTGATGTTCAGTTCTCTTAAAGTGCATAAGTTTGAATAATCCTAAAACAAAAATACCATTAGTTGTCATAAATAGTATTAAATTAATGTTTATTGTTATTTTATTGATAAAAATACATTACATACAAAAACTGTGCAACAATAATCCCAAAGAGTATATTAAACTGAAAGTAAAAAATTTCAGAAAAATGATAATCCTTCGTATGCTTTCAAATAAAATCAATTCAGATTTGAATTCTTTGGAAAATTCAAGGAGTTTATTCGTTAACTTAAATAACTTCAACTTAAACTCTTGAAGTTTAAATGATGAACTTTTAAACTGTAAAATAAAAGTTACTGTTGTTATGTTATAGCTGCTAAGTGGAATGATTAATTTATATAGAGAACTCTTGTATTGCAGTAAATACTCCAAAAATTATAAGCCTTTTTTTAATATTTACTGCATGAAGTATTTAAATTCACTTGGTTATACTTTTAGTCCATCGTTTTTCAAGTGATACAAATTTTACATTGAAATTTTCAAATATGTTTCAATGATTAAATCTAAAATATATTATTAAAATGTGTTACAAATAATCGATGATTTGTATTAAACATTAAATACATTTTGTTGCATAATATATTAATTTTCTTTTCTTTCTTTAAAATAATGGAACGCAAAATATATCTTTTAAACTTTTTGACAACAATCAATGTATCCGTTTGGTTTTAAGTGTTATTTATTTTATCTGACCAACAGTACATAAAAATATCTTACTATGGAACATTATATTCATGAGTTACATATATAAATGATTAAACAATATTAAATTTACTTAGGTAATTTAAATATAAGTAATAAATGCAGGTTTAAAACCTTAGAGTTTCATTGGACTGATAGAATTCATTAAAGCATGAAGCCGAGCTTCTTAAATTAAAACTATTATTCTAAAACTAAGGAAACCTTACTATTACCTTATGCTTAGATGTAAATATATATTGAAAGTATTAATTGAAACATTATAATGAAGGAATATAATTAATAATGAAACATTTTAATGATTTGCATGTAACAGAAATATTAAACTAAAATGTAATTGAATACTAAATAGTATTTGCATTCAACTGACAAAATTAATAATGATGGAGGAAAGTTTAACTCAATATCATTTTCAGAATTCAGTCATAATGCATTAGGATTGAACACGTTATACACATATAAGATGTTAAATTATTCATTTTGGTAAATGGGATATCAATGAGAAAATTCTCATTAGTTAGATCATTAGCAAAAAGCAAATGATTTTATAAATGCTTTAACAAAAAAGTAAATCTTTTCTAAAACGATTAAAATTAGAATAATATTGATTAGCTGCGTAGCATTAAACGATGTAATGGCTTAGATTTTATAAAGCAAATTTAAATTTCTAATTGCGTTAAGAAAAATCGCTTCCATTTCCAAAAAATTCTAACTATAAGTAATTACACTTTTATTATCTAAATTTCAGTATTAGATAAATATACTCTATTTTAGGTATTTCGTTTCTATGTATATTTTTTATTATTTTACTATTGTTCATAATTCAAATGTAACTGTTAATATTAATCATTAAAATTTATTTTGATAAACTTTTAATACCAAAAGACATTGATTTCCTTCCCTTGAAATATTTGCGTTTATGTTACCTTTTCTGATATTAAATTAATTGAAACATTATTTCAGTGCATTAAATCTTATATTAGGGTCTTATTTAATTCATTTTGTCAAAAACTATGATTAATGGTGTTGGCGAATATGAATTCAGTAATTATTTAGAAGAGAAAAAAATACTTTTAAAACCAGTTGAGCAATCAGTCGTAGTTTTATTGATATTTTAAAAATTTTTGCAAATAAAAGTGAATAAAATCAAAAATAAAAAATAATAATCAAAATATTTTAAGCACATGTATTTCATTTTAAAGATCTTCAGTATTAAAATGATACATTCAAGTTTATATTATTGAAAAGTAAACATCTATCGTTTGAAATATAATAAATACATTTTTTCTTCCATTTTCACTGATAGTTCTGTCATAACACAAAAATTTCATTTATTTAAAATTTAAATTGTTTTAAAATGTTGAAATAGTTGAAATTTTCAACTATTGATTCATCTTAAATAAATTTGCTCCTTACATTTACATATCAACAGACATACTAATACATTGATTTATTCCATAACATTTCAATTGAATGTACGCTTTCTAAGGTATTATATACACAGCTAAAATCTCGTTTTATGTCTGATGTACGAAAAAAGGAATTTAAAACGTACAATATCTTTAAAACATATATGAAATTGATAACAGTTAATTAAATGAGAGTATAAATCTAAAATAAATAATTAACATGCTGTTTCATCATCTGAATAAAAAATAATCAATATAAAATCAAAGACTTGAGAATGTGGAATTCTTTATCTAAAAGGAGAAAAAATACTACACTCAATTTTTATTTACATTTCTTAATATTTTAGTAAATTGTTTGTGCACTTGAGATAGATAAGAAAAACTAAATTTCAAACAGAATAGAATAAAATTAAAATAATTTTATTAATTACCTGGTAAAAGAATCCTTTTAAACTTGTATATTCTTCATTATTTCATATATTTTCATCATTTAGCCGCTGATTTTGTTAGGAGATTCAAAACTAATATTGTACATGTATGACTTATTTTTTAGAGTTAAAATATGTGTCGATATAGTTTTTGTTGGTTTCTAAATTTATACGCTCATTTTTTTATCCTCTAATAAAAATGTAATGTTTTAAAAGATTGCTTAAGAGATTGTTTTAAGACATAAAATAAATGTTCTAAAATATCTATATTTTATACCACTATTTTTGAATGAAATCGAAAATAGTTTTATTAAATTTCTTGCAGTTTAATTACATGGGAACATTTAATTTCAAATATGAGGCCTATATTCATTGGTTTTAATAGTGGTGCATCCATGCAATTTCATTCAAATATTTATTTGTATTTAATCTTCTGTCAATTGATTTAAATATATTATTTATTTGTTTATTGAGGTAGAGCTTATATTCATTATTAAGAGGTATAACTCATGTTATTATAAATCCCCTTTATTACAGATAAAAAGAAAAAAATCCATAAAAGTCAACTATAACTAGTGTTTTACTATACTTATTATACTGGGTTTTTACTGCACAAGTGAATTCAAATAAATAATAAAAATATCTCTACGGATATTTTAAAAGCAATTTAGAATACTTTACATTGAACGGAATTTGGGTTCTCATTCAGCATGAAAAATCAATGATAAAAATATTCCTTTTCATTTATATTCCTTATTCATTTATACTACTTTTCAATGCATTATAAATGATTAAGGAATTAAATACGTTGGTATAAGTATTTTTATATCAAGTTCAAGCTCCTAATTCCGTTTAAAAATCCGTCGTAAGCAAAATATAAATAAAATTTGGGGAATCAGAAATCGCAGTTGGGTTATATCTATAAATTTATTTCAGTGAATAAAAATACGCGACAAAAATTACAAGCTATGTTTCTGTTGGCTTGAGAAAAGAGACATGTTCCCTGGATTTATTGCTAATTGGAGATACGATGAAAGTCTTACGTCTATATCTCGCATCTTTTCCCAAGAACACCTGTTTGCTCATGGTATTAAAAAGAAAACATTTTTATAAAGATAGAAGACGTAAAGGGAAAGTCAAAGATATTTTTCATTTGTTCATGTGTTTTTAAGCTCCCTTTTCTTATCATAAAATAAAGAAAATATATCAGAACAAAAAAATTTTGGTTAAAAGTAACAATAAATGTTGTTATGTTCATGATCACATGAAAATATATAGTTCTTGAATTCAAGTTTTATTATTAAAATATTTTACGCATATATTAACTTTATAAATAATTAATTACTATTTTCATTCCAATCCCTGAGACACATATATGTAATTAAGAGTGATTTAATTGTCTCATTAAAAATATTTCAAGAACAATAAATATGTGATAATTGTAATAAATGACAAGTACTTTCTTAAGTTTAATAGATACATACTCTTCCCAATATTTAAAAAAATTATGTTTGGGATTTTTATGATGTATGTATTTGCAAAAAACCTGTGTTTGCAGAAAATATAAAGCATACTTCTGACATATCTATTTGAAAGTTATATATATACTCATAAATTTTATGTAGATAAAAGTATTATTATGTATAGATAAAAATATTATAAAAATTTGCAAGAAAAATATGCAAGAGATGTAAAAGAAACAGTTTAATTTATATAAGAAAACAATTTCAGTATGATGGAAAATTACCTTTAACCAATATAGAAAAGGAAACTTGGTGGCGAATGTTGTCTGTAAATTCAATGAATTTTCATTTCGACAAATTCTGTTTGCTATTCAAATTTTTGCAGTTAAACATAATACTGGTAAGCAAATTTAATAACATTTATGAGAAAGATATTCTTTCCAATATGTCCAAAACATTTTGTATTAAAACGGATTCTAGTTAATATGCACAAGAAATAGAATAACATTTTATCTTGATAATTTCTTTAATGAAAACCATTAAATAAGTAACCAAAAAAGTGAATACAAAGAAAATGGGTAAAATGAAAATTGGCACATGACAACTTAAAAATTAAAACACGAAGGATTATCTGAAGTATCAAATTGAATGTTCAATGTACAAAGTATAATGAAATAATTTTATTTCTCTGATTTAATTATTGAATGTGATTAGATTCCTTAATAAATATATTCTCCTAGCTCAAATAATTATACAAAAAGGTGACAATCAGTAATAAATAATATTTTTTTGAAAATGTTAACGGCATTTTTTTTAGAACTGAAAATTTTTTATCAGTCAATGTTGAAACAGGCTTTGATTTGTCAAGAAAAATAACATTCCCTTAATCAAATACTAGCACGTTTTTCCATGACTGGTGCATTTTAACATGATGATAGAACACTTGATATTGATATATGAAACTGGAATGATTAAATCACATATGTATTATATCATTGGTATTATAAAATCCAGGCCAATTGGCAAATAATGTTTTTGAAAAATATCATTGATAGACATATTTTTTCGATCAAATCATATACTTATTATATCATTGGTATCACTGGGTTCACATCAATAAGCCAATAAGTTTGTTTAATAGATATCAATGATAGACGTATTTTTTAATTAAACCTTTCTTACTTATAGCATCATTGCTATCACTGTGTTCATATCAATTGGCAGATGAGTTTATTGATTGGATATTATTGATAGATATACTGTTTTTTTTTTGAGTGCTCATCCTTATTATAAATAAAAGATTTGTGACTATCCAAATCAAATTCCTTTGCTTATAATACACTGCTGGCCACCGCGTAAATGCAACACCTTGAAGGAAGCAGACAAATAATATAAAATTTACAATATGCATTAGTGGAGGTGCGATATGCCAATGATTAGAATTTCAGCGCATACGCACATCACGTGCGCCTGTGGTGCCACTTCGAAGCCCTGTTTGTTTAAGGCTTAAGGATTTCAACGATTTCAAGTTCAGCAATAGTGTTATTCTTGTGTTTTTCCCCAAAACGATCAATTATACCTCGTAGAGCAATCATTTTCTGATGAAGTATCCGAGTTCGACAGAAGAAGGATAGATGCTTACCGAAATTGTGGACTACCAGTCGTATTGGGCGAAGCCAAACAACTGTAGTTTGGATATGTGATCATTGGATGCAAAAAGTTACAACTTGACCGACGTATTCGATCACATCTGCCTCAGTGCAACACTTCAAATGATGATAGGCAAATTGTACGCATGGCAATGATGAGTAACTCAGTCACATCACAAACCATATCATGGCACTCTCAATCTGTAATGAATCATTCAGTGCCTGCTCTTACTATTCGATGTCATCTACAGCCTAGTCGTCTATCCGCAAGACGTCCTTTGCTTCGTCTACCCTTGATATCAGAACCACAGACGTCTCTATCGCCAATGGTGCGCTGAAAGAAGGATTTGGATGGCAAAAGGGAATTGAAATTGTCTTTACAAGGAGTTTCGCTTCTGTCTGCTACACCACGAAGGTCACATTCGAGTCTGAAGACACCGTGGAGAGAGGATGCTGAATAGCTGCGTTGTGCAACGCCACACTGGACTTGCATGGAGTATTATGGTATGGGATGTATAGGATATCACTCTCCCAATCCTCTAGGATGCATTGCCGGTACTTTAAACAGACAGCACTGCATCTCCGAGGTGTTGCACCCAATTATGCTTCCTTACATTCAGGGCTTGCCCACAGCCATATTTCAGCAGGATAATGCGCGACCACACGTGGCATTCATTTTCCAAAGATTTTTCATGAATTCCCTGATTGAATTGCTTCCCTGTCCGGAACGCTCTCTGGATCTTTCACCAATAGTAAATATGTGATCCATGGTTGATAAACGATTGACCCAGATTACATCCCCAGCTGCCACACCAGATCAACTTTGGTAACGTGTAGAAGTTGCTTGGTCTGCACTTCTACAAGTTGCCAAAGTTGATCCCAGGAACTCATAAAAACACTTTTTGAATCAATACCGAAGTATGTGACAATGATGATCACCAACAATTGCTGTTATTCTGGCTACCTATTTTGGTAGGGACCACACTTCACAGAAGTCTATAATTTAATCATTTGATAGTTCGTCAACATGTTCTCTGCAAAATAAATTTTTCGTGGTATATCTGGTCTTTCTTGGTGTTGCAGTTTGGGGGACTAGCAGTGTACCATATTGATTAGACAAGCCTATTTCTCAAACATTTGACCCACTTCCTCCAACGAAATTTGACATTATTCTGAAGAACAAAACATGTTTCTTAAAATCAATTATGCATATCACTGATAGCCAATAAATTAATGTTTAAATATTCAGCGGAATTCATTGAATAACTGGGTCCAAAAATTTATAAATTGCTTTCGCGATTATATACTTGATGAATTACATAAATTTAATTTCAGAAATTAAAAAAATTTAAATAAGTCTTTAAAATGAAAAAAATATATGAATATATTTTTTATTTATTTCATTAATGGTTTATATAATTTGAATACCTTTATAGTTATAAATCATACAAGCAATTTTTTATAACGATTAGCTAGATAATTGTGCATTTAAGTTTATTTCTATTTCGAATTAAACAGGCAAATAAAAGTTTTTATAAAACAAATGTACAATAGACTATTATATTCACTTACCAAAATATTCAAAGCATGTCTGAATTATTTCAAATAAGATATTATGTCTTCAGATGTTGAAAATGAAAGAAATTTATTAAATGAAATTATACAGAGTATTAAAACAAAAAACACATTGTAATTTATTAAAAGTACTTTTGAAATAAAGAAAAGATATTTTACTAAAAAATGTGAGTATTTATTTTACGTGTGTAGAATATGTAATATCTGCTTAAAAAAGAATGTAAAATAAGAATATTAAATAAAAAACCTTCCTAACTTTTGTAGCTAAAAGAATAATTTTATTTATGATGTGTTGAAATGCTAAATAAAACAATATGCATAAATGCATATAATTATCTAGAGAAATTTTTATTAAATTTTATTTAGTAAATGTAACGCAATTAAGCTAAACTATATATAAACATTTTTGTTTTTAAATGAAACCAGTTATCCCCTTGGTACATTATTTGTTATAACCACTACCGTGTGTTTAATGTAAAAAAAATATGAAAGGAAATTAAAAACCATAACTTGAAATTATGTAATATCACATTACATTAATTATAAAAATAAACTTATTTGCGTTTCTTATATAAAAAGTTCAGGAATGTTAACATTACATATCCTAAATTTTCAAAATCCTATTTTCGAAATTTATCTCATTAAATAAACGATTCACTATTTATTTATCTCAGCTTATATGATATAATTATAAAAAGTAAATTAAATTATTCAGAATAAAATTAATCAGTATAAAGTAAGAATAAAAGCGTTTTAAGAAATAACAAATGTAAAATGATTTGCTAAACTCTCGAAATTATACAGAGATAAATAAAAATGTTGGCAGCTGTAATAAAATAAACACGAATGTTCACTTAACAGATAATTATTTTTCAATTCAACCATCCCCTTTTACTTTCCTCTTATTAGATGGATTGATTTACAAATATTACAAGTTTGACTTAAACCACATTTCATAAAGTATTTTCTTTGAGCCGTTACAAAAATCTGAGCCTGATTTTCACGACAAATACCTAAAATATACTATATTCACTTTTAAAATTTAGTAATATTCGAATTTCTTTCTGTTTAAGAAATAAAATGCAGGTTTACTTAATAAATATCATTTTTAATTTTATAGTATCTAAAATAATTAATTCAAGCAATTTTATTACGACAATGTTTTAATTTTTTTTTCATTTTATATTTTTGAATTTAATTTTTCCAATGCTCGACTTTTTCTCTGAGTTTTATTTTATCAAATATTTATCTTTACTTAATAATTTACATACATTTTAGTTTATTTATGTTAGTTTTTCATTGTTATGATAAGATTTTTTTTGTTTAGAAGAGATAAATAAAACAACGTTGATTTTATAAATAATTTATGATACACTTCGTAAATGTTATTAATTTAATTTCCAATGCAAGAATTTACGCTTGTATTAGTAAAATCGAAGGTTTTCCATACTCAATATCTATATTAAGTTCTAATTACTGAAATTCATTTAATTTGAAGATTTATTGTTGAGCATTAGGAAAAAATCACAGAATAACCTTAATACATTATAATTTTTTATTTCATTATAACTTTAATTTGTTTAATATGCTATTTGAAATGTTGCTTAAAACAGAAGTATCATCATCTTAAGGCAATGATATGTGATGATTGTCATTTGAGTTGGAGGTACTCTACTTATGTGTTGACTTTTATTCCTTTTTCAATATTTATTAATAAATTAAAATATAACAACAATGTTTATTGTTATGTTTAAGTCCTATATTACTTTACTTTTAAAATATTAAAAACAATATTTTGTAAATATATCATGTGATTAAAAACCTTCTCCATCAAAAAGTGAAATTACGATATATCTGACATTATAATCTATTTTGCTTTAAAAGTAAATTTATTTAATAATTTTTATTTGTATTCTTTATTCATTTTATATACTTTTTACATGACTTAAAGACAATATTTTGGAAAATAAATATTCCTTATAAGAAGTTATAATATCTTATGAAGGAACTAAAAATATTTACATAAAATTTTTAACAGTAAATTGTTATGAAGCAAAATAATTAAATTTTATTTAGTATTTAAAAGATGAATTAACATTTTTAACGAAAAAATATTTTTAGCTTCTTCAATTTAGAGGATATTATTTTAAAATTGGTTATTTGTGTGAGATTACTTTAAATAACATTCATGCTACATCTAGGAAATTAAACATTAAAATTACAGATAATAATTAACTTGTTATTAAAATTATTATAAAAATCATTTTTAAAATAAACAAATCAATATATTATTCTACGAATAATTGTCTTTAAAACTATTCACATTGATTGTAAAAAGAGACTTTTAAATCTTATAATCGGGAGAATTCTTGTTATAAAATAGTTTTTATATTCACTTTATTCATCCCATTTGAATAAAAAATAATCTGTCGGATTTGTCTTTTAAGCATCTCTCTCTATCGTATTAAAATCTAAAAAACAAATTAGTTTATTATACATTTCAAAAATTCTTCTTTCTTAAGAGTTAAAATTATGAAAACAAAGAAAAATTACTTGGGCAAAAACATCTGAATGTTGTTGTATGTTGTTATCTTGTGCCAGCTAGGCTCACAATATGGGGTGCGCTGCTCCACTTTTCCAACAGAACCATATTTTGGTAAGGAGTCCGATTACCTCAGTACATACATGCCATAGTTACTCGTTTATAAGGTAGGCAACCATTCACAACCCAGACAAGGAAAGGACAAAGACAGGATAGATAGAGAGAGAAAGTACATCCATGCCCGAACTGGGATTTGAATCTAGGACCACCCTATCAACAGTCAGTTATTCTGACCACTAGAATTGTTCTGTGGCAAAACATTTGAATGAAACATTAAACTAAAAGTAACAGAATGCTCAAATTTCCTTTTGTTATATCAGTCTGAATTAATGATAATATGATGCAAATTGCAGAAAAACTGTTTATTTTTATAAAAAGGTAAAATATATAACAGAAAGTACCTAATTAAAATTAGATAGAATTAAGTTACTTAGTGTTCAAATTATGACAACAATTATTTCGCTCTTTTAAATTACATATGAATATAAACGGATAAAATATTAATTATTTATTACAAAATAAGATATTATAATAATATTTTAATTGCTAGTTCAGCTTTTCTTTAACAATACGGTGTTATTAGATTGAATAAAAAACAAACTCTTATACGTCAGCAATCTCAAGGTTTATTTGTAATATAATAGTTATGTGATTATCATTCATTTATAGTCGTGTGCCAACTAGGCTGGCAACATGGGGTGCGCTGCTCCACTTTTCCAACTGAACCATATTTTGGTGTGGAGTCCGACTTCCTCAGTACACACATGCCATAGGGACCCGTTTATAGGGTAGGCAACCATTCACACCTCATTCATACAAGGAAAGGACAAAGACAGGATAGATAGAGAAAAAGTACATCCATGCCCGAACCAGGATTCGAACCCAGGACCTCCTTATCTGTAGTCAGGCGCGCTGACCACTAGACAAGTTGGTCGGCATGTGATTATCAAAATCTTAATAATAAAATTATTTTCAATATTGACTGTTATTAAAATTTGTAAAACTGATCATTTTTAAATTGAATGTATGAGTGGAATTTCTAAAAAAAAGTAAAATTAATTATATACCAAAATAACACAAATTTTTGAATGAGGAAAATTTACCTCAGGAAAATAATTATATAATATTCCCTTTTTCTCTCAATGAAATTTCTTCTTTTAAATTTCATCATTCCAATTTATTATTTGATAGCATTGAAAAAATTGAAAAATACATAACAATTATTTATTTATTAAAATAGAATTAACATACAAATATAATTAAGACAAGCTAACATAAAAATATAAATAAAGCTGGAATCGTAAAATCCAATTTAAATCCAGCTCATACAAAGAATTCCTGAACTGATTTTTGACTGAAAGTCAATACAAAGAATCAATAGGGAGTAAGGAAAAAATTGCCCCTGTACCTCAACTTTATTTAATATATTTCTAAAAAAATTGTTGTGTGAGTGAATAGAATACATGCACATTAACAAAAACAGGCATGTGCATATAAATATATATAAATATTTGTCCAAAATGTTATTTAGCTAAATACACTGCTGGACAATTGCCAAGGACGGATCACAAATTGAAATGTAGCATAACATTAAGCGAGACATGATGCCTAGTAGGATAAAATATAGTTGCCACATTGTTCAGACATCAGAATAAAGAATATTTATTGTTCTGGAAAGTACAAAAGCTGTGAAACATCTGAAAAAAATGTTCATTTGATGCTGCATACGGAAAAATAGAACAATGCATCTAAAAGTCAGCAGGCACCTTGAAGAAAGGTATCAGTACGGGATATGTCCACCGTGGAGTGTGATGCAACATTCCACACGTCGTGTCATACTTTTCACAACATTATCCAGCAGCTGTTGAGGCAATTTATCCCTTTCCAATGGGAATGCACGGATGAGGGTGTTCTTGTTTGTCGGAGGATAAATTCGACCAGCAACTTGCCTCCCCAAAGCATCCCACACATTTTCAGTGGGGTTTAGATCTGGAAAACGTGATGGCCATACGAGGCGTTGAATACCTACGCTGTCTAGACAATCCTGAACAGAGAGTGTTCGATGACATGTTGCGTTGTCGTCCATAAAAACAAATTTATTACCGACAGCACCACGGAAAAGAAGAACATGAGGAAGTAGAACTTTATTAATGTATCGTTGTTCCGTCATAGTCACATTCGCAACCACATGTAGGGGCGTGCGTCCATTGATCATGATGCCGGCCCATACCAAGACACTACATGTTGAATATCGGTCCCTTTCCTGGATATTTTCTGGACGATAAGCAGTACCACTTTCGCGCCAGATCAGTTGGCGTCTACAATCCGATGACTGACAGAACCTACTCTCATTTGAGAATAGTACGCACGCCCAGTCCTGTTCAGTCCAATTGCGATGCTCACGACACCATTGCAAACGGGCAGTACGGTGCTGTCTGGTCAATGGGACACACACAACAGGTCTGCGGGCGTATAGTCCTCCCGTCAAACGTCTGGCAACAGTTTTTCAGGAGATCTGCTTTCCAGAGGCAGCAAGAAACTGATTTGCCACCTGCTGAGCTGTGGTGCGCCTGTTCATTTTTGCTGATAGGACGACATATCTGTCTTCTGCAGGCGTCGTACTTCTAACACGACCACCCCCGTGCCGCCTACTACACATTCCAGTAGTTTTAAATGACTTCCACAGCTATGAAACAATGCTGTGATCGATGTCGAACTCCCTGGCTCAACATCTGTTATTTTTCGCCCTTCTTCTATCTTTCCAATAATTTGGCCACGCATAAAATCATACTAAGTAATGTCGGGAAGACATGCCAAAAATTTCTTCTATTAAATCTTTTTTTATAAAACTTTGACTTGAAACAACAACTATCCACACGCGTCAAAACCTTTAAAGCTCTTATGAACGCTATCACGTGATGAACAAACGTGGGAAAAAATTTTGCATACGCATACTTCTTCTTACTATATCCTGCACTTATTCTAATTTTCCACATTTTGCTTTCTTTCATTTTGTGGTTGTTATGGATGATAGTGTTATCCGTCCTTAGCAATTGTCCAGCAGTGTATTAATTGAATAAGATATTAAATTCTTGAAAATTTCATTTAACTATGTATTTAATGAGAAATAAATTCAAAGTTCTTTTTCTCATGTTTAGAAACATTTCTTGAAAAGCTTTTATTAAAGAACCCACTTAGAGTCCAATGATTGATATTTTCCAGAATCGAAAATTTGGAAAGTATCCCTATAGTTTGTCTTAATATTAGGTTTTACTTATATTAAGGCTATATATTTACTAATATAAAGATAATAGCTCATTTGCATTAACATTTAAAATAAATTGTTAATGCAAAAGAGCTATTGTCTTATATTATAACAGATACAACCACATATTACTCTAATATGGTAAAAATGATGTTCAAATTTATGATTCTGTAAATAATGGTGTTACGTATAGGGAACTAAAGAGTTCTACTTTATTTAAAATAAATAGAACAAGGCCCAAATCTCTTTTAAAGCGAAAGCATATCTTTTTTATGAATAGAAATACAAGTAAGAACAAAATCGAAAATGAAATCCTAAAGTGCTTAGTCCAAAAATATTTTCTAACAATTGACAAGCAACATTTTTAGTTTTTAAGAAAAAAGTTTTCTAGAAGAAAGTAGAACTCGTCATCACACGATTGTGATGTCAGGAAGGAATAGTAGATTTCGGTTTCCTCAAATCCGGTGAAGAGAAAAATAATATTTTATTCACACATACTCAATTGAAAATACAATGGAGGATGCCTGTTTTATATACATATTTTAGCTTCTCACAAGAACATTTTACACGAAACACAATTTTGAAGATTTGTTATTTTCATGCATTAAAATCAATGTTCAGATACCATTTTCGAAATATGCTTCAGGGGAAAACTTTTCAGAGATCTCTTTAATAGGAAAAGGAATAAAAACAAAAATGTAGAAAAAAATAAACTATCGAGCTGACATCACCAAAATTGAATTTTAATGAAATACCTGGACGAGCAAAATTCCAGCATTTCAATGTTTAATCGAAAACTAGACTCTTGAAATTTTGAAAAAAAAAAAACCGGTGTAAAAACTATGCATTGTCAAAAAAAAATACTTTACATATGAAACTTTAGAATAAAAAATTCTATCAGTAGACGATATATGGAAAGCAGATAACGTGTACAAAGTAGATGACATTTAAAATTCAGATTATAGATATAGATAGACTACCATGAACTGAACATAGTTTAACTGCTGAAAACTGTTCTAAGCTATTTCCATGTTTGCCATGTAATAACCTTTCTGAACTTTTCATAATTAATGGACTAAATTCCCAATTCACAATTAAAGAAAATACGAAAACTATAAGTCTCCTATTCTGTCTAGTGGTCAGTGCGGCTGACTGCAGACAGGGAGGTCCTGGGTTCGAATCCCAGTTCAGGCATTGATGTACTTTCTCTCTCTGTCTATACTACATTTTACATTTTCTTGTATGAATGGGTTTTGAATGGTTGTTTACCCTATAAACGGGTACCTATATCATTTGTGTTTTGAAGAAGTCGGACTCCACGCCATAATATGATTCATTTGGCAAAGTTTAGGAGCGGGCACCCTATACTGCAAGCCTAGTTGGCACACAACAATGAATGAATGAATGAAGGATTATCACATAACTATTACATTACAAATTAACCTTGACATTGCTGACGTGTAACAGTTTGTTTTCTATTCAATCTAATAACACCGTATTCTTGAAGAACACTAAGGATTTCCCGTTAGGCTGACCTCCTAGTCGAGACATATGATTCTCACCCAAGAGCCCCTTGATCAAAAAAATAGATGGGGACTGTAGGCCTTGCCAAACATGGCCTGTCGTTCCACAGATTTTAGTTTAGTTTTTATTTATCTTTATTCACACGATTTTTTTTAATTTTAATTTTATTTCCACTACTTTTAATATCTTACTAAACACAAGTATTATCAAGCTCCAGACTCATGATTTTGTATTTTTTGTGACCGTTTATTTATTCTACAGAATGATACAGTGTAGAATTTGATTTTATAATGTACTTTCACTCAGCGATGGGAATAAATAGATATATGCACTCTATAATTCGTCGGGCATAAGCCCTTTTCATGCATGGAATTGCAGTTCATATTTGAACCCTTACAGCATCCTAACTAACATTATTAGATTTGGCCATAATATTACATTTTACGTATGTAAAATAATTTGTGTGATTGCTTATAAGCAATTAATCACCATTATAAGTACGCAACCATATATAACTGTAATGAAGAATAATCAGAAATACTCAACATATTTTTTTGAATTTAAAAGAGATACCTGATTATATTTACTGCAATTACGTTTCTCATGATCACTCGAATGAATTTTGCTGCTCTAAATGCAGCAATGTAAATTGGGCATCATGAAGAATATCTTTTTACTGAATGCGCATATTCTTATTGACATGAGGTTACACGTTTAAAACAAAACTTATCTGTTGCATTAGTTTGAGTAAAATATAATGTCAAAAAATCATATTTATATCAGAATTTATTATCAAATTTCAAAGTCTAATTGTCAATATAACTTCCTGAAGTCATTTACATTGAAATATAAGACAATATGAGTAATATTCGTTAGCACTTCATTTTGGATACCATTACTTAAAGTCCCATTATCATATAATTGACTAAAAATATCATGCCTCTATTTTTCATTACTAACCATCTAAATATAGTGTGACCATCTTGTATATTTAAAGAGCATTTTTTATATATTTTAATGTCAGGTGCATGTACTTGATGCAACAATTTAATACTTTCTTGTATTCAGTATTGTGGTTCGTTTAAATACTGTAATTTTCCATTCCTATATACGAAGTGTGGAAATATTGTATAATGATTGTTTTGATAGCAGTGAGATCTTATTATTCTATTGAAGTGATTACTTTTGAAGACTTCTGTTTAGAAGTTCTTAGTTATATTTACTGTTGTATCATTAATACCAATCTCCAGAAAAAAAAGGTATGTTGCATCAACAGTTATTTTCTCAGGATAAATGTGAAGAAATCTTGGATATTGTATTTATATGACTAACATGGCATTCCAAAATATAAGTATATCTATTGGATATTACTTCAGAGCATTTGAATTCCAAAAAGTTTGAAAAAGATTTCATTTTTCATAGAATGAGTAATAAGTAGTTTTCTTTTGATTTAAAATGAAAATTTCTTAAAAAAATGATTATTTTTAATGTACATTAAAAAATATGCTACGCATATTTTCTAAGCAAATTTAGCATAAATTATACTTTCTTGCTCACAAGAGTTGGACTTATTTATTTGCTAATCGAAGTATGCAACATATTTTAACATAATTATAATGTCTGAGGTATGATATTTAACAATTCAATGATATTAAATTGTCATGTGAGCTAAAAATTTGTTTCTTAAAATAAATTTCGTGTGCTAAAATTTATTAACTTTACTCACGCAATTATTAACCCAGAATATTATATTTTGAATATATTTCAAAGTATGAAAATAAATTTACAGAAATGGCCACTATTACTTACAATAATAAAAATTCATTATTTTAATTATAAAGTATAATATCATCATCAAATACGTTAAAAAAATCAATTTGCATAAAGATAACATTCTAAAATATTTTTGTTAAAAAATAGTTAAATCAATACATTTTTTTTTTCATCGTGTTGTAACAAGACAGCGTAAAATAAAATTTAAGAGGTAATAATTTTTAAAAATACATTTGATTAAGTTTTTAAATTTACGTGATATGCTTCCAGTGAAAATTTCAAAATAAAAAAAGAAGTAAAACACAAGCAAAAGCAATTATATTATGAGGGACGACAAAACTTTTTTGTCTGAGATTTGAAGTAACGTGACTTTTAGATGCATTTATTTCTTAAGCAGACATTTTCTAACAGAAATTCAGTTTCTTTAAAGTATTTTTTAGACTTTAAATAAGAATGTTAAGAATAGGAACACGTGACATATTATCTCGGAATTTTATTTTTTTTTAATTTTTAACCGAGAAAGATAAAAATTTGTGTGAGGAAACATAATTTATTTAAATTAAATTTTCTTCCCTAGTGAGAGCTCATGCTTCTTACTTAAGATGACTAAATTGTGAGATAGGTTTTATATACTTGTATCTTTAAATATATACTATCTTGTATGACTTGAACAGTTCTGTAAAATTTATTTACTGTATTGTAATTTAAAAAATGTTTAATACTAGTTTATATTACTAGTTAGCAGATACTTCTTTAGTTGAATGCCATTCTATTAGATTTAATTTTTAAATTACAGTACTCATTGTTTTTTACAAAATTCATTTAACAACATATTTTTCTTCTTAAATCTCTCAAATGTAATTGAAGCAAAAAAAATATTAACAAAAAAACTGGCATTTATTAATCAAACACTACTAAACAAAGTACACTGTAATTATATAATATTTTGTTTTCTCTTGATATTTATATACATATTTTTCTCTATATTGTTAAATTTTGAGCGCAGATTTCTTGATATCTTTTTGTTTCAATTACAAACTTGTGGATTCATGTTATTTCAGATAAATACCGGTAAATGACCTTTTCCTATTATTCTTAAATAAAAAAATCTATCATAAGTTTAGTAAATAACTTGAAAAAAATGCACCTATTTTTATTTTACAGAGTTTATTTTAGAAAATGAACTTTATTTTTAATATACACATTTTCAAATTATAACTTTATCGTTTTACAATTTTATCAAAAACATTTTTGCTATTTTATTACTTCTTTCTTATATATATTCATAAAATAATTGCATCATATATATATTTGAAACTATGTGAAAATATTGGATGAATTGCAATTAATTATATTTAAAATTTTGAAAAATTTACTTAGTAGAAAATTTATTTCAATGGTTCTTAACTATGATGATATGAATATATTATTTTACAAAATGAATATCCATAAAATTATTAATTACTGGGAATTTTTCTTTTTAAAAAGCATTTCATCAAAATACTCATAAAAGTTAATAATGGCGTAATCAAAATTTGTAATTATTTTGAATTTTTCTATTATAATTTTTTGTTTTATATTAATTAATTTGAATTAGTTAGCTGAATTTATATAAATTAACTGTAGTGAATTATATTTCTGAATTTTTTAATCGATAACAAATATATTTTTATGAATATATTTTACACATTAGTTCGCAACAAAAACACCTCATTATTATTTGTTTTCATTTACGCTTTAAATGCCTTAAAATTACAGAGAAATAATTTTAACGGATTAAATTTATTCATGATGTAAATACATTTATTTTTACCGATTAGCTTTCTTCTGAAATATTATTTTTGCAAATATTTCGATTTAAAGTACTTGAAAATTATTTAAAAGTATATAATTTTAAATTTAAAAATTTAGAAAGATACCCGATGAGTTCTGTATGACATAAATAAGAGCTTATGCAAATAATTACGGGTCTTCAAATTTGTATTTTTTTCTTTTATAAAGACATTGCAGGTAACACAGCTAAGGTATATACATATATATATATATATATGTATACATATATATATATATATATATATATATATATATATATATATATATATATATATATATATATATATATATATATATATATATATATATATATATATATATATATATGTATATGTATATATATATATATATATATATATATATATATATATATATATATATATATATATATATATATATATATATATATATATATATATATATATATATATATATATATATATATATATATATATATATATATATATATATATATATATATATATATATATATATATATATATATATATATATATATATATATATATATATATATATATATACATGTATATACATGTATATATATATATATATATATATATATATATATATATTTATATGTATATATGTATATATATATATATATATATATATATATATATATATATATATATATATATATATATATATATATATATATATATATATATATATATATATATATATATATATATATATATATATATATATATATATATATATATATATATATATATATATATATATATATATATATATATATATATATATATATATGTATGTATATATATATATATATATATATATATATATATATATATATATATATATATATATATATATATATATATATATATATATATATATATATATATATATATATATATATATATACATATATATATATATATATATATATATATATATATATATATATATATATATATATATATATATATATATATATATATATATATATATATATATATATATATATATATATATATATATATATATATATATATATATATATATATATATATATATATATATATATATATATATATATATATATATATATATATATATATATATATATGTACATATATATATATATATATATATATATATATATATATACATATATATGTACATATATATGTATATATATTTATGTTGAAAAATATTTTTTTGTGCAATTTTCATTCATTAAGTCTTTAGATAATAAAATGTCAATTAAAATTATTTACAAAAGCATATATTATAAAGAAAATAATATACACTTACTAAATTAATTGGAAACTAATTAAATTTTTAATTGAAGAATTCTTAATTAATGTAAATTTTAAATATAAGGATAATATTTGGTAAACAACAAGTAGAATTTTCGTTTCCGTTTACTTGATACAGCCTCAAAATGTTGACAAAGGAATTTCTTTTATAGCTCAAAGAATAAAGTTATATATGATTTGTATATTTTCGATGAAATAAGCTTTTTAAATTTTGTATCATAAAGGATGATAATATCTGAACTCAAATAGATAATCTCTAACAAAAATTTTAAAAGTATTTCTTGATTTTTAAAACTGCAGGATAATATGTAAAACAACAACTAATTTTCTTTCACCTTAATTGATCATTAGATAAAATTTAGGTATTTTATCAGGTTTATCTGAAAACTTTATTAAGAAATTTAAATACATTTATTGTTAATGTCAAATAGGGCTTAATTTTTTTTTATAAATCAAAACATTTAACTTTTGTTTCCTTTTATTTAAACATTAATATAAATATATGATAATTACCATTAAATTGGTGTTAAAATATTTATAAAAATAAACATATTTTATAATCATCTCGTTTTAAAAAATATCATAGTTTCACGTAATTTGTATCGTAAATTTGCAAAAATCGCATTTCTTAATTAGAATTGAGGCTTCTTTATTCACAGCAGAAAAAGGTAGTCTCCTTATAAACTATTTTGTTAGTTTGAGAAACGATGACTTCCTTTTCGTTCCTAAATGATGAGGCTAATAAACATCAAAATAAATATGAATAAACCGCATGAATATATCAACCAATACGCTATTTGAAAAATTTTCGTAAATTTATCAAAATCATTAATATGATTCGGATTGTTATTTGCCTTCATTTTAATAACAATATTATTTGAACATTTGAAATGAGAGCTAAATTATAGGATTCGAATCAATAGGTGTCGCAAAATGTTTTGTTGTCCGTCATCTATTTCATAATTGCAAAAAACTGTTTTTGTTCTTATTTTTATTATTCTTGCACATAACAATTAATATCTTACTTTAGAATTCAAAAGTTTATATGTTAATTAAGTCATATTTTCCCAACTGTCATAATTATGAAATTCCAGACTTATTTACTAATTTTCAAAATAAGATTTGAATATTTATGTTTGAATCTATACGAAGTGTATTATTTGGATTTAAAATAAAGATTAAACTGTTTTGGAGGTTTCATGCATAAAATATGAAAAGACACATTTCATTACCTAACTGATGTTTGTTTATTGAATGAATTCAAATATTTTGCACTATTTTACTCCTCATGCATTTTACAAATTCTCTGCCTGAAAAGGTTCAAAAGAAATTTAATAATGCCTATTTATTTTATTTTGATTATAAAAATTAACATAATAGTCTACCTTTTGAGGAAAATTAGGATTTACAATTCTGCAATTCTGAATATATATATATATATATATATATATATATACATATATATATATATATATATATATATATATATATATATATATATATATATATATATATATATATATATATATATATATATATATTAGGCTTCACGTTTGCTTTGCTTATACCCATGGGAATTTAAATGTGCATGTATACCATTTATAAGATATATGTAAGAAAAATATTATTTATCAAAAATACATAAAATAAATAAATTTAATCATTTTCAAATTTCGCTCATAAATATATCTACCAATAAATTATTTTGTTCTATATAATTTAAATTTTTATCCTGACAGCTTATCAAAATTCTAAACTTTTACAATGAAAACACAGTTTTCTTAGAAAAAAGCTGTATTAGAGAAATTTGGATGTTTTTAATATTTAGTTTTAAAATAGCTTTTATAACATTTATTTTAAAATGCGTAACGTTTACCCGTAGGTATATCAAAGTATAATATTTTTTATCAGTTTCAAAATAACAAAACTATAAATATATTATTTAAAAACAGATTAAGATTATGTACTAAATATGTAATATTTTCATACTCATTTAATAAGTTTTACAATGTCGTTAATAAATATTTTTAAACTCATATAAATGTGTCTAAATTAATGATTAAACATGTAAAAAGATTTAAAGGAACTCATTAAACATGTTTATTAGTTTGTTTTATTTATTAGCATATTTTAATTTCAATACTATTAAGTGTAAAAACAACGTTATAAAACATTCCATTGTCCTATTAATATGTATCGTTAAAAAATTAAGAACCCTCAACTATAGGTAGAAACTTTTAATTTACTTAAATTGAATAAAATGCATGTTCATACTGATTAATAGATTTTAAAATTATTATAAAATTACTTGCACTAAAGTTAAGATACAGAATTTGTTAAATATGTATTTTTATTCTGTTTTCTATTTTTAAGAAATTTATTCTAAAACATATGTATAATTTACTGTATTATTAAAATTAGGAGTATTTTCTTAACAAAGGTTTATTCTTTCGCAATGAAATATAGACATATATTTTCCATAATTTATTTTTTTCGCTTTTATATTTTTACAAAATAGTTGCAAGCATTTTAATTTTGATAAAATGTTTATGGATTTTAAATTTAAGTGCTATAAAGAAGGTAAATTGTGATATTATGGGTAGAATTCTTTAGATTTTAATTATTTAACTAATTCTCTCTCTTTCTCTCTCTCTAATTTCATAATCAATTGCTTAAATGTTTATATTTCTAACAATTCAAACCAATTTTAATAACAATAATAGTACATGTAAGATCGAAAAAACTATGGTTCACTGGAATGACGTAATTGAGCCTTTAAATTTTCTTCTATTAAAATATCAAAATTAATCGATGTTTCTAAAATATCCACAGAAGTAGTTTACATGAATCAGGGTATATTCCCTTAAAAAATTATACATAAGTTTTTAAAGGATTTATCATTTGATGCAAGCAACATGCTGTGTTTACTATATCTTCCGTTAGTGGTTAAGCGTTCCTTCAAGAAACGTCATTTTGATTTCACGTCATTTCACTCATAATTCACGTCATTTTGATGGCTTAGTTTCTAAAAAAAGAAAGCAATAAAGATTATTAAGAACTCTACTTTAATAAATACTAGTCTAATGAGATAAGTTATATATTGTGAGAATAAAAGGAATCATGTAATGGCTGACAGTGTTTCTATTGCACCAAATAACATGGAAAATTCAGCAGATAATGTTTAATTAGAGTAATAATGCAAGTGAAGAAGGAAAAGTAATTCAGAATTAACAAAAATAAAATTTAAATATTGGACAAGGAATATAAATTTATAGAATACAGAATTTCTTTCAGGTGCATCCAAAAAACTATGAATGAAAAAACGCTTTTCCAATAAAGTTGTTTGCAAAAATTTAAGAAAACTCATAGTGGTCTTTGAACATCACTTGAATAGGTAAAACTCATTTTTTACAACATAATAACGTTAATTAGCAAATCAATAATATTGTTAAACATGGGGATACATAAAATTTCAATCTGCACTGCTAATTTCCATCTACTACAGAAGATCCATCTATTCAGACAATATTGCGCGATAACATGGGTGTACACACACACACACACACACACATATATATATATATATATATATATGAATGTTAGCATATGGAGTTAACTTATTCTGATCGAACACATCTTTGGTAATTTTGAAAATAAACATAAATTTTCAGATTGTTTTTGTAATTATTAAATATTTTTGATTTTATAATTACTATTTCTTACATTTGCTGATTTTGAGGTTTCTATAATCAGAAACTTGCTTGAGTTGTTTACTGTTATCCATTTTTTAAAAAAAAAATTATGTATTCTGAATGATGCACAAAATATTCATAATTTTGTTTCTTTTCATGTTGCCTTATATAAAATAATGTTTGTTATTATTTAAGTATTATTTATTGATATTGTAAGTGCTTCATATTTTTCACTGAGAAAGCATTTTAGCTTGTAGGAAAATCCAAGCTTCTAACCATCGTTACCAATATACACACACACACACACACACACACACACACATACATATATATATATACATATATATATATATATATATATATATATATATATATATATATATATATATATATATATATATATATATATATATATATATATATATATATATATATATATATATATCATCACTAACACTGACTCGTTGGTACATTAGAAACATAAAGGAATGTATTTTAATAATATTTTTAAAATTAATTAGTAATAAATAATTATACTTGGAATGAATCTTCTTCAGCATTAGTGAATTGTATTCATGTTTACCAAGGAACTCTCTCTGAAACATAAGAGTTCAATGGCTATCTATGTATATGGCAATTATGATACAATCGTCTTTCTTTCTCGAAATCTTCTCACATAAAATTTACTTATATTAAACAATTAAAATATAATATCGAGTTTAATTTAGTAAAAATAAGTTAATTATTTTTCCTATAAATGTAAAATACGAGGTTTGACCGGAAAATACGTATAAAAGTCGAATAATTACATTACAGTTTGCAGTCATCACCAGGTGGCACTGCTGTTGTAACCATTCCCATCAACGCTCAGCTCGAGTCAGACCACTCTGCGTGTAAATAGGAGTGTGCGGCTGCTTGTTGAAATTTACCTTTTTTCACCTGCCGTTGGTATGAAGTTCTCTCTGATTGGGGAACGCGCATCAACATCAAGTTTCTTGCAAAGCTGGGCAAATGGCCGTGAAAATGGCCAAAAGGGGGCAGGTGGATCCTTCATCACGACAATGCGCCTGCTCACACGTTGCTCGTTGTGCGTGAGTTTTTGGCCCGAAGCTCAATAACCGTGACAGAGCACCCGCCTTATTCACCCGATTTAGCCCTTTGAGACTTCTTGTTCCTAAAATACAAAATGGTGCTTCGGGGGCGGCACTTGGGAGATGTGGAAGACATCAAGGCAGAAACGACACGGCAACTGAACAGCAAGCATCACAACTGAAGACTTTCAGCAATGTTATCAACAGTGGAAAGGGCGTTGGCAGAAGTGTATCTCGTCTCAGGGTGAGTACTTTGAAGGAGACCATATTGAAATACCTGAATAATTGTATAAAGTTATTATTCACATTTTATACGTATTTTCCAGACAAACTTCGTATATGCCAAATTAATGAAGTTATCAATTAGGAGTAACTTTAAATATCGCAGTCTATATACATATACATTAAATACTTATAAACAATAATTTAAACGTTCTCAAAATTAAAAAAAATTGATGAAGCAAACATTTCAAAATAAATTATATTAGATAAACAACAGAAGGGAGATAAGTTTTTTTAGAAATAGGATCTCATTATTTAAAATAAAGTTTTACTGGATAAGCCAAACAAACTAAATGAAACATTTTAATTAAAAATCTGATATAGAGCCATTTTTTACATTTATTAATTTGCATTTATCACAAAAGAACAATCAAACAAGCACTTGAGTATTTTTTCAACACGAAACTCTTATGCCCTCAGGAAAAACATATTTCAGATAGAGTCATTAGAGTAATCAGGCACGATATGTAGCTTCTTAAGCATGCATAATTAAATAACATCTTAGGATACTTAATTTTCCGCAAAATTTATGAATAAATAAACTGAATTAATTCCCCTGAGTTTTTATGACTTTAGCAAAACCGAAACAAATCGTGTTTAATGGAATGCCGAACTTTTATGTCTTACGTAGGCAAATAAATATTAAAGTGTTGAAAATAAGACAAAATTAAAAACAGATAGAAAAATATTTATGAGTATTATTATTGACTAGTATAGTATATTAAAAAATTAATTGTATAGAATAATTGTTTCATTTCATTTTTTCATATTTCATTTTTAGTATATGGGTCTAAAAATTGTTAATTTGATCAAAATGTTTATTTTTTTATGAAACATTAGTACTGAATTGACACTTTTCGTTTTTACATAGTACTAATATTTTACTGTTTTATCATAATAATGTATATATACAATGCACTTGTCGTGGTACCAAAATAGAAAAGTTATTACCATTTCTTAATTTATTTTTAACTATACTTATTAAATTGTTTACGTAAAAAATAAATTACATTTAAGTATTCTAATAATTCAAGAAGCTAAGAGCTTATGTTGAAACCTTAATGTAAAATTATGGTTATTAGAATAAATTATGAGCCCTATAAGGAAAATTTATAAAGATATAAATTAAATGAATTATGCAATTCGTTGAAATGTATAGTTATCAAAAATTATCTTACGTAAGAAAATTAATTTCAGATAATAATTTCACGGTAAATTACAAAAGTAATTACCGACTACAAGAAACTTATTCATTGTATCAAATTGACGAAAAAACAAAATGTATATTTATATAGCTCCAAATTAACCAGTAAATGCAAATAAAAATATTCTAAGATTATTTTATATTGCAATTCTTAACCAGATATATTTTTTGCATATATAATTATTTTTATAAATTATAAGATAAGTTATGTTATATAATTACTGAATAAAAATAATATCCTTTTATGAAGACAATAATACAGATAATACAGTTAAATTGTTAAAGTTAAATAATAAAAAGGGAAAACTGTTTCTTTAATATATATTACATACTCCACTGAAAAATAATGGATTTTTTTTCGCATTTTTTAAGGTGCATGTGACAGCCAATATCCCTCTTTTTTATATAGAGCATTTTATGCTCTATATAATATGCTCTATATGCTCCCATAGCATTTTATGAGAATAACTACAATCAAGTTTTATATTAATGTTCTGTTGGATCCTGTATGTTATGTTTCCAAGCACCATACATACATAAAGTGTAACATTTCAAGAAAAAAGCATTTTTATATTATTTTCAACTACAATCAATGTAAAAAATTTCAAAAAAATTGTTTTCATAATGTTAAGTGCAGCTTATAATAAAATTTCAACAAATTCTGAAATTATAGATTTTTTATTTCATATCCAATATGCATACATTTATTCCTCATATATTTTCATAAAACATATAGCCAATTAAAATATTAGACGAGTATATTTGATTATTTAACAAAATTAATTGATATATTTTATTAAGGTTAAATACTTATATATTACTGTAAAATAAAACAAAAGTAGATTTTTTTAAATCATGACTTAATACAAATTTTAAAATTTAATATTTTTTAAATCAGAAATTTTTTATGAAATATTTTTACATTTTTGTTTAATGACATCGTCCACGTAAAATGTTACTAATTGATTTTAATAGAACCAAATGAATTAAAATTATATAACAACTATAATGCAGAAAATATTTTTTCTCAAAGTATTAATTGCAGTGTCAGAATATTATATTATTATTTCAGGAAAGAGTTGAAAAGTACATAATATAACTGAGCATAATGAAAAAAGTGTGCAGTTATTTTCTTGTGAAAAACATTTATTGAATATCTTGTATTACAAAATGTAAATAATAAAGTGTCCTGAAACAATGTAAATTAAATTTGTGTGTCCAAAAATGTCTAAATTATTAACTTAAATTCGTATATTTTTTGTGCAAAGGATGCTTTTTGATATATAATTTAAATTAAATTTTATTATTTTACATACATGATATCTTGCTTACATATTATTCTAGGAAGAAATAATTATTTTCAATTTAAAACTATGAAGGCATGATTAGTTTCCTCTTTTAAATGAAATTTAAAACATAGCTTAGGAAGGTGTGAAGATTATCTTTAAGAAAAAATGCGTCTTTTCTGGTATAATATTAATAGAAAACCTTTTTTAATTGTTTCCCTTGTTCCGGATAATAGAAAAAATAAAAAATTCAATATAATGTATCATTATAATAATAAGTCATTAAAAACCAGCTCTTTCGAAAAACAAGAAAACAAAATAGAAGAAAAAATATTAAATAATAATAGATAATGATTTAACAAAAAAGAAAATTCTTACGCTGAATTCATTTTACTTTTCATTAAAAATAGCTTATTTAAAGAAACTATAAAATTTTAATTAATATCACATATATATTTACATGCTTTAGTATCAAATATTTAAAAATTCTCCATTATTTTATTGATTTTGATACATTCAAATCTTCTGTTCAAAGTGTATTCTGAATAGTTTAATTAACTATTTGTATCATGTGATTATGTGAAGTATATGTCCAGTACGGATAAATATACTGAGCTTTTGAAGTCACTATGAACTAATACACATTAAAGAATTTATCCTATATGAGAAAATTAAGCACATATATTTATATTTACATTAAATGTAATATATATTTATATTTAGTTATTTAATGTGATGCTATATAAGGAAAGAAGAATTGCAGATTTAAGAATAATTTTTGATACATTCATACATAAATAATATGAAGTAAATAAACAAAAACAAAATCTCAGGCAAACCAAGGCCTACTGAGCACATATAATTTTTTCCTAATCAAGTGAAATGGAGTGCGAAGCACATATCCATCCTAGGTGGTCAGCTTAACACAAAACACCCTAACATTATAACCCACATACACAAGTACATTTATGTTGTTGTTGTTGTTGCTTATCCCCGACTGGCGTGACAGTACCATCACACCAGCACCATGAATCCAAAAATAGTCAGTCTCTCAAGCACCACCTCAGGTCTCAATTCCATGTCTCCTCTCTCACACCCAACGCACTGAAAAATATGAGATGGGGAGGCCTGAACCACTCGACATTTGGGACAGAGAGGGTGGACCTTGGTACCAGAGACGTGTCTCTGAGCAAGCAGGTGGCCACTTCGTAGTCTTGTCAGAGCCGTTTGGCTGCATCTCTTGAGTTTACCCACTAGTGCGGAACGAGGATGTTTGCTTGTGATGTTTGCATTCGTGGGTAGGAACGCAATCCCTAAAAGTAGCATTGATAGTCATTCTAACTTTAGAGGTCAGCTCTGAGGACGACAAGCAGTCTCTAATAATGTTATTCTGTAGGCTTCAATCCTTGGCTAACTGATCCGCAACTTCGTTCCCATACACATTAAGTACATTATTTACTCAGTTTATCACTACCTAGAGCCACATCTTTCCTTGTATTTTCCTTGTAAAAAATTTTTATCACTTGAAAAACGATGGACTAAAAGTATAACCAAGTGAATTCAAATACGTCATGTAGTAAATATTAAGCCGCTTAACTTGTCTGGTGATCAGCGTACCTGACTGCGGACAAGGAGGTCCTGGGTTCGAATCCCGGTTTGGGCATGGATGTACTTTCTCTCTATCTCTATCCTATCTTTGTCCTTTCCTTGTATGATTGGGTTGTGAATGGTTGCCTACCCTATAAACGGGTACCTATGGAATGTGTGTACTGAAGAAGTCGGACTCCACACCAAATATGGTTCAGTTGGAAAAGTGGAGCAGCGCACCCCATATTGTCAGCATAGCTGGCACACGACAACAACAATATCATTCCCTAGAAAGCATGAAATGTTCTGTCTACTTGCCCACCCCAAGCACCGAACCACAGTCCCATGCTCTTGGTAGTTCTAGAGAAGCGCTACCATTACGACACCGATCTTCCCATAAATATCATTAGTAAAGTATAAGGAATTTAACATTCAGAAACACTTATAATAATGCTGGTGAATTCCATTATCCCATATTGAAAACTTGAAAATGTTTCAAGCATTCGTAAAATAAAATTTAACTAAATATATGTGAATAATTTTAACAAAATGTATGTAAATATTGAACATAATGCCTGTAAATATCATATACTTAGCAGTTATTTAAGTATTTTTATTATCAATGAAAACTAATTCAAATATATAATGTGAATAGATTTATTAGTTAAGCCCACACTTCTAATAAGCAAATATAAATCAAGATCAAACAAGATAAATGAAAAAGAAAAAATTTCAAAATACTCTCTGTCTAAAATTTTATAATTTTCATTACATAACTAACATGAAACATAAAAATAAATAAAACTCAATTAAGAAGAACTAATCCAAAGAAAAATTATATAAAGCATAAAATTAAATTATTTCTTTATTTATTATTAATTATTACAAACTATATAAATAAATAGTTCATTATTCCTTATAATTTTTGATTTTCTTAAAACCAAAATAAATTAATGAAATCAAAGAATTCAAAACATGAAAATATGAATTATAATAATTATTATAAATGTATTTACATTAAATGTCTTAGAATTTCTCACAATAATTTGTTTATGAAACAAAAATAATCAAGAGATATATAAACTGTTGCAACTTAATTTACAAATTTACAACCCTTGCAAGATTTAATTGCAGAAGCTTAAAAGATGTTTCAAATACACAACAAATATATAAAAGTTATTATGTTGTTGTTATGTGCCAGCTAGGCTGGCAATATGGGGTGCGCTGCTCTATTTTTTCAACTGAACCATATTTTGGTGTGGAGCCCGACTTCCTCAGTACACACATGCCATAGGGACCCGTTTTTAGGGTAGGCAACCATTCACACCTCATTTATACAAGGAAAGCACAAAAACAGGATAGATAGAGAGAGAAAGTACATCTATGCCCGAACCGGGATTCAAACCCAGGACCTCCCTATCCGTTGTCAGGCACTCAGACCACTAAAGAGGGCGGGTGGCAGAATTTATTATGTATAATATATATACTATATATATATATATATATATATATATATATATATATATATATATATATATATATAGTGTGTGTGTGTGTGTGTGTGTGTGTGTGTGTGTGTGTGTGTGTGTGTGTGTGTGTGTGTGTGTGTGTGTGTGTGTGTGTGTGTGTGTGTGTGTGTGTGTGTATATATATACATATATATATATGTATAGATAGATAGATAGATAGATAGATAGATAGATAGATAGATACAGATATACATGTCTAATAAGGGTTTAATTTTACTTAAAGTTTCCACGATTATTAAAAGAAAAACTCATTTTTTTCAAAACATGAGGAAAGCTTCAATTTCTTATTTTGTTGATCATTATGAATAAGAGAGAGGAAGTGTATTAAAAAATTTTATATTTGAAAGACGTCTTCCACACAGACAATTATAGTAATATTACAATTTAAAATTATTAAAATTACATATTAGTGTTTCTTCATCAAAACATATTTTAAGTTTTATCATAATAGGATCTAGAATTTCCTTAATTTCATTTTAGGCAATTTCCTCAGATTTATTTGAACCTGAAAACATCTTCGATTATCAGGAGGTAAACATAAACTCATTTTGTATGATCATAAAAAGAAACTCGGGACCCTATCTTTTTTGGATGTTGTAAACTGTAATCTTAAATCATGTTCCAACGTGTAAACCCAGTGGAAGATCAAGGAGAAAGTGGTAAACCCTTTTGAACGAACTCCAATTACTAATAATTCTTCGGGATTCGTTTCTTGGGAGCCAATTGAGAAGATGCATCTCTTATTTCAAGTATTTTTCTGAGACTTGCGTGATTCATTTTAAGACTTGACTTTTGCTGCAACATAACTTAAATTTATTTATTTACTTCTGTTCTTTTATTTATGTTCTAGGTAATATTGAAGTTTGTTCTGGTGGAAGCTATCACATGTGAAATAAAAATCTTATTGCTTCTTATTTACTTTATTTGACTTTTATATACGTTCTTCTCTCTTGCAGCTTTACTGACTTTGATTGGTTAAAGATAACAATAAATAAATCTTAGTATACTTTATTTGAAGGCATGTAATGCGTTTTAACGTAACTTGAGATTTTGATTTGATTGGATCACTCGGATAAAAATTAAACTACATCCGAGATGTTTATTTAATATCAAAAAGAGTTTGTGTAGTTTTTTCTTTTACTTTGAGAATTTCTTGGAGGATAATGATTATAAATTCAATCAAATAAATTCAATTCAATTATCAAGTATACAAGACTGGTAATAGAAATGAATTTTAAAAAAATGAAAATATGTAAAAGTTTAAAATAAAATTTAAGTTATTTATATGAATTAAAGGCGTTAAGATTGTTCATTAGTTAAACATTTTTAAAGTACATAAAAAGTTTTTTGTATAAATGATAGAAATAAAACTGAAATTAAAGACTTATAAAACGTTTATTATCAATTTATTATAAAATTATCCCAAGAAATTTACTTTTCTGCTAAACTTTTAATTAAGTTTATTTTTCTTAAAAATTGTATGTATAATAAAGTTTCCGTGATGACCATATCTTTAAAATTATTTTTAATTTTCTTTATGATAATTAAAAGTATCATAAAATATTATTAAGGTCTTCATTATTACTTTATTTAAAATATAGCAACTGTTAACAAACATTTAAACTGCATTTTAACTTTCATCTTTAAGACTTTTATCCTTAAGATACTGGCTCACAAATAGAAGCTATTAATTTTAAAAAAATGGAATTATATAAGTTTTCAAAAAGTTATGACTAAATAATTTTCTGTTTGTTTATTTATTTGCATATTGATTTAAAAAGTAAAATCTTTTTTATTAAACATTTCAGGAAAGTTATACTGAATCATTTAAGTGAATGCATTTATTAATTAAGAGAAACAAACATTAAAAATCTGTACCTAGTTCAAAAATTGTGTTGAAATTAATTTGCATTGATGCTATCATATAAATTATTTTGAGAAGTAACAAGAATTAAATAGTTAGAATATTTTTACAACTAGTTTGGAATTTGAACTCCTTAATACTTAACTTGAAATAATTATAATAATCCACTTGCATAACATTCAAGAAAGAAAACTAAATTTATGAATTTTTTAACAAGATAGTTAAATTGTATTGATTCTCTTCTGAAGAGAACAGTTTTTCTACAACATTTCTTCTTAAGAAGTAATTAATTAACATTTGAATTTGATCAATTATATATATATATATATATATATATATATATATATATATATATATATATATATATATATGTATATATATATATATATATATATATATATATATATATATATATATATATATATATATATATGCTTCAGGCACATTATTCAGATTGGCTTCACCTGGAAATCTCAGAAGATGAATAAAGTTTAGAAGATTATTAAACCAATCATCAAGGTAATATTTTGAAATTTCTAGGAAAGATAATTTGCGTATAATTCCGTCTGAAATAGATCTTAATAGTTCAATTATATTGAACTTGTGTAATTATGTGGACGAAGATAAGCATTTAAGCTGACCTGGAATGAGTCCTAATGCATGAAGTGGAGCATTCATCCTGGAAAATTCCATAACCTACAGAAACAAAGTTAGTGTCACAGAATGGACCTCGTCAGATAAAGTTTCACTATATTCTCCTCTCTTATCCTGTTTAAATTGAATTGGGTTATCAGAATATATACCATGAACGATTCAACCCGAGTGTTAAAAATTTTAGGTCAGTTGTTCCCATTTAATAATTGTTGTACCAATTTGCATTCATTCTTGTCTCTTTCAAAGCTCTTCTTGTACTTCTAATAATTTGATTTAACTAAACTAAACTCTGTGCCATGACAGCCCATGTGGACCAAGGCCTATATTGCCCATGTCTGTTTTCTTGACCGAGATGCATTTAGGTAGGAAGCATATGGCCCGATTAGGTGGTCAGTCTAATGCGAAACCCCTAGTGTTTAGTTCCCAAGTATGCTAGGTACTTAGTTCCCAAGTATGCCAAGTATGCTAGGTTTGAACTCCCATGGTTTTCAGTTGGAATTCCCATGCCTTTCCCCAAATGGATGAAAAACCGAGTCAATCTTACCCAGACCGAGGCTCAAAACTCGGACATGTTTTCGGAACGCGAAATGCTACCACTAGGGTACTGAGATTACTAATTTGTTTTCGAGCCGATTTTGCCTCCCAATGTATATGCTATCATAACATTTCTTATAGAACCTCCAGAAACATCAAAGACTCAATATGCTACTTTTACGCTTATTCCAGGTAGACGAGTATCTTAATTTGCCCACTTTGGAAACCTAAGAGAGCCGACATTTTACACTGTGAGGCATATTACTCTTACTCTGTAAAAGACCTCATAGTACCAGAATGTATACATTTATCATCATCATATTATTATAGTTGGTTAAAATTCCAAATCTCATTGCGTTAAAGAAATTGGTAAGTTTCAGGAATCCATTTGTAATTTCGCATTCTTTTGCAGCTAATTGTATTACAGTGTTGGGGATATCTGTATACATTACTCTTTATAAGTAGAATGTAAATTGTTTAAACTTTATTTTTTTTCTAGCAAAGTTTTAGCCACACTTAAAAACAGCTCTACTATAAAATTAATTTCTCGATTTAAATTATAATTAACAAAATATTAATTTACTATTCTTTAATCAGCATGCACCAATCGCAGAATTCTTTAAAAATAATTTAATTATGCAAAATTTAAAAATTAGACTTTCCTGTTGTATATTATTTATGATATAATGTTTAGAGTTTACTGAAATCATTCATTACATTTCATTTTTAACATCTCCCATCGTTAGGAATATGATTAATATAATTCAAATTACTTTTTTAATCTAAGTTCTTTACTTCAGTTTTATGTAAATAACGACCATGAAATAAGACAAAATATTTGGAATAATGCTTCGTATCATATAATGCAACAACAATTAAGATATAAGCTTCTTTATGTGACTTTCTTATCTATTGTGTATGTTTCATAAGTAATATGACGCATAGGAATATGTTATTGAAACATGTCACTTCGAACATTTTAACAAAAGTTCTCTTATTAATGATTTTTAAACATTTATTCTCCTTGTATTTTGCTGTTATTAAGAATTAATTTAAAATATTTGGAATAGCAGTAAACAGAATTAATTCAGTTTATCCGCTTGTTTTTGTAAGTAATAATGTAACGAATTTGAATACATTAGTTCATTGCATTTGAAATATTAGACTCTATATTTAATAAATTCACAAATTTAGTAAATTCATACATATATAATTATTTAAATATTACAATTAAAAAATTCGTTTAGAATTTATAACAAATTTGTTAAATAAACATCAAATGTAAATATGGATGATTTTTTACAGATGTATAAAAACTAGAATTGCAAAATAAATGAATTCTTTGAATTAAAATTTCACTTCTGAATCATTTACATTATTTTAAAAATGTCAAATATATATATTCCAATTTTACATCATTCATATGATTAAATTTATTGTAAATGTAAGTTGCTATCATTGTAATGTAAGTTGTTAAATAAATGTTTTAGATAAGTTGCTATCGCCGTTTATCTAAAACATTTATTTTGGAAAGAAAAACATCAAACTTTACTTGTTTCGTTATCACAGATTTTATGAGAATATTTTCAAAAGTAATTATTTAATAATATAAATTGTCTATTTCTATGCTGGTATAGATTAAATAGCAGAAAGAAAGACATAATAGCTTATAAGAATTAATTTAAAATACAGTAGAACAGCGGATACACAAGCAAAACAAAATACGTTTGAACATGATATTTAATAATTAGCTTATTTAATTCTCAAAAACTTATTGATTCTAAGTATTGATAAAGCAAGAATCCATTAGAAAAAAACAACCGGACTCTTTACACCGAGAATCCGCATGCCAAAGTAAAAATTCAATATCCTCTTTAATTTGTAAGGTTTAAAAGAAAGATCGTAAAGTAGATTTAGATATCCAAAGTACTTTTTTTTAATAACGGCGGGCACTTGGGTGACTAACTCTTCGCCACAACAAGGCCGGAAACTGCTACTCATTTATCGTTACCCAGCGGGCACCTGTGAACCAAGTCACGGAGGCGAGTAGCATTACCCGCGTCATACCACCACAGACCCGTTTATAGGGCGGGCCACATTAATACATCAACACACAAGAAAGGACAGAGAAACACAGAGAGATAGTAAGATCCATGCCTGAACCGGGATTCGAACCCGGGACCCACAGCTCAAGAGTCAGGAACGCTAACCACTCAGCTATTGGTTGGCATCCAAAGTACTCAAAATGCATTATTGTTGCATGTATTTTATTGTATATGAAAGAGGGGGACGATCATAATTGTGATTGAAAATTTGTACACGAATACTGAAAGATTGAGAAATGCTGCAGTAGTATAAATGTAAGTGATGCAAATGTCTTAATTTACCCATAATGATGCATCTTATATAAACCTTTTCTCAGTATGAAATAAATATTCATATAAATTTTTAATAACTAACAATTATGCGTTCATTAGATAATTCTGCTTCCAGAAAACTAAAACAGTCGTATAAATTTCATATAAATCTTAATAATTCATATGATTTAGAGGGAATTTATTAAAATATTCCAATAATTGAAGCAAATTAAATTACAGAATAACCTATTTGTATTAAATAAAATTAAATTCTTCAATAACAAATGATAAATTAATTTTTTTAAATAAATTTTTATAATAAAATGAATGGAAAAAATTTTATATATACTCGTATTGAAAGGTATGAAAGGTATTGAGTTCATGATATACTTATATTGAAAGGATTTTAATTTTTAATTTTAAAAGCAAAAAAAATATTTTCAAAAATAATAAAGATAAGTTTAATCAATGGTAAGGTTTTCTTTATCAATACAAAAACTAAATTTAAAACTGTCGAATATTTTATACGTTACAATGTACTATAATATAAATTTCAATTCTTTTTTAATTCAGCTATATTTTCGATGTAATGTCGTAAGAGTACGTTATATGCAGTATATTTAGCGTGTTTAATATAGACAAATAAACAAGAATTAAAAAATTTTGATAATGGCGTTTGATGATTATATGATAGTATTTTTACTGTTTCGCAACATTCCTTATGTAAAAATTCTTCTATTCATTTCTTAATTTATTATAAAATTTTTTTTAATATAACTGTTGGTCCGCGGAAGGTGCTTTATTTCAATTTTTTTATTTGCGAAAACAAAAATATCTTCCTGAGTACCAAGGAATACCACACAGGGCCCGAAGGTACACCAAATGTACTACATAGCAAATCCAAATAAATCATGATATGAAAAAAAATAAACCACCAAATTATTCTATAATAATTTATAAACATTTAAAAAATTTATTTATTTATAATTCAAAACAATTTCTTAATAACTTTTGGTGATAGAGAAAAAGCTTTTTATAAAAATGTCGCTGTGATCAGAGAAGAACACACAAAATGCTTCTAAATACAAGTCAGGAATATGATAAATTACTGACTTTTATGATTTAAGTTACAATAGTAAAATAAAAGAATTAATAATGTTTTATCTTATTATATATATATATATATATATATATATATATATCCCTTTTATGTTTCTAGAAATAAAAAGCTCAAACTGTTCAGAAATTTTAATATACCTTGAACTGTATATATTAGGTTGGTGCGTATGAAATGTCGGATTCTCTTTACATGCGGACGTTTTCCTCCCTGTTTTCGTTATACTTTTGTATTTGGCATAACCTCATTCATACTCGTATTGTCCATTGCCAGAGACTCATTTCAGCAAAATAGGTTTTCTCGAAGGTCTTCCCTTTTTTATTTCTTTTGAGTTTATTGCCGATATGAATTCTGTCGACATTCGCGTCATTTTCTTATATGAGTACAAACTTGGTAATAGTGCTGCAAAAGCTGCTCGCAACATAAACCAAGCGTTTGGAGAGAATACGGTTAACGATCGGAAAGTGCAGCGTTGGTTCGAAAAATTTCGGACTGGCGATTTTTCACTGCAAAATGAGCCGCGCGGAAGACCCAAAACGTTTGTGAAGAATGATGACCTGAAGGCTCTAGTGGAAGCGGATCCAGCCGTATCCACGAGGGAACTTGCTATCAGGATGAAAGTTGACCATACAATGAATGATATTGAGACACCTTTCTGAGATTGGCAAGGTTAAGAAGATGGACAAGTGGGTACCGCACGCACTGACAGAGCGAAATAAGCTGGATCGGTTAAACGTATGCTCATCATTGCAGCATCCACCATATTCACCGGATCTCTCGCCGACCGATTTTCATTTTTTCAAGCATTTAGAGCTGTTTTTAAGGGGCAAACACTATGAAAATGAAGACAGTCTAAAAAACTCGATATCAGAGTTTATTAATTCTAAAGACCAAAATTTTTTTAAGACAGGCATCTACGCTTTAAAATCTCGTTGGGAGAAGTGTATTGAAGCGAATGGAGCATACTTTGATTGAATAAACAGTTTTTAAAGAAAGATATGCAGTTTTATACAATCACTTAAGAATCCGACATTTCATACGCTCCAACCTAATATTTATGATAGTTATATCATGAAAAATATTTTTAAGAAAATAAAATTAAGGATTTTAAAGGCCTATTTATAAGATATTTTATACATATCTAGACATTCAGAACATTCTTCAGAACACTGTAACGAGTTTTCTCATTATTTCTCTTCCGTTTGATGATATTGACATTAAAACAACTCTTCACCCCAAATTACAACTTATGATGTGCTAATGCTGGAATTCTGTCTCCAGGGTGACCCTTCCCTAAGAAGAAAAATCATTTTGAGTGGTACCTTCAATTAACTCGAAAATAATTAGCCCTCAGATTGAAATCGCTGCCCCCAAAGTTTCGGAGGGGGATGCAAAAAGATCTTTTCTTCCAAACTTCACATACTCTTCCACCCTCTGACGAACATCTGTTACTTAAATTAAGGCGATCAATATCGGCTTTGAAATTAAGATTTTTCCTCCTCTCCGCCAATGGTAATTTATCTGTAATTGCATTTTTAGATGAGAAAACGAAATTGCAGTTTTAAAATCGGATTTTGTTTAATTGTGATAAAGCCGCAGCAATCGGCTTTCTTTTAAGATTATTAGATGCACATTGTAGATCTTATTTGTGGACTAGAAGTATTTTAAATGTATTCGTGAACAAATAAATTTTAAATCATTGCGTATAATATTTTTGAAGGCTTTAAATTTTGAGTCCTTTAAGATTGAAATGTAAGTTATTAATTTTTAAATACATATGTTTAGAGTGTCGATATTTTTATATATTTGTAAATTTTCATTTCATTGATATTAAAAAAAAACGTCCTAATATATATATTTATTTTTAGAAATTATTACTAGTAAAAAATGTGTTCAGCATATAATTAATTTTCATTAGTAAATATAAAAGCTATTAATTAAATATAAAAATTAGAGTATTTGCCTTAACGAAGTCATATGTCATTCATTGCTTACTTGTCGTTTTAATGTAACTTTTTGTACTGTAAGACTATAATTTGAAAAATTTTAACATTGACTTAAAATATATTTCAAAGCTCTAAAAATATCTCAGCTCGTTTTCATTCTCAAGAAAATTTAAACTCCAATAAATTTCACTTTTGTTGTTTGAGAAATATTATTCCCTTCCTAAATTTTTTTAACTGAAATAGTTAAAATAGAAGTTTAGAAAATATATATGTAAAGCTATGGAAAGTATTTTATACAAAGCTCCTACAAGGGCAGTTACTCTTACTACTGAATTTGCCGGGAACCAAACTTCACAGAAGTCTATAAATTTAATAATTTGATATTTGGTCAACCTGTTATCTAAAAAATAACTATTGTTTATTTTTCTTGTCTTTTTTGGTGTTGCAAATTGGATGGTCATCAGTGTAGAAATAAAATAAGTTCACCAATGTATTTTAAAATTAAAAAAATAATTTAATAACTGCTTTAACTAAAATATTATGTGAACTCAGATTTTAACTTATGTTAAGAATGATAATGAAAGCATAAATTCCATTGTTGTTTTATGATATTTATTAATTATTTCAAAATACAGCTTTAAAAATATTCACATATTGTAGACTAACGATAACACTTCATGAAGACAAACATTTAACTTTAATAACTTAAAGTAACAGGAAATATTTTTCAGAAACAGTATATATAAATTTTAACGCTTTCATTCAGAATAATACAGTGCTGAAAAAGACATTATACCATAGAAAATTTTACTCGCTACAAGGAAAACTACTTACTGCAACAAGTACAAAAGTTTTGCTTTGATCAATGCTCTGTTTGAAAAGCAGTCTTCTTTTTGAAAGTATTTTTCTTAATTCTTTGCACTCGTATTCCTTTTGCAACAGAAAGTCACAAATTACCCTTGTATTATGTAAATATGTCTCAATATAATATGTAAATTTTGGGCAAAGGAAGGAGTAGTTTGGTTTCAAACATGATTCTTCTTTCTAAATTAATAATTTCTCCAGAATAACACAAAATAAACTTTGATTACATTGAAATAAATTAATAAATATATACAATGAAAGCTATGATGCAAGAATGCATTTTAAATTTCAACCAAATGATGAATATTGAAATATAAAAAATATTTTAGTGCAATCTTTTGCGGTTATCCGTTAGTCAATAACGGGCAACTAAAGAACATTTACTTAACTGTAGTAATTGTAAATATACTTAACAGACGGAATTTTGAATTTTCAGTTAGTTGCAATTTTTCTCTATAGCATTCCAACTATTGCATTTCCAGCAATATTTGCTAAACACCACTAAATCGCAGATAATTCTAATTTTTAATAAAGAAAGAAGAGTTACTGTCTCTCCTTTTATCAAAGCTACGACAGTATTCTTCAATGAGTTAACTTGAGGGTTAACTTCACACCTTCATTAAAATATTCTTGTAGGTATGTTGTCAATAAAGTCTCGTACTTTAAATACAATAAATGTGTAGAAAGTTAAGATTTATTTTAATATTTTTAAAGCAATAGTTCTAAAATTTTGTTTTATTTTATATTGAAAGTTCATTTTCATGCGATTTAACTTTTTTTCTGAATTATATTTAACATTTGTCGTTGATATAAATGTGATTAAAATGATTTTACTTTTCTAATAATCAGAATGGAATAAAAAATACAAATGGAATTTAGACAACTGAAATTGTTTTTCCAGTTTCGCAATTTCATTTAATTTTTCTCTGTAATTTATGATTTGCTCTATTTTCAGTTTGTTCTATTTTTCCTACGTCCATGAATATCAAACAGATTATTCTTTGCTAGGTTATTCTAGAGCAAATATTTGTTAAGCAATAGGAGTCCATATAATTCAAATAAACCATTATTAAGGTGTGACAATGGCATGTTACAAATTTCTTATAAATCTTAAAGTGTCAAAAATGAATGAATTTTTAAAATTTTTTAAGATATACCATGCATTAATATATTTGATTAAGATTTTACGAATCAATTGATAAGTTGATAAAAACGAAACAAATGAACTAAATGAATGTATAGAAAACATCGCATTTTTCTTAAACTTTTTTTACTTTCGCCAGATTATTAATTGTGTTTAATTGCAGTTGTATTTAAAGGACAAAAATTAATAGATTTATTATGATATTTTATAGAAACTTCTGTTAATTCTTATATAACATATTGAAAAAATAAGCCAATTTTATTTACATAAAATGAAGTAAAATATGGGGAGATTGAAACTTTCATATTTACGTTTCTATATTTCAGTACTGATAATCAGTATTTGTTTCAAATAAAATATAAAATTCCATATAATTATAGCAATATTTAGGAGAAGACAATTTTTGGATTCTTTAATTTTATGTGTAACTGGATGAGTAGAAATGAGGCTGTCCCAAGTTGCAATTGATAAATGTCTCAATGTATTTTGTACCATTTTTTAGTTTGAGTGGATAGTTTCAATCAAAAATCTCTGTGTCTGAAAAAGGATTATAAGCCAACAATGATTAAATAAACTTAGAAGAAAATTTACTCTAGATAATTTTGACTGCATGAGAATAATCAACACTATGCCTTAATTTAGGGGTCTCCGAACTTTTCAGTCTTAAGGCCATAATGTTTAATCCGGTAGACTCCAAGGGCCAAAACCATTCTAATTTTTCTGTCATTATCTGTAATTATAAGACTTATCACAGAGTACGTTCTCCGTTAGCATACGCTTGCTAAATATGATTTTTCAATTATTGAAATTACTATTATTTGTATTAATACGACCGTGACACATCTAGTGGTCAATAGCGCAAATAGGTAGGTGTTATTCTTTACCGCTGACAAGTATTTTCAAAAGATGAGTGCCAATTATACATTCAAGAATAATCTCATTCTTTCTAGAAGATACTCGTGTATTCTCCTCACTTCAAGATAGAAATATTTTGAGTATGAAAATCTAGCGACGCATTCACGACTCATTTTACCTAATGAAGTTAATGAAAGCGACAATGTGTCTGTTGAGAAGTAAAGTAGAGCCTAACCTCATTTAAAAAAACAGATCCGAATAATGCCCATAATTAATTGTATTAATTTAACTTGTAATATTCATGGGATTTATTAATAAGGAAAGGAAGTGAAAAATAGACTGTGAATGAAGACCATTCAATGCGCAATAGAGCTTTCCTGATTTCGTGGTTGAGTACAGTAATAAGACATTATGTTTCATTTACAATGAAACCATATCCATTTTCAAAGAATGTAGCACTAAACTTCATTATGAAATAAAACATTTTAAAATTACTGAAAATGTACAGGGAGTTTGCGGATAGGAAAATAGGAAGATCTGTAGCACTTATTGAAATTGCAACTTTTGCTTACGACAGTCAGTTTTGGATAAGAAGTTGTAACTCGAGCCAGCTTTTATGTGGCTCTTGAAATTGCAAAATGTGTAAAACCATTCACTGATGAAGAAATTATCAAGGAATGCATAGTTGCAGTAGCCAAAAAATGTGTAAAGGTAAATTTAAAGTAAGATTATCAGCAAAGATCGTGGCTCCAAGGGTACAAGATATGAAACTTAATGGAACACCGACTCACCCGAAGGTATGCGGTGAGTGAACGCCGTTGCGTAATCCAGTCAAGAGGTGCACCACAAGGCCGAAGCCCAGGTTCAGGTGGTCGCAAAGGTCAAATGACTGAAAGAACTCCCAGCAAGTGGTGGGGTGACCCAAACCACTATAAATAAAGGCTCAAAGTGATGGGGCGAGAGAGACGTTCATTGGAACTCGCTCTGACTTGAAGATGGGGGCCAATGTGGCCTATAAAACTTTAAAAAAAACAGACAAGGTTACAAAACAGTATGATATAAGATAAAATACAAACAAGGTTACAATACAGTATGATACCAGATTAAATACAGATAAGAAATTTTACATATGTACAAAGAACAGAAGAGGTGGAGTCAGCCAGTGAATTGGTAGTGCATCTCTTGCAGTAGAAAGGGTACAAGATATATCAAAAAATATTTCGTCTCAACTGCCTGACAAAAATTAACATCTTGAAGGGTTTTCTCAGGCCTTGGATTAGTCAACGAATGGTGTTGAATTTTATCTGAGTTTGTTTTTTATTCGGCTTGATTTTTATTCGAGGTCTTTATTTTTAATCGAAGTATAAATAAAAGGTATGAAGTGTATGAAGAATTTCTTGATATTGACGGTACTCACTGAAGGACTACTGGGAAAGAAATTTTTAAGCGAGTTGAAAATGTTATTTATATAAAAAACCTGTGATGGAAAAACTTGAAATCTACTATAACTGATGGTGTCAAAAAACATGGGTGGTAAAAATCAAGGAGTGGTTACACTTGTCTCAAATGCAGTGGAAATTGACGGTGGATCAAAGCCATAAGTCTTACATCGTACATGCATATACAATCATTGTGTTAAAAAAGTTTGGATATATCTGAAATTCTAAAATCAATCATATGAGTTGTTAATTTCATCAGATCTTCTGCGCTGTATAACCAACAATTCTGCAAGTTTATTGAAGATGCGAGTGAAAAATGATTATCCATATCATATTGCGCTGCTTTAGTTCTGAAAAAGTCCTGCAGCCCAGTTTTGAAATTTGTGCACAGATGGAAAATTTTTGAACGAAGAGCATCGCCATCTTACTGAATTATAAAATGGCGAATGACTGTTGAAGTTAGCATTCCATGTATATTGGACAAAATATATGAACAAACTAAATTTTAGATTGCACAGAGAAAACAAGTGTTTTCCTGATCTATGCACTAATAGTAAATCATTCTAGCAGAAAATAATATTGCTTAAATTTTAATTACGTAAAAATTGCTTAACACATTTTGCGAGTCAAAAATGATTATCCATATCATATTGCGCTGCTATGATTGCGCTGAATATTTAAAACATTGTTAAATATTCAGCCACACTATGGAGGCTGGGTTTCCTGTCTGTTTTATAGTCGAAGTTTTGAAGGATGGAGATAAATTTTGATACAATTTTCTCAGACTTTGATGTAATCGCAAATGAAATTAAGCTTTTTAAAAATTATTTTGAGATACTGACATTGTAAATCTAGCCTGGGAACTTCAAATGAAAATGATATAATTAAGAACAAAACTCAACTTTGTTGGAACTTTATAAGAATTATCGACTGATATAATTTGATAATTTAAGTAAATTTGCTCGAGGGCTGATTTCTGTTTTTTACTACTTCCTCGTGAAAGAAAATATTCTTCAAAATTGAGTACCCAAAGAATGTTTACAGATCTAAGTTAACTTATGAGCCTCTTAAATCTCTTTCAACAACTGGTATAAGTAAAATTAATCCACAGCTACAAACTATTGTCAGTGAAAAATCACATAAATCTCATTACCATTTTGCTTACAAATGGATACCTCACAGCTTCATTCACTTTAATTTACCTTTTCCGTTCCTGGGGGTTTCCGGGATATAATCATGTACTTGATTCGGGATACATATATTTCAAATATCAATATACATAAATATGCTATACCCTTAACTCCAACATAACTACCCAGGGTTACCACGGGATGTTCACTAGTTGATATTGTTCGTGGGATGCTTTTGAGTTATTTGTTCTTTGTAATGTTTAAGTTAAATTTTCTTCGTGTTCGAGAGGCATGTCATAACGCTTTATTTCACAAGTAAATAAAACCGAGTTGTTATCTTTCTAAGTTTCTTATCTAAGTTATTACAGCAACAATAAAATTTTCTCTGCCACCTGACCGATTGATGACATTGACAGGTCAGATTTGGAACGCGGACCGTAGTTTAAAACCCCCTGCAATGTAGCACCAACATATAAAAACAGCGCTGTTGGTTAAATGAATTTTTATTAGAATTTATAAATTATACAAGATTTCCACTAGGAATGATTTAAGACATCTCTGACGATTCAAAATTCTGAGTTCTTTAGAAATATGTCTTTGTAATGATTAAATATGTGGATAAGCAGACACATAAAACTGCATAACTTAAAATAGATGAATGTACCCCTATTGTAATGATTAAATATGTGGATAAGCAAAAACATAAAACTACATAACTTAAAATCGATAAATGTACCCCTATGTTATAAGTATATGAAGTAATTTGATTTAGACTTTTAAATCTCAATATCAAATTTAAACCAGTATGACATCTAAGCAATAGCAAATATAAGAAGACAACCGAATATAAACGTTTCGTTTCTTTCACACTTAAAAGCAAGAAATTTATTCTGAAAACTTTGGAAATAAATCCTTTCTCAACAAACCACTCATCAATCATAAATGGATAAGCACGATCCATTGTTTTTTTCGATTTTTTCTTTTAAATTCTGCAAATCGAAGACGTGTCATTATCTGACGACGTGACTTAAAAAGTTAATTTTTCTTCCAAAAAATATTCCATGCAGGTGGAAATTCACATTTTTTTTTTACTATTGATGTATCTAGAAATACTTCTTCTCTCATCGCCCTTCTTATATCTATCTAACTTTTCATCTTTCCGGTTTTTCCTTCTGTTTTATTCACCTGGTAATCTAAAGTTTTCCATACATTTGAAAAGATAGAAATAAATTCTGTAAACGAAAAAAAAATATGATAAAAAGAGGTTACAAAAGCTTTTCATTTTATTATAAATAAAAATTTTCAAGTGATCGCGTGATTCAAAATGAAACAAACTGAAACCACACGAAGCAATTTAAGAAATAAAACCTTTTTTCTTTTGTAACTTTCAACTATTTTCTTCTGCAGTTTTTCCTAAGCTCTAAAACCAATATTTGACGGAAAGCACATACAAAAAAATTTTACAGGGGGAAGGAAAAGAAACAAAAGAACAGTATCAAGTTAAGTTGGGTATTGTGTCCGAGTAAACTATTTCATTTCAAAATAGGTTTACAAGGACAATTCATTTCTTACCCACCACCCTTGTGTCAGAAGTTGAGACAAAACAAACAAGCAATGAAATGAAATGCGATTAATGGGATGAAAATACGACGTGACCGCGAGTGAGTGTAAGTCTTGCAATATATCTTATTTCTGTGTATTTTTCATTTCTTGCTCCCACTTCAAAAATTGTTTCCTAGTTTTATGGTTAACCCATTGATTCCAGATGTTTCCTTTTTGATTGTGAAGTGTGGGATAATTTTTAGAGGACAATATTTGTAACATCTGTCTTTATGTTCCACTCTAACATTTGGATCTTTTGTGATCGATATATTAACTGCTTCTAAATCGATAACAGAGATTGTTTTTCGGAGAAATGAATTTTTGTCGAATCTTCTGTTTTTTTATATTTTATATTTCAGGCTATTAATTTAGTTTTATTGTATTATTGTTGAAATAAGATTGCGCATTTATAGTTTCTGGTAAAAACTGCAAAATAACAACAATTGATAAAAAATTTAATTTTAAAAATGATCTCAATTTTAAATTCAAATATTTTAACAATATTTTGTTTTTATTGGAGTGATATGGAGCAAAAAAGGAAAAATACACAAATTTATATTAGAATGGAGAAAATTATGTGATAAATTATCAACAACTGGCATCATAATATGATTCTAGTATCCAATTATTACCTTTTTTCTAAAACTTCATTTCTATAATGGAAAAATTTTTTGTTACATTTTGGAAAAGAATATTTTGGGAATGGGAATAAAGAGATCTTTTTCTAAAGCAGAAGCATAGATTATATCAAAAATATAATTTTCCAATAATATTTAGCTGATTTTTAATTGTTCTTATAACTAACGAGGAACAGAAAAACATTCAATTAATTTTCTGTTAGCGAAGAATTTTGCAATTTTTCTTTCTTTTTGTACACTGATGGGCTAGAACACTAGACAGCTATGTGTTAAGATAGGTTATAAATTTTAAATTTAGTGTTGTAATATTTTTAATTAAAAAGGCCAGTTATATCAAATTTTAGAAACTAAATGTAACATTTCAAATATTCAAATGAACAAAAAGTCTTTATATGTTTTTCTTATCTCGCATTATTTATATTGCATATTATCATGGCAAATCAATGCCAGTATTTATTTTAAAATGCTAATATTTCTGCAATGCATGCAATGCAAAAATTTGCACAAAACAAAAAGTACATTTTTTTTAAAATTTAAAATTGTGGAAAAGTAATATTCTATAACTTGATACGAAACTGATTCAAGAACTATCTGTGCAAAGATTTTAGCTTGTTTAAAAATATCCCCATATGTTAAAAAAAATTAAAAACATTTATTAAATTAGTTATATGTTATTCGAAAGAATTAATATTTTCATTAATATTATTAAAATTTAATCTCGGCGAAACTTAAAAAAGGATATCTTTTTTGATTCATCTGAATAATTCATTGGGCGAAATTTTTTAACAATGGAAGAACTGCATATGAAAGTTAAAACTAGTTATACATTACCTCATCATAAGCTATTAATAAATATATTTATTTAATTTAACAGTTTTAAATGAATATCAAAATCTCTGTTTTCTTAAATTATATTTACTCCGTTTTCTAAATATTAGAGATTATGCTCCCTTTATATTTTATTAGATCTTGAAAAACAGAGATTTCCTGGCTTTACAAGAGCTCTCATTTAATTATAACAAATTATATGCTCATATATCTTTAAATTAATAATTACTATACCGTATATGTGCTCTTATAAAAATCTTAAATGTAAAGTCCTGTCTTTTACTAAGAATTTTCTATAGTGTAACAATAAAAAAAACTTAAATTTTAAATAATATTTTAAGTACCTTAGAGAAATTTTAACCTGTATCCTTCAAAAAATGCAAGTATAATGTTAAGGGGTAACTTTTTTGATTAAAATCTTTTAAAACTAATAAATGATATTATTTCTAAATATTTTGAAATATTGTTAGATACTTGTGCATTTTAAAGTGATAAAAAATTTATATAATTTTTTTTAAAAAAAACTAATTGTAAAATCAATGAATATAATTAAGTTATTGTCTTCTAATATATAAAATCGAACAAATTCTTTACGTGAGAAATTAATTTTTTTTGACATTATCTCTTTTGCTATACTCCTTTACTTCTCTATTCTTTGAATTATGCTTCTTTTAATTAACATCACTATAATATTCGTAAAACATCTGTGCCCACCAAACTCCATTCTGAATGCATTCATAAATCTTTGGTTACTATATTTTTACAAGGGTTTATATGCAAACTCTTTTGTAACGAAGCTATTAAAATAACTAAACATGTTTTAATAATTAAGTCCCAATTGCTTGAAAGTGCAGAATCAACTGTTTGCATGTTTGTGGCAGCTGTGACTCGGAGTCTCTCTATTATCTTCATCCAGGGTCATCTCATTGTTCCCTTGAGGTTTACTTTATATTCTAAACTCACTGATAATAGGAAAACCTGAAACGACGCACGTATTCTAATAACATCAAATTAAGTTAGTTACTTAGTGGAGAGTGTACACAAAAATTAAGAGCAATTATTTTCGTTTATATGATTTAACAAATAATTCATTAAATTTAGTTGACAGATTTTTTTTAATAATTATTCCTGTGGGCATAATTAAATTTCAAATACCATCTCATGAAAAGAGGTAATTTTAATTTATTAAAAAAATAGTTTATCATTGTCGTTAACCGTTTAAACATATTAACATGTTAAACAGTAAATTTGGATAACATTGTTTTAAATTATTTCTTAATAATTGCTTAAAATAAATTGATAAGGCATTTTTATGCATGTTGTTTACCTTATAATATGACGTTAACTGTAAATAATTTCTTAATTTAATTTACATTAGTTTATGAAAGTAATAAAACGTAATTTACATATATTTTAATGTATTTGAAGAATAGTAATATATGCTATTTATACTATTAGCAAAAACATTCCTTAATAATATAATTTTTGCTCTAATGGAATGAAATTATTAATCATTTTATAGATTTAAAATGAAAAATATTTTTTTCATTCTTATTTAGTTATGAATTAATTTAATAAAGAGGGAATAAAGTTAAATGAAAATGATTAAACACAAACGGCTTTTTTATTTTTATATTTTTTTATTAAAATAATTTAACATGTAGTTGAAAAAGATAAGGAATTAAAGTTTTAAGCTAAGTAAAAATGCCTTTTTTTTCTAACTATGAAGATAAATACAAAATAAAAAGAAAATGCCATTTTTAAATTTTTTTCACCGTATATCGAAGTAATAGATTCATCATTTCTGTTAATGTTACAAATTTGACTGAATATAAGAATAAAATTCTATCGATAACATTCAATGATTATTAAAATTGACAAGATTTATGATTGTTTTTTTAAATTTTTTTTCCTACCACTTCAAAAAGGTAAATTTGCCTTTATGACTTAGAACGTCGGAATTCATTTGCTTATATGATACAGTTTAGTTTTATTTTGAAATCAGCTAATCGCTATCTAAAGATATTTGAAAAATAATAAGGTAAACTGATGTATTTAAAAGCATGAAATTTGGAATAAAGAAAATAGTTGAAATTTTTTTACACATCACATAACTTCGTAAATTATTTTTACAACTTATAAAAGTTTACAACAGTAAAAAGTCCATCAAAACTGACACCCAGACAGAATTATTAAAAAAGAAGCTAAGAATCTCAAAATATAAGCTAATTCACATTTCCTTAATACTTAAACCCTCCAATACAGATAGCAATGCAATGAAAAATTTCTTTAATTAAATTTGTTAGAAGAAGAAAGTATCTAGGGAATTTTTTTGTCTAATAATTATATCGAAAAAATACTAAAATTCATATATAAAATATTTTCCTAGAGCAAATAATTGGCAGAATACTATTTATTATTCTGAAATGAGAATAATTTCAATTTTAATGATCCAAACAGTTAACAATAAGTGGAAATCTAAATTAACAAGGGAGATATATTATAGAAGACTGAAGATAATCATGACTCTAATAAGATATAAAGAAAAATCTAATTGATAAAAAACAGATAACTCAATTAATAAATGTAGGCTAGGATAAATGCTTAGAAATATGTATAAGAGTGCTTATTGTCGCTTCTCTCAATTTCTGTTACTGCAATATGCTTCAAAATTAATATAAGTATTTTGAGAAATTATTTAATGAAACAATATTATTATTTAAATTAAATAATTATCAATAGTTATTTAAAAATATTCTAAGCTAATTTTCAAATAATGATAAAAAATAAACCTAGTTTCTCAACCAATCCTAATAAGCATAAAATTTACGATATGTTTTCTATATTTTTGTAGAAATAGAGAAACTGATTTAGTTTTCATTTACGAACACATTCGTCGTTACTAACTTTAGTCTTATAGAGTTTTAAAATAGTAACACTTACATATGTTTTTAAATAATAAGGAGAATTATAATATTACGTCTAAATTTGTAAAGAATATTGTAAATATTTTATAAAATAACTGTGTTATGAAATGTTTGAGAAAATGTGGATGAAGAGAGTCACAAAAGTAAATTTTTCTCTTTTTCAAAATTCACAGAATGCAAATTTTGAATTTGACTTTGAAGATAAAATACTATCGACCAAGAATGGAGTTTGGCTTTCAAATATAAGACAAAGAACAGAAAAGAATGTTTTCCAGTAAGTGCATTGTTTTGATAAGTGCGCTGTACCAATCATTTAAAGACATCAGAAGCTTGGAGAATCGTTTCGCCGTTAGAAATGGGACAAATGCAATTCAAAGTAGCAGAAATATTGGAGTTTCACAAAGTGAAAGTTTTTGGACCTGAAATCATTTCTTGGTGACTGGAAAAACAGGCCGTAGATCAGAGCAACGTCGTAGACGTGCATCAACGCCCACTTAAAACCATTATTTAACGCTAATAGCTAGGAGACTTCGAAATATGAAAGCCACTTGTCAACAACACATTCTCTCGGCTACTGATATCTTAGTTTTGACACAGACAGTATGAAACCGTCTTCTGGTTTTAGGAAGTTATGCTTCTCGACCAGTTGTGTGTGTCATTATCACAGTAAGGCACCACCACTTTTTGTCAGTGGGCAACAGAGCATACATACTGGAGATTGGAGCAATATTCTTCTTTTTTTTTTGACAAGTCTCGTTTTTGATTTCATCCTGATAATATAGCGTGTTTTCCTCTTTAAGAAAGTGGCACAATCATTCTTTCTTTTCACAAAAGTGTTAGATTTGGCAGTAGAGGTGCTATGGTCTGTGTTGCCTTCTTCACAGTTGGGCTCACAGATCTCTATATCAATAGATCTCTTTCATTCAATAGATACAACCAAAAGAGGAAAATCTCTAACAAAAACAATTACAAGAAATTAATGTTACAAAAAGTAATTACGTTATTTATTTATGTATTTCAAAACACATTAAATTTCATTTATTAATTAAATTAATGGATAATTTATACTTAGTTTCACATCCTTTGCAATATTTATTGTTTATTTATGTTTTATGCTTTTAATTATTGTACCTTCAATTTAACAATCTTAACCATTAATATAGTCAATTTCAAAGAATTTCTCTAATGGGTTTCCTACAGAAAAGCAATAGTTTTTATTAATTAATAATATTCTTGTTATTAACGATTTATTTGTACAAAATAAATTTTATGATCAATCTTTCAAGAAATGTAAAACACTTTTATAAATCTTAAGGAAATTATATACATTATAAACTGACTATAACACGAGAACAATATTTTTCAACCCTAATTAAGGATAAATCCAAGAAAACTGTCTTATGATTTTTCAATATTTTGAAACAATTATTGATACTTTATTAAGTTTTAGATTCGATTATACAGTATCGGTAAAAAAAATGAAAAATTTACTAGCAGTAATAATATCAATAAATAAAGCGTTAAAATTAGGATGAAATTTTACATCGAGTAGTTGTTGTTGTTTTTGTTTCAAATCCCAGATGGTGTAGCTAAGCTAAACCATCTCCATAAAACGAAAAATCATTAAAGATTCCAAAAATAAAATAGGATTCTCAAAACCTCGTTTACTGTAAAATTCAGACAGTCAAGAATTTGTCTCGAGGAGGCCTTGCACCAGTGACACTCTAGAAAAACTTTCTGGTCCTGTCATAGTAATGGGAAAGGAGAAGCTTCAATTGATCCAAGGACCTGGAGCACAAAAAGGGAGAAGTCTGACTTAGCCCCGAGCACCTGCTAGCTTTAGCTGGACATAATGGAATGGCCTTCACGCCTAGGGTGACCCTAACAGGTCTCCCGACGTACTCCCGACTCCCGGCGTACTTTGCCCAATCCGTCCTGGAACACCCTCCCGCCGCGAACATCGGGAAGTGATGTTATATTGCTAGAGAAAGTATGACAATGAAATAGTGACCTCCATGAAACAAAAATGGCAATAATTATGCAAACGAACAAAAAGCTATTCAGCTCATCAAATATACTAAGCTATTTGCTGTTATATTCATTGACTTGTATTTATTAAGAAATTTTTAAGTAATAGATATTATAATTTAAATATTTTCTTTGGTAAGTAGTATAATATGAGAAAAAATGGAAATATGTACTATTATATTGGGAAAGCTAATCCTTTAATGCATGGGTTCCCTAACTTTTTTTTCTCGTGGACCACTTTCAAAATTTTACTATTTTCGGTAGACCCCCTGCTATTATATTTCTACTGTGTTCCCAAAACTCGTATATCACCCTAAATTGGAGGTGTTATGAAGAAGAGAAAAGTAGAACATTTTCTTGTGTCCTATTTATTAAAATAGTTCTTGTGGTTATACAAAATTATAAACATTTATTACAATATACAATAAAAATTTGTATAACAAAATAGGCAGATACTTACTTTTTCCGGCACTGCAAACTCTGACATCAATTTGCTCACAGTCACACTTTTATGTTTAAAATCCCAGAAACAAATGAGTAACGTTTTGTTCTTGGCATTCGTACTTACACTAATGTAGATTGCAGGCGCAGTGCAGTTCGCATTTCATCCCTTTGAAGGTCTAAACAAGCATCTCGGTTGAGCGAGCGAACCAGCGGCACTTTGCAAGTCTCAACATGTGGTGTACACTTGTACTATTATCCATTGTTCTATTCATTTCTGTACTTGAACTAAGTCATGAGTACCTACCTAGTGAAGGTTGCTACCTACCTATGTTGATAGATAAATTCAAGCCAAAATTTTTGTTCTTTATTATAAAACCAGAAAATATTTCGTGAACACCCACTTACAAATTGTAAACCCCTGTTTTCTATTTCTTGTCTACGTGGGCCCCCGTGTGGTCTCCTATGGAATCTTGGGGCTACACCTGGACCACTTTGGGAACATATGGTTTAATGGGATAATTTATAAAATGTAAGAAACTTTATATATGCATTGATATTTTTACTATAAATGATAATATGTCAAATATACCGTTTCTATAATATAAAGTATATATTATTACTTTACTATAATTTTTATATCATTTGTAAATCTGTGTGGTGAGGCATTTTCTCTTATAATAACAATTTTTTTTATAAGTATAAGTGTTTTTTAAGTCAAAATAAATACTTACACACACAAAATCTGAGATAATTTTGAATGCATTGCATAGAATTTGAATGATACATCTCAGAAATTCTCTGTTTAAGCCAATATCTGTTTGTAAAAATCACTTTTAATTTAGGAATATGACAAAATATTGATAAAACCATTTTTCAGAAAGTTTCATTAGTAAAATGTTTATATTGTCATGTAGTTAAAGCTGCAAAAGAGATCAGGAATATTAACAAAAATAAATGTTTCCCAAACTCATCAAATGTGCATTAGTAGGAAAGAAAAAGAGTTACTTCATTAATAGCTCTAAGGCCCCCATTTATTGATTTTGGTAGGAGGGATAATGTATTCATTAGAAATTTTCCGTTTGCATGCAATTTGCTTTTCCCTGCTACAACGTAAATGATTCATAGGGAAAGGAAGAGCCTTACACAACTGTCAAAAATCGTATATTTATAAATGAACTTAAATCAAAGTTTAGAGCACATATTTATACGGATTAGACTTTCCTTCCTAGCAATTTATTTTGCCTCAAAATAGATGCCGTAAGAACAATAGAAAGTATTTGGTATAAAGTTTTGCATCTAAAAATCATCTTTATTTTTAAAATTACATAAAAATTTAAATGCTTATTAGTTAGATAACATATTGGGGGTTAATGAAAAATTGCATTTAAGTATCATAATTGCCTATATAAATAAAGTCTTGTGTTGAGAAATTTATTAATAAAGGACTTTATTAGCGGTAAATAAATGTGTTTTATGTTAACATCAAAACAACACTCAACAAAAAGTTTGTTTCCATTACATTATGCAGCAGAAGAATCATAAGGGTCAAAATATTTGATATTTTTATGTAACAAACAAAACAAGCTGTTTTTGATTTAAATTTTTTTCAATTAAAACAAGGTATTTTTGACTTAAAACAGGCTGTCAAAAATGCCTTACAAATTTTAAGTAAATAAAAATTGAAAAACAATGTAAAAAAACTAAGAGAAAGAAGATTCTACATTGTGATTTACATTTGTCATTTCGTAATTTAATTTTATAAGTCATCTAAAATTGATTTGTACAAAAGTATTCGTATAAATAATATTTCAAATTCATTTCCTTTGATTAGTAAAAAGAAATAAATACAAAAATCGTGTCAAAGCCAATGATATAGAAATATTGAAAAATCTAATTTTAGTCAAATTTGATTCCTTTATGTTCTCTTGGGGTTTCTCCTTTGTTACGAAATAAATAAATCGTTTTTACGAAAGTAAAATATAGGAATTATTGTTTTTTCTTTAAAAGAAAAACAACTGGTTATAACGAATATATAATCAAAATGAAAAAGATACACACTTATGCAATGCAACAAAGATTAAATATGACTCCTAGACTATCATAAAGTTCTTTTAAATTATTCGTTATTCAAATAATACTGAAATATGTTGATTTTATTTGATACTGGGAAAGATTATGGCAATCATGGAAAAAAAGGAAATAAATTTAAGATATTATCAAAGAGAATAAAATCATTTTTGGGACTAGATTGTAATTTACAATGAAAGAATTAAAATAGGAGAAGATTTTCTGATTACTTTTTGAAATAATATTTTATTTTAAATGAAATGAAAGCATATTACATAATACATGATAAGATGATCTTGTATGTATGCAAATCAATAGAGCAATTATGTAAATGTGTGAGAACATTTATGATTATTTATTTTTAAACCTAATCCACTTTCTTAAATTTTATTGAATTTAAAGAAATATGTTTCAAACAGTTAGTTGAAATTTTAATATGTATGAAACTTCATAAGGATTATTAGGGTGTTACATGATTTGATATTTTAATGAGGATTATAAAGAGAAAATAATATTTTAAATAATAAATTTATACACCTATTATAGTTTACTACATGCAAATGATCATAAATAAAAGAAATAGTTTTAAAATTAACAAAGAATTTACTTTATGTAAGATTATTTTCATGTCTTTCTAATGAAAATAATTAATAATTGTGAAATCCCATTCTCAAAATATTTCAAAAAGTAAGCATAAAGATTTTATAATTCTAAAATTTATTTTAAATAAAATTGCAAAATAAATAATAGCGAGAAATCCAGCGGGAAAAATACATAGTATTTACCATACAACAATACTATAGTATTTTCCTTTTATTGAATAAATTCTACTACGGATGATTTATTATAATATAAGCTCTCATTAAATCAAGAACACTTTACAATGAAATATTTTCTTTACAGTTTTCTTCACGTATTATCTTTAGAGAAAACTTTCTGCTCTAAAAAAATAGAATCAAGAAAAAAATGGGTTTTATAAATAAAAAATGTGAAACAACATATAAAATTTCTCATCGCGTTAAACTATATTAAGTTAAATTATAAAATGAAAAATCTTCATAAAAATATAGCTTCTTAAAAATTTTATTAAAAATATTAATGAATGCTTTATTACAGTTTGCTATATGTTTTTGATTTCAGCTGCATTTTGTTGTAAAATATATGTGTTAAAAATGAGATATATTCCATAAAAAAGATTTATCCAAAAAATATAGATTGTAAAATTAAGCGAAAATGTTTAATATCTAATTTCTCATTTTATTCTTATTTAATTGCTTGGATCTATTGCTTATTAGGATTGATATTTTAAGCAAATTACATAATATTATACTTTTTAGAGTAGTAAGAATATAAAATGTTGTGTCTATTTTTTTTCAATATAGAATACAAAGTTAATATTTTTGTACTATGATTGTACGAGAAAATTTATAAAAAATGATATTATCATACGTAAACATAGTACTAATATTAACTTTGTATTCTATATTGAAAAAAATAGACACACAACATTTTATATTCTTACTACTCTCTCTCTCTCTCTCTCTCTCTCTCTCTCTATATATATATATATATATATATATATATATATATATATATATATATATATATATATATATATATATATATATATATATATATATATATATATATATATATATATATATATATATATATATATATATATATATATATATATATATATATATATATATATATATATATATATATATATATATATATATATATATATATATATATATATATATATATATATATATATATATATATATATATATATATATATATATATATATATATATATATATATATATATATATATATATATATATATATATATATATATATATATATATATATATATATATATGTTGTTTCCTGCTTATTTATTTAATTTTTTAATTTTATTCATAAATTGAAAAATAAAATAAGCTTCAAAAGCCAAATTCATTCAATTTTAATCCCTTATATCCATAAGTAAGAGGTAAATCATAAATTGTTTTAGAAAAGTTATCAACAGAAGTATTTAAAAAATGTATTGGATACTGTATGCTGGCTTATATTATCGTTGCGTGTTATCAGCTATAATATATACCATCATTATAAAATTTTCAGATTCAACATGTAAGTATTAATTCAAAAAATACAATATCCATTAACATTCCACTTATTTTGGAAATATTACGAATATTATCAAGAATTAAAAACTCGTTTTTTGGAGGGGGGGAAAAAGTGATAAAAATGTAACCACATTTATAATATTGAGCACCTAGGGAAATGTAATTACATGTAAATATTTAATTAACTGAGTACTAAATTCTACCAAATTATATTTTTATGTTAAATTTATATAAATTTAATAAAAAAAGTTGAAGTACTCGATATTTTCATACATTTATTTAAATTTAGTTCTCTCATTATGTTGATTAATGAATTGATAAAATATGATTCTGATAATATCTTACATTTATCTCTTTTCACAAGTACACACACAAGTTAGAAAATTACACCTAACATATTTGAACAAACAAGTTCCATAAAATAGATTGCTGTATTTTTTCACAAAATTCTCTGTAATATCAAAGCAAATTAGTTAATTTCTGATAGTATTTTGAGATATGTTTCCCTTATTGTGCAATTACGTACTCATTTTATAAATTGTGTAACATCTCTGTCAGTTTGCAAACGAACTATATGAGTGGCAAATAAATCAAGCTTTCAATTTTAAACTTTTACTTAGTTAACATAAATTAACGTCAAATGCTGTTATTCTATCTAACTGCCATAACAGAAAAAATCTAGAATCCTCTCTTGAAATTAGAAAAAAAAAATAATTGCAGTCTTTAAAATTTCTTCTCGCGTCTCATAACACAAAAGGAATCGGTTACATTGAATCAGTAAACTACCAAATTCCCTGACGCATAATGAAGTGAGAGCTCCGTTGAAATTCAAAGGATTCTTTCCCACCCGCCTATTTACTCATTCTGTAGAGTTATTTCGGTGACAGGTTGAGGCCGAGGTGTCAGTACTATTGGATACTCAGGCAGGCACTCGTAAATCACATTAGCGTGACGTGTCTATGCCGTGACTACAGGGTACATTTAATCAATGGTATTATTCAATCCAGATCGCTGGCGGTTGCAGTGTGTGAAGTACCTCGCAATAAATCGCATTTTCTAATTTCGGCTTGCTTCTGCCTTGATGTAGGGAGTACCGCTCATTTCCAAGCAAAGCATTCTGAGGGTGAGGAAAGGACGATCGGTTACAAGTTTGGGGAGAGAGTTGATAGTTGAGCAAAAGAGCAGCTGGTAAAGAGGATGATAAATTATTGATTGCAGGGTGGTAATTTGCGTGCGCAGGAAAGTCGATTGTGTGACAAATAAGTTTCTGGTAATCTAAGTCTGGGTAAATCATTTTACGACAAAACATTCGATTTTCTTTACAGGATTATTTGTTCTGTTGCTGTTCATTGATTTTTTTAATTAATATGCTGCTGACTGATTTATATTTTTGCAATACTTTTCAGGTATAGAGGGAATAAAAAGGCAGTTAGCAAAATTAAATATTTGAAATTGATTTATTTATAAGATATATAACGGATGTAGTAAATTTTTTGTAATGTTTTTTTGATTTTACTGACGCAGAAAAAATAATGGCTTCAAATATTTCAATTAAATTCAAAATTGTGCATAATGAATTTTTCATAAAAAAGCAGTTAAAATCAGACCCAATTTTTAAAGATGCTAACAAAAACTACAATACACTTTAACAGAATAAATTTAATATATTTTTTAATAAATATTAGTAGAAATGTTAGCACACAGTTTTACTATATTGACTAATTAAAAATAGTAGCAAAATATTTGTTACCTTTTTACAGTCTGGAAGTAAATGTGTTGCATTACATTTACTCTATTTACTAATCTAAACAACATATAAATTATTCTGAATGTAAATTATTTCTCATAGAATATATTTTGTACAGAAATTTAGGTGGAAAATGAATATTTTTTTATTTTTTGAAAAAAATGCTAGTGAATATATGAAAATAAATAATAATAACGTGCTTTTAACTACAACAATTAATAAGAAGTTAGAGTTAATAAGAAATATTAAAAATTAATAAGATGTATAGTTTAATTACTCCAATTAATAACTCTATAAAACGATGAAACAAGTATATCTATTCTGCTCAAATTTAAAATGATTTCCCAAGACCTTGATGTACATCTCCAATGGATTCTTAACATCCCATGTAAATATTAGTGGCAATGAGAACACAAATCGACTTGCCAAAGAGGGCAGTGAAGATGATATGCCCACTGGTTCATCGCTTGCATATCAGGAACATTACTCTAATGAAAAATCTAGACTACATTCAATCTGGCAAATTCCACCCACACATCAATGGTACTCGGTAACATCTCCTGGAACTCTTCTGGTAATGAAATTTGACCAAACTTTTCAGACTGCCTTGGACAGATTCTCAAGTGGACGTCCTAAATGTTTATCATTTGAACGTTGTAAGAAAAATTATCCCACTTGTAAAAAATGCTGTGACCATCCAGCCTCACCGAAACACATTCTGGATTACGTCGGACTTTCCCGGGAGGATTAACCTCAGATACCCTGCTAGTCATTGACTTTCAAACGGTCAGTAATTTATTGGAGTTTATTTGACAAATATCAGATCTTTAAAAAGGATAATCCAACAACAACAACTCCAATCAAATGTTCTTTTATGTATTTATAGTACATTTGTTTTGCATTATAGTTTTCAATAATTCTTAGCTTATTTAAATTTTCATTAATGATACCAAAATATTGAAAATATTTATCGTAGTAAATAATAGTTAACTTAATGAAAACTAAATGTATTTTATACCGAAACTGAGGAAAACTTGATAAAAAAATTACCACATGTGAGAAAGAAGAAGTACAATATGGTATAAAAATTCAATGCCACAATAAAAATTTGACAATCATTGAAAAGGAAGAGAAGATAGTAAACTAAATAAACATAGAAATTTTTTTTAACAAATGATTTCCTTTTTTGTATAAACATTTATAGTTTGGAATTCAGTTGAGCAACAGAAGTTTTATTACCATTTTTTCTTTCTAATATACAAATCATAGAAAATATTTGAAATCATAACATTCGTCTTCATCATTTGAAAAATATGAGCATAGTCAATTTCTGGGTAATTTTCTTCCATACAGTATTACCAGATTATTTTTTAAAGTGTTTAAAATAACCTAATACAATCTATCACCTAATACAATCAATACAATCAATCAAGTATTGCAGTTATAAGAAATTAAAGGACTTATAATGTCAAACTTCTAATGGATTTAATTAAACCATTTTTTATTTTACAGAATGCGTAACTGTAACTAGTTATTAAAATGAAATATGCGTATGAAGGAAAACATTATATGCATCATGAAAATAAGTTACAAATACGAACTGAAAATAAAACATTAAATGTTTACAAAGCCAGAAGCATTTTTTCAGGCGCAATTATATGACACAAAATATTGAAGGAATTTTATGCAGAATATTTTGGCACATAATGTAAATATACAGTTAAAAATATATCTCAATTAACTCTCTAATAGTACATATTTTTAGTTGCATATGCTCATTTGCTCATGAAATATGAATAATTGTTAGTATATGTACTATAAAGCGTTTTAATTCAAATTTAGGGATTTCGAATTGTGCCAAATTATTTTAAAAAATCACTTATAGTGTCAATGCTATTTTATACAATATAAAATTATACTATAAAATACAATATAAAATATATACACAACAAGTTAAAAACTACAAGATGATATAATGTATCATTCAAATGTCACCTAATCACCCAAAAGTTGCAAAATCGCAAAATCGTTAAGTATCATAAACGAACTAATTCGTCAAAAAAGTATCCAATAATCATCATTTTCTGGAATAATACTTAATACATGCAGCTTTGGTAGTAGAAAATAACAATTATTTTAATTAACAAATTTAAGTTATTGAATAATGCAAATAAATTGAATCAAATGCACAAAAATTGTGAATAGGGTCAAATATAGCATTTTTTCACATATCTAAACATAAAATAATGAAAGTATCCAACATTTACAATCTTATTCTCCCTTTAAAATGAATATCTTATAAGTATAATTTTTACTAGTATATTTTTGATAACTTTCAATGCTAAAATTTAGAGATACATGATTATTTTATGCAGAATCATGAAATTCACTAACTTTATATTTTGATTGACTTCTCTCATGAGGTATTTTATTTACTTCCTACCACCCAACAGGAATCCGATGAAGGCCTTCCCCTATGCGCCATCCAGGGGGCACGTCACCTTTAGGGGTCACAGGTTCCGCCAATTGCGTGGGATTGAAGACTTCAGAGCTACTCTAGAGGCAATTCTACATGGATGCCCAAGACTCAATCAGGATATTTAACGAATACTTGATGCAATTTTTCGAATGAAGAAAACATGCATTATGCAGTTGATGCCCGCACATGCAGGAATCTAGTGCACTAAAGTAGCTGATGAAGTGGCTAAATAGGTAAGAGACAGGAGCAGCAACATCCCCAGAAGTCATGTTACACACAACGATGCAAAGGCCATTGTTCGATACAACAACAAATTTGCGAGATTGATTCTAAAAGAGACATCCCAAATACTACAGAACGATTAAGAACAGGCCACTTCGATTGTATGAAAATAAATATGGACAATATAAGGACATATGTGATATGTAGAAATTGTGTGTTGACGAAAAACTCTCTCTAAGCCACATTTTAAACTGTCCAGCAATACAAGCATTTCTTCAAATATCGGGAAATATTTTATGACGATCGCTGGGAGGAAGTCAGAATTGACAGCCTCTTCCTGAGCCTGACATTAACCATCCAACTTTATACTTTGTTTTATAATTCTTTACAATGAAATGCATAAACTACAGTATCAAGTTAATGAGAGGAAGTGCTCATTTGCCCATAAGATATATTCCACATAAGATATATTTCAAGCAAAAATATATCTTATGTGGAATATATACATTCAAACATAAAGTATATATATATATATATATATATATATATATATATATATATATATATATATATATATACTAATTGTACTAAATAATAACGGTGTACTGGCTCATAACCAAGCGCATAATAATTTTTAATCATCCTCATGTGACGAGCACCTGAGCCAGCGCCCTGTTCTTCAGATCTTCACCAGTATTTACAGGCATTAAAAACAGTAATTCTTCGTTGACTGTTGTACATAATAAATAGACAAAATTAGATCACATTTTAAATACCGTAATTTATGTGAATGAAATGATTTTAGTTTACAAGAAAGTCACAGATAATCCAAGCTGTTAAGATATTCTCACAGTTTAAGTTTTAGAAAATTAAAGAAATTTAGCAATTTATATAGCATAGGTTGATTGTAGAATCAAATTTCATACCAACTACCAATAATGCTTGCTCTTATACATCAAATAGTAATACAAATGATTCATTGTATGATATGTACGTTATTTTTTAAGTATATTGTGTAATAACAACTAGATTAATCTACATTTTAATAATTGTTAGGTGAAACGTTCATTGAAAAAGTCATTATTAACAAATGTATCAACAAGTGTTTTACCCTTTACAAATCAATTATAATTTAGAAATTATAAATAAAAAGAAATGCCTCTTCTTTTTAATCAAGACTTGGAATTAGATTTTATGTAAATGTATGGTTACAAATGCTTTTTCTTCCCTAATTTTTACAACTGAAAAATAATGTTGAATTTTTCAGGTATGAATAAAAATTTACATTTATATTAAAATTTTATATTTTTGATTTATTTTAAGAAAAATATTTTTATATATCACTCTTGGACTCAGATTACTGATCTTTAAATTATGCAAAACAGAGTCGATGCATTTTTTTTAGTTAGGGGAATAAAATCATATCGTGACGGGACTAAAAACCTCGCGAACTTTCGTTTTACATGCTAATTGTACAATTTTCCTCCACTCATATTTGCATATTTCGTATGACCAATCATTTCTAATCGACAGGCAATTATATTTAGAATAATTACATGAAGATGACTGTTCTCCACTGATCCCTTCAACAGCGACACGCCCTCATCATTATAAATTAGTGATGCAGAATCAAATTCGCGTGGTGGGCGAAATTAAAAATCTCTCTCCAAGTAACGAGTTTCGCTTAGCCAATCTTGAATCGGCGCATAATGCTCCCCAGTTGGATCAGGTAAGCTTCCAAGTCTCCTTGCGCATAGAACAACGACAAGACAGGAACGAAATGAAATTCTTTAAAAGCTGAGGAAAATTAAGGTTGAGTGTGGGCTTCAGACAGTGCAAGGCCTCGCGTGCAGATATACGCAAATGAGGTGAAGCCTTTAAGATATGTCAAGAAGTGCCCCTCTTTTCTGTATCGTGACAATGGGGCCTTGTTTGATAGTTGGAGAAAGTAGTTTCCCTTTTCTGATGGCGAAGTCGGAAGTGGCTGACCAATACAAAAGCGGTTTCCATAGAAACGAGGTTACTAAGAAGCCATTCAGAAGCCCCGAAATGAACTACTGGAAGCTGACTTTAACGGTTTAATTTCATGTCTCGGGGTTATTTATCTATTCCTCGACCAATTTCTGCAGGTTAGGGATGCCGGAGTAAGTGATAGTTGCCGAGCTTATTTTTTTTCTTCGCATTTTCACCTAGTTGAGACAATGAGAAGGGGTTGGACTCGATGGGGCCATTTCATCGTATAATTCGTGACACGAAACAATATCTTGTAGTTAGTGTGTCACAATCTGCATCGTTAAATATGTTCAGAAACAATATTTTCAGTTTAATTCTGTTTTATTTTGCTGTCTGCATTAAGCATATATAACTGTATATTTTTCAATTTAATATTTAAATTTGTTTATTTTTCAATAATTTCCATCTTTTTAATATGCATATGAAAATCTATATAAATTTAATTACATAATTCACTATATATTTAACTAAGAGAAATTACCCTAATATAAGTGGTGCGTATATTTCAACTAGAGTTTAATAGAATTTTAACTATTTAATTATTACCATTTTAAAAGGAAAATTAACGATACATTTTAAAATAAAATAACGTATATTATACACACAAATTTGAAATGTAATTTTTTAAAATGGCAAGCAATATTTTTTTAAATTAAAACTAACAAAATTTTTTTACAAATAAATTTTAAATGCACATTATTTCAGTTATTTAAGTATATTTCAAATAATACAAGTTTAGCCACATCAATAGTATTATCCTTTCGATGAAATTTTAAAATTTATTGACCACGAATAAATATCATCTAGCTGATGTAATTGTGACGATATAAATTATTTTTTAAAAGCGTTTATGCATTTAAATAATTATTATAAATGATTGATAAATAACGTAAATAATGATTGATAAATAGCGTAAATATATATTTAAAATATCAGGATTTTGAAAAAAGAAAAAATGAGAAAAATAATTTCGCAAATGTGAGTACAAATATGGAAAACATTTGAACAACAATTTTCGAAAATGTAAATCGAAATTAAAAAGTATGGGAACATTAATTTCACATAAAAGTAAATATGAATTACAATATATAATTTAAATTAAGTAACAATTTTAAAGAGTAAATATATGAACATCAATTTAAAATGTGTAAATACAAATTATTATAACATTTTTTCTTATTAATGCATAACTGAAACAAAATGTTTTAATCCCTTCGCAGTGAAGTAAATATTAGGGTTGCTTAATTAATTTTTAAAATATTTTTAATATTCTCAATTTCTATGACTAAGTAACAAATCTACGATGCAGAAAAAGGATGATATAGAGCTAAATTCCAAAATTAAAAAAAATTGCCAAAAAGATTGTATGGCAGAAATATTTATCGCGTTCACTAATGCAGTCTCGGACACGTAAAACTTATCTTGATTGCATTCTCTTCTGTGTAAGCTGGTATATATGTTAGTGGCACACAAATTTGTGAGTTTTCTATGTAGTAGGTGCTTCTCTAAATTAAAATGACTCAACGATTTTTTAATAAGAGTAACGCATTCATTACGTGATATACTACATAAGTTGTAATCGCAATTCGTCCCCCCCCCTTGATAGAAAGCTGAAATGTAACTAATTCCCGTGCATAAGAAAAAAACGTACAGAAATAAATTAGCAGCATTTTAATTATTTTAGGAATTTTTATTAACGTAAAATAACGTTTTTTTAATATTCATGAGTTGACATAAATTAAAATTACAATTTGTTCCGCAATTGTTTTATTAAAATAGATTTACTTTTTCATAAATTATAAATTTCTAGATAAAAATTGAATAGAAGCTTTCATTTATTTTGCAATACTCATGTATATATTCTTCAATTCATAATTACATCTTTTCAGAGTGAAAATCAAGTAAGAACAATAAGTTATAATGATTATATATTAAAAAAAATTTTTTTATATTGGTAACGATGGTTAGAAGCTTGGATTTTCCTATAGAATAAAATGTTTTCTCAGTGAAAAATATGAAGCACTTATAAAATCAATAAATAATACTTAAATAATAACAAACATTATTTTACTCCAGGCAAGAGGAAAAGAAACAAAGTTATGAATATTTTGTGCATCATTCAGAATATAATCACATAATTTTTGTTTAAAAAATGGATAACATTAAGCAATTGAAGCAAGTTTCAGATTATAAAAACCTCAAAATCAGCAAATGTAAGAAATAGTAATTATAAAATAAAAAATATTTAATAATTACAAAAGCAATCTGAAAAATTTATGTTTAGTTTCAAAAGTATCAAAGATGTGCTCGATCAGAATGAGTTGACTCCATATACATACATTCATATATATATATATATATATATATATATATATATATATATATATATATATATATATATATATATATATATATATATATATATATATATATATATATATATATATATATATATATATATATATATATATATATATATATATATATATATATATATATATATATATATATATATATATATATATATATATATATATATATATATATATATATATATATATATATATATATATATATATATATATATATATATATATATATATATATATATATATATATATATATATATATATATATATATATATATATATATATATATATAATATATATATATATATATAATATATATATATATATATATAATATATATATATATATATATATATATATATATATATATATATATATATATATATATATATATATATATATATATATATATATATATATATATATATATATATATATATATATATATATATATTACGTTTCGAATATCATTTTACGTTTCGAAAATTATTTTTTTTTAATTTTAGTTCAAGGTTATTTCCCATCAAAGATTACAGAAAATATAATCCTTCACTAAAACTTTAATTTTTTGATTAACATAAATGTGAATTTATAAGTAATTAAGATTTTTAAACTCTTTCAAAACACTTTCACCAAACTCATAAGCAAGTTCTTGATAACAATAATATATAAAATGGACACTTGGTATAGATAAACAATTTTACTAATGGCCCTTTTGTATCGATTCTAATGGAGTCATGTACTAAAAAATAATTGATCAATCAAACATTATCCACTTTAAAAATTTGTTCATGATTTTTCTCTGCAAAAAAGTTTCTATTTCGTTATTTACTCACTTTCTGTAGAATTATATAGAAAGAAAATTTAATTAACTTCTTTTGAGAGCCAGGAAACAAAGCTGCAGAAAAGTTTCAGGAACAAATTTCTTGTTTGTAAGAAGATACCCTGATGGCGAATTGTACACAAAAAAGAATAAAAAAAGCTAGAAAATGAAAGGACACATCTGACTGGTACAGGTAAGTTAAATTTTTCCCTTCTTTTAATTCTTTTATTTCTGGAAGAAGCAAAATCTCTTAATGAAATAAATTAGATAAAAAATAATGGACTCGTTTACATGAAATTCATGTAACTACCTAAAAAGATAGATCTTTTCTTGACGTATGTTAGCAGATCTTTCATACTTTTATTTGACGAAAATTTAGCTTATCATTTCCTAGGTAGTTTCCAAAAAATAAAATGGTTGAAAACACTGAACTACAAATTTAAATTTTGTGTATCAGGTGTTTAGATATTAGTTAGAATATATATCCTGCCTTTTCTGATGAAATTATTCTGTTAAAAATGTTTTATTGGAGAACAATTTTTTTCTACTTAGGCATGAAATTAACAATGATTTTTATTGAGAGTTATTATATGAGGAAGATTTGAGAATCAATTTTGTGGTTGTGTAAGGGAAATATAAAATAAATATTTTAAAAAGATATAAGCATTTGTGTCATTTATAGATTTTGATTTCACAAAAAAATATTTATTAATACAAGTATGTGTGAATAAGACTTTATGAATCATTAGAAGAAAATTTAAACTCAAATAAAAATGCATGATGTATTTTTGATTGAAATGCACATACGCATAAAATTATATTTGTCATATGTCCTCATATATTCTTACGAGTATTTTTTATTAATTTACAGTGTCAAATATTATATATATTAAGATGATGTTTAAGTAATTCTCCACAATGAATGTGTTTTTGTTTTTTAAAATTAGAATGTAAGATGAGCATTTTAAAGCTATTTTGCAAATATCTAGTCAATTTACATAATTTTTCAGTAAAATTCTATTTTAAAGTTTCAAAAATAAGAAGAAATGAAATAATATCAATTCTTAAATTATTTTTTGTTTCAAAACATTAATTGGGATTTTTAAAAACAGGTTTCCTAAGGTAAAAATTCAAATAATCACTTAATTCTAAAATTCTTAATTCGCATTTTAAAGATATATCGTTCAATAAAAATTTAGGGTTTTAATATTTGTGTTTCATTTAATTTAAACTACGATTAACTTTGAGCTTTATAATATGCAATTAAATTCTATGAAATGTTAATTTAAAATTAAAGCTATTGTTATTAAATATTATTATTGGAAGAAAAACTGATAGAATTTCACTTATTGATCACACAATTTTAATGACTAGCTATATATTTTGATTATACTAATTTAAAATTATTTCAAAAATTAATTTATATAAAGTAGATAATAAAATGTTTCCTTATAAATATATATAATTTGAAAAGTATTTTTCCATCATTCAATTATTTTAATTTCAATAATCATGTATATTTTTATGTACTAATTATTTAAAGTTTAAATTTCCCTCTTAAGATAATGTTTGCGATACATTAAATTCAAATTGTTTTAATAATTAATTTTCTCTAAACTTTCCATTACAATTTAAATTAATTGAAACGATATATGATTTTAAGCACAATAATCTTCAAATTTCAATAATAATCCAATTTTATAATTATAAATATATTCATTAATTATCAACAGACTCTTTTGAATCGAGAATAAAACTATTTGTTTTAATTACATAGATTTCTAGTTTTTATTTATGAAGCATTCGTGTACACGTATATGATTTTATGAGCAGACATTCAATAAATAATTTCTTTGACTATCATATAATTTAGCCGACTTTTATACTCTTGCAGTTTAAAGTTTAGCATTTTAATCATGATTAATGTATTAATAAAAAAAGTCATGAAAATCCTCAACAATAAATTTTATTTCTGTAATAATACTCAAGATGCAATATTTTTTTGTTCATCTGATATTATCAACATGATTTATATTAACACTATTATAATTCATTTTTATAAACAAAACATAAATGCTTAAATTTAAATATTTATTAATTGTTGAAAATAGAAATGTTAATCCATATTGTTGTTACTTATGACACTTGGACAAGCCGAGCTCGCTATGCTTTTGGCAGTGCGAATTAAGTCAATAGGGAGCGTCTTTCATTGGATCAGAGCACCACGAAGGTGAAAGTACGACTTTTCTCTTTTTAAGGTGCCTCGTCATTTTGAACCACGGTCAGGTGATGAGGCGACACCTGAGCTGGTGAGCTGGCACCTTCCTCTCCCCATCCACGCCACACCAGCGGAAGGACTTTGGACGTCCCAGATTAACGTGGACACGTCCCCAACCCACGTAGTTCCAGCAACCCAGTGAAGGAGGGTACACCGTGGTCACCCTCCCAACCACTGCCCGCGGCAAATGATGCTTCACTTTGCTGAGCTTACGGGAAGCGGCGTGAAGCTACTGAGCCACTGGAGCTCTATTTAATTCCTTTGAAATATTAGCTGTAAAATTTAACATCAAGTGTAAATAAAAATTTTATTATAATTAATAAATTTTTAATCAAAAGTTAAATTTCAATCTATATTTATTTAATTTTCATACAAATATCATTTATTTAAATTGAAAGTCTTGAAGAGAGATTTACTGTAAAATAATAAGCAGTTATAAAATAAAAAATAAAATACTTCCTATTGATCTTGCAATTTCCTACTTCCTATTTTACTATTAATGATCACAGGAAAAGTTCCTGGGCAGCTCTTTATGGAAAGTATAATTAGAACACTTGGGATGTGCCAGTATTGTTAACGTGATACATTTGTGGAACTACTTTTTCTTTGATTCATGCAGAATCGGAGACGGTCTCTTAAATTCCTTTATTATACCACATCCTATCCATCGCGCAGCTCTGAACTTTCTTGGCTTCGTTCTACAATCTCTTGATTCTAAAAAAAAGTTTCTCGCTATTATTTGCTTCTTGAACTGTGGAGTCTTATGTTACGTTTATTGATTCTTTTTACGTTACCACTTCCCTTATTTGCTAATGAAGAGTTTGCCTAAGAAAAAAGAAATAACCTTCTAACTTTTCACGAGTTTCTCACTTTTAGGTGATAGAAAAATCTGGAAAGAAAATTAAATTAACTTTTGCTGCAGAAATTGTAAAAAAAAAATAACTTTGATGATAAGATTTGTTTTCTGGAAATAAGAAACTCAAATTGGGAATTGTGAGCAAATAAAATTGGCTTGGAAAGGAATACAGAAAAGAAGAATTCCATATTAAAATTGCTCTGGTGAACATGTGGATTGTAATGTATTTTTCGTACCTGTTTTCAAACTGACGCATAGCTTTTTATGTTTGTGTAAGAAGAAAATGAATAATTGAATAAATTGATTGTATCGACGAATATTTTCTTTCCTATAAATCTGATATCTTCAATGGGAATTAATGTTGCATTTTGAATTAGATTTTTGTATTTTATTATTATATTTCATAGTAGGTAACTTACATTTAGTTTCTTCGTTGTGCCAAAAATTATGAAGAGGATTCTTGAAATGAGAACGAATACTTTTAATGTAATTGCATTATATATGCAATTTTTTATGTAATTTTTGTCTATACACACTTTATCTTCTTAATTTTGCTTTGATAAATATTTATTTCATAATATCATTATTTTCAAGAAAACTTAATGGAAATAGGATTCAACTTCATGTTTTTTTCGCGTAAAATTTAAGTGAAAACTGTTATATAGCTTATAAACCTGAGTGAATTTTATAGATTATCTATAAATTTTTATTATTGCAACTTTTAAATAAAAGATATTGGACTAGAAAATTTTATGAAAATATTTGAGATGTAAATCAAATTATATGTAATTTAGCATACAATTGTCCAGAAATTGATATTAACAAGAACTAAAAGTACATAAATATTATTTATATAATTTTTTTTCACTAAGAAAAAAATATCTATTTAAAGCAAATTTTAACATAATCACTACTTTATCAGGTATCTAATAGAAATGCAACTCATTATTTGTCTTTTTAAAGTAATAAAGTAACTAAAAATGTGACTAATTATTAGTTAAATGATATTTAAATTACGTTTAAATTACTTCTAAGTTAGAATATTTTTTAAGTAAAATATACTTAGGAGAAAATAATTAATTATATCATTATTTTTTTAAAATCCAATACATTTTTTTTAAAATTTTTTCTAGTTGTCACTAGATTATACCAAAAGCAAATACATAATTTCAAAAAGTTGTATTTAAAACTATTTGCTTCATCATAATATTTTGAAGTAATTATTTTAATTATTTGATTATTTATATTATTCAAATAATGAAATTTATGTAAAATTTTGATTCAGTCTATTACAATATATGAATATAATATGTCATGTTTTAAGTGGTATTAAATTAAATGATAATCTTTAAAACTCTTTTAACTTTAGTGTAATGTAAGCCAATTAACTAATATTTGTGCAATGTCAAAAAATTTAAAATTTAGATATTAATACAGTATTAATTATGATTATATATATATATATATATATATATATATATATATATATATATATATATATATATATATATATATATATATATATATATATATGTATATGTATATATATGTATATATATATATATATATATATGTATATATATATATGTATATGTATATATATGTATATATATATATGTATATATATATATATATATATATATATATATATATATATATATATATATATATATATATATATATATATATATATATATATATATATATATATGTATGTATATATATATATATATATATATATATATATATATATATATATATATATATATATATATATATATATATATATATATATATATATATATATATATATATATATATATATATATATATATATGTATATATATATATATATATATATATATATATATATATATATATATATATATATATATATATATATATATATATATATATATATATATATATATATATATATATATATATATATATATATATATATATATATATGTATATATATGTATATATACATATATATATATATATATATATATATATATATATATATATATATATATATATATATATATATATATATATATACATATATACATATATGTATATATACATATATATATATATATATATATATATATATATATATATATATATATATATATATATATATATATACATATATACATATATGTATATATACATATATATATATATATATATATATATATATATATAGTATTTAGTATTGTTGTCTACAAAATTATTAATTACCAAAACTATTGCCATTAGAGTAATAATAATTTACAAAATAATTAATTCATTAAATATTTAAACTAAGTTATGCAGCTCAACCCCATAGGCCCCACACAGGCCTGTAACTCACAAATCTATTTTATTGATAAATGGTCTGCGGCTATTAGGCATAGTTCGCAATTTGGTCAGTCTAACACGTGAAATGTCTACTGTTTCAATGCTTAGTTCTCAGTCATGCATATATAGATATATATATTGTTTGTATGTATCACGTACTACATTTCTGCTGTATTTTTATTAGTTTTAAAATTTTATAACTGCATCTTAATTATTTTTAAAGTTAATGTATTTCTATGATTACTGCAATTTTTTAGCTCATTTCTAAATTTTTAATGTAGCATTGTTCCCATATTTTTTCAATCGAAACGATTATTCAATGCTCAATTACAGACTTAATAATAAAATAGTTTCATTTATTTCGATTATGATACATTGTGTTCCAATATTAATTAAAATTGAAATGAAATAGAAATCATAAGTTTTTGCTAATAAGCAAGCTTTAAAAAATACATATCAAGAACTTTGTGATAATGCATATGTATGGAATACACTGAATGCATTAGTTGATAATATTTAAATGAATTCAATTTCATGTTGAAAGAAAGAGCCATATTGTAAGATATTAGTTTTCAATATTCGACTGGGATTTCATTCTGCTTGCTGTTTCTTATTTTGCAAATAATCCTTAATATCATGGTAATGGTTTGGCATATACAATATTCATCATTTCAAGATCATTTCTCGAATTGAGTGGTCTAGTGGTAAGGCATTGAACTTCGATTGAAACTGTCTTGCGTTCAATCTTAACCACTGGAAAACAGCAAGGAATAGATTGCGTTTCTATTTTCTATATGATCTCTCAAACATTTCACCCTTCTTCATTATGACTTTTGCAAGACTATCCAGAGTAAAATACGTATTGCATTCTTCATTTTTAGTATTTAATGACAGTAAAAGTTGTATTACGTGTAGAAAGATTTTCTTAATATTCTAAAACTGTTTTATTGATTTTCAACATGAAATTTATTAAGTTTTTGGTGCTAAATTATTTTTACGAGAGATATTTTAATTTGAGTTGATGAAGACCGTGTTTTAGAATATATTTCGATCTTTGGGGAAAGTGAAACTAATCATTTTTAAATATTTAATTTACCTGAAAACTTATTGATAAAAAAGAATTTCAAATATTAAGTTGTTATATAAATTATTTTAACTATATTTGTTTGTTTTGCTCATGAAAAATTTTTAATATCTAAATTTCCAAATTTAAATTTGCGAATAAAATTTAATTTCCGTCGTATAATTTAGATATATATGACGTTTAACTCAGGTATTTAGTCAATCAATAAGAAATTATAGTATATTTTTGTTAGCAAATATGTTGCACTAATATGTGATCAATATTATGAATGCTTTTTAAAATTAAGTGTGCACATTTTAATATGACTTGTGCATTTGGAAATGTAACAAAATATGCATATTACTTACAATACTCTATTTTGACAAAATATTGCATATTAATTACAACACTCTATTTTGACAAAATATACTTAAATAAAAAAAATTCATATAATATATTAAATATAAGAAAAGAAGCAATTAAGTGTTTAATTTTTTACTAACACAATATGGATGATTAAAAGGGTATAAATACTTTTAATTAAACTACATTTTTTATTTTAAGCTAAACTTGCATTTTTTGTATTTAATTGATTATATAAATTCCGTACTATATATAAATGATAATAAAAAATTTTGCAACCTAAAATATAAGAAACAATACATACTTACACACAGAGGAAGATACTCATACACACAAATACACTTACATACACATTTAAAATATTTAATTATTTAAAATCATTAATCAAAAGCGTATAATTTTGACTTAATGTATAAAATTTAGTCAGTACTATAGTCAATATATTGCTCTATTATATTTGAATTCAAAAATTACATCAATATAAATTTATTTAATTTTATTCACACTAAAATATTACAATATTTCTGAGAATTCTAAAACTACAAATAAAAAGCTTGCTTGTTACATAATTTATTCGCACATAACACTAATTCTTATTATTTGGTATAACACTGTGTTTCTTATTTTTAAATCTAACGATGACTGCTAAATTTTTGAATATTTTTTTTAATTTTTATCTTATATATTCATTTAAAAACACCGCAGTTTTTTTTTTATTAATAGACTTTCTCTTCAAGCAACATGGTCTGTAAGATTCATTGATCCTCTCCTGTATAACCCACTTTTCTTCATTGTTAATGAGGCTCCTACTTAGAAAAAAGAACCTGATCTCCTCTGCTTACTCAATTTATTCAGTAGTCTGTTGAAAGAAATATCGAATTAACTTCGGTTATACGAGGACTAACAAGGCGGAGAAAAAGTCTTATGAAAGAATTTCGTATTGTAAAGAAGAAAATCAAATCAGAACTGTAAACAAATACAAGTTTGAGTGGAAGTGAAAAAGAAGTCATAAAAAAAAGAATTATAATTTGCTTTATAGAATCGTCAGTATAAAGTATTGTTGTTATTTTGTAATTCTTCTCAAGAAGAGAAAAAATAATGTGGAAACAAATCTTCTATAATGGTAATTTTTGAGAAAGAATATTATATAAGATTCCAGAACATTTTCATTAAAATTATTTTTTGTTAATGGTTCTTTGAATGGTGAGAATTAAGGATATGGAATGTCATCAAATCAGTATCAATATGAGGAAAAATAAACTATTGCGTGATTTGTTACGATAGTTATTCTGTTAAAATCGTGATTTTAATATTTCTGCAAAAAGTATTATTAAAGTGGCAAGATTTGTATCCTTGTGGATCAGCCTTCCATCCGGAAGGGTGGGGTTCGATTCCAAATGCCGCCAAAGACCCACCGACTACATGCAATATACGTGCTTGTAAAATTTGTGGTATCGAAAACCTTGTGGGCGGTCATTGAGAAGTTACCATGGGTACAATGGTCTGGAGAAAATTTTATCCCTCTTCAGATCAATGTCAAAATTGAGGGAATGGATCCTCTGGTGCTGCCACCTATCGGAGGATTTAAAGAGCAAAGACGTACTTTCACCTTCGTGGTGTTATGATTAAAACTAAAGACACTCCCTGTCGATTTAAATTCGCATTGCCAAATCACTTGGCTTGTCCAAGTGTCATAAGTAACAACAACAAACATATTTCTAACGATTATCGTGTATCTATTTACATACTTCAAACTAACGCGAGATACCACATAAAAGTCAGAAAATAAAACTTCTTTCGTATTCTTACCAATCAATTCATGAGTATTTATATCTATTAGTAATTACTCAAGTAGTATGCTGAAGCTACGAAGCCCATTTGATATACCAAAATCATGAAAGAACTTATGCCCACAAATCAGAAAGTAAAAGATGCCAGATTATAGTTAAATTATATAAACTCATGTATAGCATAGCAGTACAACAAAATTCGTCAAATTTACTAAATAAAGCTGAATTGATCTTCTTAAGAACGAAAAACAAATATCTTTCATCCTAGATTGAAGGGCATTCGGATTTTAAAATCATTATCTTGAGATTACTTTTTGTTCATTTTTTTATCACTCTGACGTTGCCACTTGTTAATATGAACTGGTATTGAATAATGAGAAAACCACCATCACAGTAAAACAGTTTACGCAAATATGAATTAAGTACAAACAAGAGTTTGTTTTTGAATATATTTCTTCCATAATATATAATATTTAGCAATTTACATACAAATATATGATTTTCAACACATTCAACAAAAATTATTTAATAAAATTGGAATAAGTAAAATAATTACATGTTTTCGCAATAATATTTAATATAATGTAAGCTCTCTTTCTCTGTATATATATATATATATATATATATATATATATATATATATATATATATATATATATATATATATATATATATATATATATATATATATATATATATATATGCAAACACTAATGTGTTTAGTAAATAGGTAAAAAAATGTTTTAACAGCTGCATCATGTTTCAATTTTATATTAAAAATATAAAATATACATAAAAATTAATAGAGAATAACAAATAATGAGATAAGATATCACAATTCTTAAATATATAAAAATTTCATTAAAATTCATTTATGCGCATACATGAGAAATTGTCATTTGTTCTTATTAGTTAATATGAAACATTTTAGTAGGAGATATCTCATTAATTTGATATTAAAATGCAGAAATTACATGCTTAACAATGACATTCATCTCAGTAAAGGATTAACTGAAAAAGAAATACCTGATTTTAAAATATTAGTTTGATTAGTCATTTCACTGAAAATGAGTGTAAGCATCATTTCATAAAATGCATAAGACTTCTAGCAATTCTTTCACCATTCCTAAAAAAATATTTAAATATTTTTGCAATAGTGTAAACTACGTTTGCAATTTCATGGTAAATAATAATCAGGAAGCATATTTATCCGATGCCTAGATATAATTGCTCAAAACGTAAATAAAATGTTACAGCACAATTTAATAATTTTTCATTCAAACAAATTTTTTTAAATGACTGTTGAGCACATGAAATTTAACATGTTATTGATAAAGGTTGATACATTAGCACGTTGATCATTAAGATGCTAAAACGTCTTATGAGTAAAGAAATGGATTTTACTATATATTTTTACTTTTCTTAAGGGCTTCAATCTAAGTTAACAGAAAAAATGAAAACACTGTAAAATAAACTGAAACATAAATAATTTGATTGTTTAAAACATAATGGGTGGTGGTTAAAAAATTATAGAACTCTTTTTTATTAATCCTATTAGTCTAAGTGAAGTAACTAGAAAAATTAGCAATATGAAATATTTAAAAATTTGTAAATAGCCTGTCGAGAAGAGGGAAAATGTTTTCCACGTGAATTTAAAAACTAAATAAAATTTTTATATCTAATTAAATCTTTTACTCATTTCACAATAGTCTTACAAGACTTTACTGAAAAAACTAATAACAATAAAAACAAAACTTATGAAATAACGAATTAAAATCTTTATATTTAAATTAAATTTTATACTCATTTCATAGTATCCATGCAAAACTTATAGTATATTATTATAAATTTAATAAAATATGAATTGCGTAAATTTTATCGATTAATGATTTTACACAAGCTTTAATTATAAAACAATATAAAAAAATTGTAAGTTACAACCATTAATTATTGGAAAAGTTTTATAAACACAGTTCATCTTTTTTGCATTATTATTCTCTGTTCCATGAAATACAAGTTTTGTCCTGTTTGTATTGATTCCATAAATATTATTTGTATTCATCATTTCCTAATGAGGCTGCAGCTACAGAAACTCAAACAAAAGTATTTTTTTTTCAAGTTTAAGAAAAAGAAATTCAAAGTAGAATTATTGAATTAACTTTTGAAACCAGAGTTCTTAACAACTCTGAAGCGGAACTTGCTTGAATAAAATTTTTGTTTGTTAGAAAAAAGGAAAATTGAGAACTACAAACATATACGAATGCAAATAAAAAAAATAACAAAAGAATAAAATAGTTTTGATGAACAAGAAGTTTTGAGAGCAAATCTGTGTTTGATTCTTGTAAACAGGCATTTATTGAGCATTATTTCAAAAGGCAAGAAAATATGTAGAAATTTAGTTATATAGCAAATTATTTTGCCCTCGTATTAATTTAGTTTACACAATTGTAATACATTTTGTTTTAAAATACTAATGTGTTATTTAATTCATATAAATAATGAAATTACATTTTTACTTGTTTCATTTAGTGATGAATTTATGAAATGATTTAAACTCGTATATAAGATTTTATGGAAAATGCTTATAATTCACATAATCTTATTTTAATATTGTAATTTTTTCTCATATGCTAAATCAGTTTGAAGTATTCAGAATAGAAATTTGTTACTTAATATACAAAAACTAAGGCACTATAATTTATGGTTTTAACAAATTATTGAGGTAATATTTATGAAAGTATATCTATACACTAATACGAAACTTAACAAAATATACATATAGCTCATGCTACTACTAAGTAAACATAAAACAATTGATAGTTTAGGAGACCCCCAGTTCAAATATAATTGTTATTGAACAACAAGTCGGGAAATTCTGCTTTCTGTTAATATATTAGCCAATGTAAATATTGGATAGCAAATTTTCTACATATACCTTTTGTGATTACAAATTTTAAATGCGAAAAGGATAATTTGTAAATGTTCAAATAATAGGTCAATTTCCAAGTTTTACGCTGTAAAACTATACGTAATTAAACAGTTAACCTACATATTGCATTAATGTAATATATATATATATATATATATATATATATATATATATATATATATATATATATATATATATGCTAATTATATTATATATATTACTAAACACTAATGTGTTTAGTAAATAGGTAAAGAAATGTTTTAACAGCTGCATCATATTTCAATTTTATATTAAAAATATAAAATATACATAAAAATTAATAGAGAATAACAAATTATGAGATATGATATCACAATTCTTAAACATATAAAAATTTCATTAAAATTCATTTATGCGCATATATGAGAAATTGTCATTTGTTCTTATTAGTTAATATGAAACATTTTAGTAGGAGATATCTCATTAATTTGATATTAAAATGCAAAAATTACATGCTTAACAATGACATTCATCTCAGTAAAGGATTAACTGAAAAAGAAATACATTATTTTAAAATATTAGATTGATCAGTCATTTCACTGAAAATGAGTGTAAGCATCTTTTTCATAAAATGCATAAGACTTCTAGCAATTCTTTCACCATTCCTAAAAAAATATTTAAATATTTTTGCAATAGAGTAAAGTACGTTTGCAATTTCATGGTAAATAATAATCAGCATATTTATCCGATGCCTTGATATAATTGCTGAAAACGTAAATAAAATGTTACAGCACAATTTAATAATTTTTCATTCAAACAAACTTTTTTAAATGACTGTTGAGCACATGAAATTTAACATGTTATTGATAAAGGTTGATACATTAGCACGTTGATCATTAAGATGCTAAAACATCTTATGAGTAAAGAAATGGATTTTACTATATATTTTTACTTTTCTTAAGGGCTTCAATCTAAGTTAACATAAAAAATGAAAACACTGTAAAATAAACTGAAACATAAATTGTTTGATTGTTTAAAACATAATGGGTGGTGGTTAAAAAATTATAGAACTCTTTTTTATTAATCCTATTAATTTAAGTGAAGTTACTAGAAAAATTAGCAATATGAAATATTTAAAAATTTGTAAATAGCCTGTCGAGAAGAGGGTAAATGTTTTCCACGTGAATTTAAACACTAAATAAAATTTTTATATCTAATTAAATCTTTTACTCATTTCACAATAGTCTTACAAGACTTTACTGAAAAAACTAATAACAATAAAAAAACAAAACTTATGTAATAACGAATTAAAATCTTTATATTTAAATTAAATTTTATACTCATTTCATAGTATCCATGCAAAACTTATAGTATATTATTATAAATTTTATAAAATATGAATTGCGTAAATTTTATCGATTAATAATTTTACACAAGCTTTAATTATAAAAAAATAAAAAAAACATTGTAAGTTACATCCATTAATTATTGGAAAAGTTTTATAAACACAGTTCGTCTTTTTTGCATTATTATTCTCTGTTCCATGAAATACAAGTTTTGTCCTGTTTGTATTGATTCCATAAATATTATTTGTATTCATCATTTCCTAATGAGGCTGCAGCTACAGAAACTCAAACAAAAGTATTTTGTTTTTTCAAGTTTAAGAAAAAGAAATTCAAAGTAGAATTATTGAATTAACTTTTGAAACCAGAGTTCTTAACAACTCTGAAGCGGAACTTGCTTGAATAAAATTTTTGTTTGTTAGAAAAAAGGAAAATTGAGAACTACAAACATATACGAATGCAAATAAAAAAATAACAAAAGAATAAAATAGTTTTGATGAACAAGAAGTTTTGAGAGCAAATCTGTGTTTGATTCTTGTAAACAGGCATTTATTGAGCATTATTTCAAAAGGCAAGAAAATATATCGAAATTTGATTATATAGCAAATTATTTTGCCCTCGTATTAATTTTGTTTACACAATTGTAATACATTTTGTTTTAAAATACTAATGTGTTATTTAATTCATATAAATAATGAAATTACATTTTTACTTGTTTCATTTAGTGATGAATTTATGAAATGATTTAAACTCGTATATAAGATTTTATGGAAAATGCTTATAATTCACATAATCTTATTTTAATATTGTGATTTTTTCTCATATGCTAAATCAGTTTGAAGTATTCAGAATAGAAATTTGTTACTTGTTATACAAAAATTAAGGCACTATAATTTATGGTTTTAACAAATTATTGAGGTAATATTTATGAAAGTATATCTATACACAAATACGAAACTTAACAAAATATACATATAGCTCATGCTATATATATATTATATATCCATATCATATAGCTCATCCTTTTGTGATTACAAATTTTAAATGCGAAAAGGATAATTTGTAAATGTTCAAATAACAGGTCAATTTCCAAGTTTTACGCTGTAAAACTATACGTAATTAAACAGTTAACCTACATATTGCATTAATGTAATATATATATATATACATATATATATATATATATATATATATATATATATATATATATATATATATATATATATATATATATATATATATATATATATATATATATATATATATATATATATATATATATATATATATATATATATATATATATATATATATATATATATATATATATATATATATATATATATATATATATATATATATATATATATATATATATATATATATATATATATATATATATATATATATATATATATATATATATATATATATATATATATATATATATATATATATATATATATATATATATATATATATATATATATATATATATATATATATATATATATATATATATATATATATATATATATATATATATATATATATATATATATATATATATATATATATATATATATATATATATATATATATATATATATATATATATATATATATATATATATATATATATATATATGTATATATATATATATATATATATATATATATATATATATATATATATATATATATATATATATATATATATATATATATGTATATATATATATATATATATATATATATATATATATATATATATATATATATATATATATATATATATATATATATATATATATATATATATATATATATATATATATATATATATATATATATATATATATATATATATATATATATATATATATATATATATACTGATAAAGAGATTAGCATAGAATTTAAAATATTTTTATCCTATAATCAGACAAGTTAAATTAATTTAAATGAATATTTTAAAACTTTTAGCAAATATCAAATATTTATTAGAACTATTTTCAGTTTAGGATTAAATTAAATTTTTCATCTTTTGAATATGATGAGGATTTCAAGTAAGCAAGACTTAAAAGATATTAGCAAACTATTTTTCCAAACTTGTCCTAAATCTCTCAAATTTCATCACAAAATCTTCTAGAAAATTTTCAGTCATCTAATCAAATGCCTTTGAAAGGATTATTTCAAAAGTTTTCATATTTATCCAAAAATATTGTAAGTATAACAAGAGAAACATAAATCATGAAAGTTAATAAGAATAGTGTATAAAAAGTCTTAGACAATTATTAGCATTTAACTTTATTTTGCATGTGTATTAACTTATTTTTTCACGATGAGTTAAATTATATACAAATTTCATTTGGATATTTCATTTTTATGTGAATCAAATTACTAAATGTAATACGAAATCTTATTTTTCCAATGTACTCAACTTTAATATTGTTCTTAGTTCTCATAACTTAAAATCACTAACAAAAATATTGAAATGTTACCATACTATTAATTAATTTTAGAAGGTTATAGAAAACTCACAATTCATATTGTTATAATTAGTAAAATTATTAACTACTTTCTGTCTTCCTCAACTAGTCTCGCGTAATGCTTTCAGTGATTTTATTTTTTTATGTTCAGTATTTTCGATGTAGACTTTCTTAGAAAAAAAGGTTTTATTATAAATTATCACTCTATACATTTAGAAAATTGAGAAAGATTTATGTAAACTCAGGTGTTTTAATTTAATCATTAATGTATTTTTAAAGTTAAAAGCAGTTAAAGGCACATTTTCCCAACTAATGATATATTTTCAAAGTTTCAAAATTGATTAAAGTTTTAGCAAAAATATAACTGTGGTTGTGTAGCAAGAGTTGAAGATTATTATTGAAAGTATCAAACACTTTAATTATAAAAGTTAAAACATAAGCATAAAATTGTTCAAAAATGGGATAAAATAAAAATTATTTGCAAAAGTTAAATAAAAGAATGTTATTTTTAACTAGGGTTTTTTTATGTATAAAAGGCTACAAAAGTACACTGGTGGAAATGCAATTAAAGGCACTGAAAAATTCAATTATTTTTCATATAAAAATGGATGATATTTTTTTAATTACTTTTACTTGTGAATCACATTTTTAGTTTTCAATTATTCAGTGTAAGAAAAATGCAAAGAAAACTTAATTTAGTGAGAATTTAGATCACCTAATCAAAAAATCAGAAATTTCGAGTTCAAATCAATTAAAGACACTTGTTAAATTTATTAGTTAATAATGAGTGACATTTCCATTGTTTACAATTACTTCATGCATTCTATTTGGAATTGATTTCACAAGATTTTGTCGGTAATTAAATGGCAAATTTGACCATATATCGCGAATTTTGTTTTTTAAGTCAATTGCTGACTCAAAGTGGCCGTTTTCGTAAGCTTTTTGTGTTATCACTCCCCAGATATTTTCAATAGGGTTCAGATCGGGACTTCTAACAGGCCAGTCTATAACCTTGATGTTATGTCCATGAAAAAGGCTTTTTTTTTTGCTTTAGAGTTGTGAATGCTTGCATTTTGTCCTGTTGAAATATCTAGGAATCATCATCCATATATTCGACATAATTCAACAAAACGTTATCTAGGAGTTCAATATAATCGGAGGAATTCAATTTAGGTGTGATCCAACAGATGGGGGTTGTTCCATAGCTCGAGAAAGCTCCTCACACCATCAATGTGCCTCCACCAAAATTGCGGCTAACTGAAATCTCTATTTTGGTCCCTATGCGATGCCAGTAAGACTTGTTTCGATCTGTCCATCTAAATTAATTTTTTTCTCATCACTTAACACCACATTGTTCCATTCAGATTCTCAATTTGCATGTTTTTTTTTGCAAATTCCAAACAAGCCTTCTTATGCTGAATACTTAAGAGAAGTTTGCGATGTTTTTTCACCATTTAACAACTCCAGATTGACTGATTATTTGTCTGACTCTTCGAGTTGTAACATATAGATGTAAATCTCTCCTAAGTTTTGCGAAATTAACGTTAGGTCTTATAGCCTCGCAAATTATCTGTCACTTTTGATGGTTATTTAATTTATTACAAATACACCTGGACATCTCTTAACTCCATATATAACTCCTAGATTTTAAAAAAAAATTGCACGCAACAGTTGGAAAGTGGTTAATTTTCTTTGCAATTGACCTCTCTATTTGAGCAGCCTTCCTTTAAAATTCGAATTTTTGCTCTATCTTTCATCGAAAGCCCGATGTTACGTCCCATTCTAGAACTACCTTTGAATAATAAGTGTTTGAGCAAAGATATTTTGAAATATTTAGTATCTAACACATCAGAGACAACAAATTCCTCCTTTTAAGCACTTCAGAAACAATGATGAAGTAGTAGATAGCTGAAATTCTAGATTTTTGCATTTCTACTAGAAATATTGGATTTTTTAAACTAAATGATGTAAATACTCCCTAAATTAGTTTTCTTTGCAAGTTTTTTGTACAAAATGATTGAAGACAAAACATTTAATTTAAATAAAGTTAGTACAAAAAATATCATGGGTATTTATATGAAAAATAAGTGAATTTTTGAGTGTCTTTAATTGCATTTCCACCAGTGTATTTACCTAATAAATACTTGTGTGTCCTGAATAAACTTAAATTAATATAAATTACGCGCAATATTTCAATAAACTTTCAGTAAATTACGTAAATTCCAATGTTTCACTAATATTAGCTAACTAGATACTCATTGATGTTAAAGTTCATATAACAATAATTACCTAAAGTTGAAATCATATATCTGATTTTAAATATTTTAATTCCTTATTGTTGAAATTTTTGGCCTTAGTGACTTGATCTGAAAATTTAGTAAACTTAGGAAATGACAAAACGTGCTCAATTTTTACAAATTTGTGTCTGTCTACATTAAAATACAGAATGTTTTTTAACATAATATGCACAATAATTAACCAGCTTCATATTTTCTAACTATTTAATATACTGACAGAAGGAAACTGTCAACATATTTGACTAAAGCTAATACTTTAATTTGAATACTTTTGCTTGTTTAAGTACATTATTATTGAACGTAGCAATATATTATTGCTTTATTTTCACAACATATATTGAAACTGCTTGCTCAAAATTTTTCATTATCAACCTCGTGAAAAAATGCAATTTTTTAACAAAACCATATTTTTAATTTCATTTGTTAAATCATTCCATTTTGATAACTTTCTTTTGAAACATAAATAATTTTCTTAATTATTAATAATTTCTATGGTATTTTAACAAAACTGATTCATTTTCTTTTACTTTTTCACTTATTTATATTACTTAGTTTCCGATTATTTGGCCTATATAAAATTGAATATTCGTATTAAGCTATTCTCACTTAAATCGTAATTCTTGTATCAATGTCAAATATTTGTAATAAATTTTTCTCATATAAATATTTTATGACTTGAAACTATTTTAAAATTTTATTACTTTCTTCATTTTGAGCAGTTTTAAAATTCAATGTTGATATACGTATTTTTCAGAATTTTTAAATGATATACATTTCTTAATTTCTTCTCTTTCACATAAAATCTATGGTCATCATGTCAGCTTTTTTTCTTTGAATATTAAAAGTTCTCCCTTGATTAGTAATATATTTGAAACTTCATGTTTAATGTATCAGAGAAAAGTTATTATAAACAAACATAGGTAATTAAATGCAAGTTCTACGTCACTCAAAATAGAAGAATAAAAATAGGTATTTAATTCTTAAAAATACAATAAAAATCTTATATAAATCAGACTACTTTTACATTTTTAAAACTAGAAAGAAAGTAGTTTTTCTTCACGTTAAAACTACGCTTGAGAATTTCGAAAACTGTATGTGTAAAAAAATATAAAGTTATAAAAAGAAAATGGAAATAAATCGACCATTATGATCAATTTATCACTAGGATATCAAAACTAAAATATGGGAAATGAACTCTAAAATGTTTTTCAATTTTTCAATTAAGTTTTCATTAAAACGATAGTATTAAAACGCTATTATATCTACTGCTAGTTAAATGTATCCAATTCTGGAAGACTTTAACTGCTATGCAATTTATATATGTAGGTACTATATTACTAATCTAATTTAAGTAAAATTCAACTTTTTTCATCAAATTCAAAAGGAAAAATTATCGAGAGAGAGAGAATAATAAATTTGTTAGTGTCTTACAGTTTTCAAATTTCGATCTACATTTAATGTTTTCTGCATTAATTGATGCAAAATTTTCAGCGTGAAATAGAACACAAGGGAACATAAAACATATTAAACAAATGGTTGCAAATGAAACAAATTTCAATAGTTATTTTTCTCTTCGTTTACGTAAAACTGCGTAAATAATCATACATCAATATATTACTAATTATTTACGCATTATAAGGTGATAATTAAAGTTCATATGACCGTGGAAATATATGTTTTACTTTCTGAAACGCTGGAAGTAAACTTTAAAGTAAATATTTTTAACCGCATTCAAACAATAATAACCATTTTCAGTGAAATAATCATGCTTCTCTTTTGATGCACATTTTTGAATATTTCAGAACAAAAATAACATTTACATTGTTGTAATGTTGGAATTGTGTCTTCTACATTTGCAATAATAACTTTGAGTCAATATTTTAAAGATAATTGGAAATTGTTAAATTTAAACATTCTGCTTTAGAAAATCTACAGAAAAATATTCTATTAAAGTAAAATCACTAAATTTTATTATTCTATAAACTAGGTCCATGCAATCAATCAATCGCAAATAAATTATTTTAGGTCCAGAAATTCAAATACTATTATTTGCGCTATTTAGTGTATCATATTGGGGAACAATTTCACCCTCTTTGGATAGGAAGTAAAACAATTATATATATATAATTCAGAAACAATATATTTGATATAGATTCTATGCAAAAATAACAAGTCACTTAATCTAGGAACACATCTGCATATTTAACAAATCCTATGTGACAAAATCATTTGATCTATTTGTATTATTCATAGCAAAAATGAATTTCGATAAATATAATATGCCTCTACTATTCATTATAATTATATAGTATTATATATTACAGTAAATAATATGCATCAATTATTTAATTTATCTGAATAAAAAACACAATTTTTAGACTGAAATTCTAATGGTATTTTATTCTTCAATATATCGTTCAAGAAGTGTATGGGAAGATAGTAACTCACTTTTCTCCATCTTTGCTAATTCTTTTTTCACAATAATACTAAAGGATTTAAAATGATTAATAATGATTTGCTAAAGAAATCTCTGATTTTTAGAGCTTCAAGGTAATTTTCAAATCAAACTTCAACTTTTCAATATTTTACCGAGCTTTCTCCTCAAATACAGTGGAGCAATCATTTATGATCATTTGAAGCTATCATTATACACAAGGATGTTTGTTTTTCATGCTTTATCACTAAACAGCCAAACAAATATAGCCCAACATCAGAAAATAAGTAGTGATTTCAAATACTTTCATTTTCCACCTATGTTTGTTGCATTTAATGAGGCACTGCTTTCCTAATATTCTTATTTGTTAAAAATTTTCAACATCAACTTGATTTTCTAAAAATTACTATAGAGTAACGTATTAATTTTTCATTGACCCTATTCATATTTTTCTGGTAATAAATTTTTACAGCACGAGAATTTGATGTATCTCAAAAAATTTGCTTGTTTTGCAAAAGAGAAAAAATTATTATTAAATTATGCGTTTATTAATTCCGTATGTATTTTTTATTAGTTATATTTTGAATCAAAAATGTGAATTTACTATGAAAGTTTAAAAATCTCATTTAAAAAAAATAGAAGAACACAATACTTCTTTTCTTTCAGTTTATATGACATTTAAACATTTTAAAAACATCAAAAACAAATAAAAAAGAAATGTTAGTTAGTCTGGTCTATATAGAGTAGATGAGATGGCAAAATTAAATTTATATTTTTTACTGAAATTCGATGATAATAATATATGTTTTGAAGAATTAACTACTTAAGTTAAGGTTTACTTTAAAACATTTTGTCGATTCTGAAATCCCATACATTTCCATACCAAATTTAGTGATATATTGCATAAAAAATTTAAAAACTCTTTTGGCCAAACAAAATTAATCTTCTGATAAGCCTTAAGAATATTGTAATGTAGAATTTTTCTATAAATAGGTTTCTATAGATACTTTTTCTCTATTTTTAATACATTTTAATCCTTATAATTTCAAGGTTGGAGACGATTGTGATGCAGAATTTTTGAAAGTTTTTAATCATAATGATTGTGTTTTAATTCTAATTATTTGTTTCTATTTGCAAATTTTCTTTTTTATTGAATAAAAAAATTCGAAGGTCACAAAATGCTTATCAAAGAATTATTTATCCAGGTTTTTTGTTCAAATATATTTAGTGTGGTTTAAAATTACATTAAATTAAATATTTTTTGACAAAAAACAAGTATAAATAATAATGTAAAGAATTTAAAAATTTGCTTGATTATGATTACTTTAAATTCTCGTTTAAATTTCGGTTTTCTAAATTTAGACAATCTAGTTAGTTTATTCTAGAATAAATTAATTACATATTTAGCGATGCAAAGTACCTAAAGTTGATAAAAGCTAATTAGTTAGCTTATAAGTTCTTTGGAGAACTGTAATTCCAATACAAACGACGCAAATGAAAAATAAAAAAAATGACTTGAGTGTAGGCGAATAGCTTAAAAGTTGGCTGATAATTGGTACTTGAGATTAAATGAAGTTAAGATTTTACGACAGAGAGAAAATGTTATTTCCCCTTAACATAAGTAGAGCTATTTCAGATGAATTAAAAAGAATATCCCTTCTCAAGAGATTATTTTTAAAAATTAAGAAGTAATTACATATAAGTATTTAAAATCCATGAATATAGGGAATTAAGCGTTAAAATTTTCTTACTTAAAAACGTATCACAGATTTTCATTTGTTACAAGGCGTGATGAATTTTCTGAAATTTGTAATGAAAAACTTTGTGGTTAGCATTAAATTAATAAACTCGTTCCCATTTTAAGTTTGTTGAAATAACAATATATTCCCAAAAATTATTAAGAAATATTCTTACACAAGAACTTTAAACTTTTAAAATTGGTTACGAAACTTTATCGTTAGAACAGCTGTTGTTGTTGTTTATGACACTTGGATAAGTCAAGCTCGCTATGCCGTTGGCTGTGCGAATTAAGTCAATAGGATGCGTCTTTCGTTTGGATTAGAGCACCACGAAGGGGAAAGTACGACTTTCGCTCTTTTTAAAGTGCCTCGTCATTTTGAACCACGGTCAAGTGACGAGGCCACACCTGAGCTGGCACCCTCCTCTCCACATCCACGCCACACCAGCGGAAGGACTTTGGACGTCACAGATTAACGTGGACACGTCCCCAACCCACGGAGTTCCAGCAACCCAGTGAAGGAGAGTGAATACGTGGTCACCCTCACAACCACTGCCCGCTGCAAATGATGCTTCACTTTGCTGAGTTTACGGAAAGAGGCGTGAAGCTACTGAGCCACTGGAGCTCTGTTATAACAGCTAGTTATAATAAGTTTCTATATTGTAATTTTTTTTGAAGAATTACCACATACACTGCTTATATATTTAAAATAATACTGTTAGAAATGCAGAGTTTCTGCAAATACAAATTTTAGGTGCTATTAAAACAACTGAAAATGTTTAATTATAATTTTAGAAAGGAAACAAACCTTTTGAAATCTATGCAGTTATAAATAAAAACATCAAGTTTCAGAAACATGAAAGTGATATCACTATGAAGAGTTTTCGCTGCAAGACAAAAAGGGTGAATATAGGTTAGATTAGAACTATTGACAGATTGTGTTGAGAGAGAGTGGAGCACTTTATTGTTTGTCTAGCAAAGATTCAAACATTTAAAGCTTCAAAGTCCTTATAATTCAGTCGTAAAACGTGTGATATCTCGATATTTTTAATTTCAATTTTGATAGCTAATGTTTACCACGGCAATAGAAATACAATCAAAGTTATTTATAAGAATATTTTATGAAATTTGTTAATTTTATATAAGAAATTTATAATTTAAAAACTACTTTAATGATGTAAATTGCAAAAGAAAACTTTTTCTGACTAAATTAGAGTCGCAATACATATTCTTTTATTTTAGAAAACAAAAATATCTCCCTGTGCACCAAGTAATATCACACAGGGACTGAAGGTACAATAAATATACTACATAACAAATCAAAGATAAATCATGAGATGAAAAATAAAATAAGAAAAAATAAAAGAATGCAGAGAGAATAAAAAATTAGAAATAAAAGCAAAAACGGAGTTAGATTATAGCATGGATAAATTTTAAGAAACACCAAAGTCTCTTTCTTCACTAGGTCCGTCAAAATCGGGAGCCATTAGTTATTCAATGTCTTTACGAAGCTCGTTCCTTTCTTGTGCAACAAAATGGGCATTCAAGAAGAATGTGTAAAGGGTTGTCAATCGCGGAGTTGCAGATGCACACGTCACTGTTTTTAATATGGAAAGGGTGTAGGTAGCTGTTGAATTTTCTATGACCAGAGAAGAATTGTGTAATTTTTATGTCAATGTAGAACCAGTGGCTCTTAATTCTGCAGGGAACTAAAAGAAAGAAAAGATTTAGTCCACTTATAATTGAGAGAGAAAACAAAACCTGAGCTCCATTCTGAGATGTTCTTTTTGGTAATGGCTTTAAAAAGTACTTGGGTAGACTTGTATCGAGTTTATTTGTAAGTGAAAGAGAAGTATTGGCCAGGAAATATGCTCTTTCATTTCCATACACACCACTGTGACCCTTGATATGGGAGAAAGAGTGAAACAGATGGAAATATATTTTTAATACTGCACATGTGAATTGAAGTCTGGACTTCTACAATGAGTTTTTTAATGCTTGTTACATCTTGCAGAGCCAGTAGGAATGACATCGAGTCACTGCAAATTAAGAATTTTTAAAATGCTTGCTTATGGCATCTTTAAGAGCAAAATTAATGCACAGTAATTTTGCTTGGAAGATTGAACACTAATTAATAATGTGGTTTATCTGATGCCTCATTTTAAAACCATTCTGAAAACATACGTATGCAAGGCCTACTTCTTCATTAACTTTATTCCCATCTGTAAAGTAAATTAAATCATAGTCATCTTCCTTAACACTATCAAATGCTGCAAAAGGAGCAGGAGATCTTCTCGATTGATGGGGTAATGCAAAATAATTCAAATTTTCATTAAGAGGGTTAGAAAAAGAGTCTTGAGCATAACTATAAGCATTAATTTGATGAAGTATCACAATATCAATAGGTGGAAGACCAGAGAGAATGAAGAAAGCATCATAGATGATATTTCTAATATCCTTTAAAAATCGTCAAGAGAAATTTTCTTTGTATTTTCCCAATATGTGATTTCGGTTTATTAAAATTTAAATTATAGTGTGCGACAAAATATTATTTAAGTAAATAAACAAATAAAACATTGTATTTTGTAAAGCATAAAACATAATTTAATATCATATTATTACTTTATTTGTCCTTTTTAGAATTTATTGATACGTTATTACATTAATCATAAATATTGACAAAAATTTATTTCTTTTGAAAGGAATATATTATTAAATGCATGATTCTATTTCTTTAATTTAGTGATTAATATATAAACAAGTCACTTAGAATTGTTAATTATAGTAAAACTTTAATATCTGCTGAACACATCCATAATTTATGATTGATAACCATGCACTCAGAATTTAAAAGTACACCAAATAATTATTATTTCAAATTTAGCTAATACTTTTCATAAAAAAGGATATTGTATTTATATAATTAATTTAATAAAAATTATGTTGTGTAATTTCTACTTCAGAGTATAAATACTTTCTATTGAAATGATAGTATGGAAAATAAATAATTAACCATTATTAATGAAAATTAATTTATTTATACTATCGGATTTTTCTCTGTTGCCTTATGAGTTCAAGAAAAGAAAGCTGTTATTGAGTTATAGCGTATTGTATTTAAATGTATTGACTCAATCTTAAAAGCCGAAAATTAATTTCTTAAAAATTTATTGTTTCTTTCTGAGCACACAATTTGCAGGTTACCGAATATATATTGAGTAGATTTTCGATAATAATAAATAATTGGAATATCATAAAATTTATGCAATTATTGTAAGTGGACAATGAATGTTTAAAACATTTAATATACATTTTGCATTTTATAATTTCATTATAAATATTTAACCTTAAACGTTTTATGTAAAAATATATAATTTTATGTCTAAACACATTTAGAACATATAAATGAAAAACAAAGGCATTATTTTCTATGTATTCATATTTCGTAGAATATTCTGTAACAAATATTTTGCTATGCATAATGAGGAATGAAAAACATTGTGGTTACAAATTTATTTCAAAAGTAAATAATTAATGAGGCATATAAAAAATTTATGATTCCCATTGAGGAATATCTTTTAATTCATTGACATTTATTATAATTAATTAAATAACTTATAATTTTAATATATTTATTATATATTTCTTACATGAAAAATAGGCACAGATGCCTTATAATTAAGGATAACAACTTCTGATTTTGGTTAATTTTTGGTGGATTTTCTTATTTATGTGGCAACCTGGTTTCAATTACGTCATACATACGAAGACCTATAAAAGGTATGCATAAAATTCTATTTTGGCAACTTTAGTATTTACGTCATATCACTCGTCACAATACGTCATCTTTGCAATATTTCTTTATCGCCAAAAAATCTAGAATTCAGCATCCAGGTTTTAACAGGATCTAAGCCAAAAAGTTTTTATAGCGTATTGTTTAATTATTGTGCATACTAAATATAAAATACAGTGCGCATTGCTTAACTACAAATAATAAAGTCAATCTTAAATTAAATTTCAGTATTGTAATTATTAATTTTTTATCTAACTATAAACTATTAACACTTTGCTTTATAAATTATAGACATTTACATTAATTTTATTTAAAACAAGTTTCTTAAATTTACTCCTTTAAAGAACTGTAATATTTTAGTACAATTTTATAAATAACTTAAATTATACAATCAATCTTTATCGTATTGTCTAAAGATGAATATAACCAACAATATATATTGCTTGATGTATAAAAACAAACTGTCTATTCATTGATAATTTTAAAAGTTTAATTTCTGTGTACTTGAATGATTCTTAACAGTAGATAAAGTTCTAGAGAAATAAAAATATATATTTAAAGAGGAGAAGCTCTAAAATGCATCAACAGTTTTTGATTCATACAAACTGATTTCTCGTAAAGCAAAGCGTAAAAGCTTCCCAAAAGAGAAGTTTCTTTCTTAACTTATATGTAAAAATGTATTCACTTCAAATAGAGAATTAATGGAAGTTAGAAATCAATTAAACATACAAATACACCACGTCCTTTATAAATTAGAGTTTGATGATTGTCATTTCCTCTGTTTCAGAAAACTCAGCCAAGAACACCAGCTTATGTAAAGCGATTGTTGTTTCCATAAATGTCACTTTCCCATTCCAAGAAAGTTAATATCAATTAAATTATTTTTCTCTTCTCCAGAAAGATTCTTTGTTCTGACTCTATTTTAATATATAATCCTTTTACATTGTTGTTTCATAAACAAATTTAAAATGTAATTGTTTTGATATTCAAATGCATTTTTACTTAAAATAAGAAATACTTCTTTGACAATGGCATTAAATAACAAGTTGTATAAGCTTGTGAAGAATTCAGAACACAAAGCTAATATAAAGTGATGTGAAATTTATTTTAAAAATACTTATGTTGATTAAATATGACAAGGAGAGACCACTAGTTAATTAATCATTAAGAAACCAATAATATATATATATATATATATATATATATATATATATATATATATATATATATATATATATATATATATATATATATATATATATATATATATATATATATATATATATATATATATATATATATATGTCAATATACAAAACAAAACTAAAAAATGTTAATATAATCTTAAATCATTTATCTGAAGCAGAAGACTAAATGTGTATGCCAAATATCATGCATAATAATTTTACCTCTTTTCAAGTCTTTAAATAATAATGCTTGATTCTATTTTCAAGAAAAAGGTTTATTTATTTCATATATTGTATCAAATTATAGTCATCCCTTTTAGTTAATCTAAAAAAGTGCATATTATATAAGTAAAGATGCTTATACACATGCATATCCATAACTTAAGGACAATGCTGAAAGAGGCAGCTAAAAGTGCAGAAATTAAACAAACGTGATTTATAAATAAATCCCAAATTTTAAATACGTGATAAAGAACAAAACACATAAGAAGAATGCGTGATACCGTGCATGCAACAGACGACAATTTTATAGCTAGTTGGAACACTAATACCAAACAAATACGTTTCTGCCAAACAAAAACTGAACAGTACGCTGTTGGTATGATGGATAATACATAGTACATCTATCGTAAAAAGCAATAGAAGTTGAGGATCCCATTATTGAAATATGTTTAGAGTAGAGATTTTCACTCAGCAATCAATGCCCTCTGAGGCTTTGGTACATGTGTTGGAAATGGTTGAAGTGCTGTGATTCGTCGAATAAGCATGTCTCACTCATGCTCTATCAGGCTCAAATCTGGTGAGAATGACAGCCATTCCATACGAGTGATATCTAACAATGAAGGCAGTTGTTATAAACGTGGGGTTGGGTATTACTATCCACTGTCACGGTGAAGACGGCATTGTCACACAAATTCATAGGCTATGGCACATTTAAGCAAGCTTATATACTATTGTAGAATGATGTTCCAATATCAACACGCAAATCTGTTCTGGAGCCAAGCATGCCTCCCCAAATGAACATTCATAAAGCACCGAAACCTTAGAGTTCAATGCTACTGTACTGGTTGTACTGGGTACCTCCATATGAACATCCAACGAGAGCAAGCTAAACACAACTCTTAGGAAATACAAGCTCACGTTACGGTGTCTACATTGTATGTTTCCTACTTCAAAATATAAACGTTTAATTTTGATAGCATTCAAATAAATTGATAATTTTATGTTCTTTTCATATTTTAAATTTATCTTAATTAGGATTAAGTGTAGCATAATTGTTTTCCATACTTTTTGATTTTCACAAATTTCAAGAAATTTAATACTTTGAATTTTTTAATAATACTTATTTAAAAAATAGTGTTGTCGTCAATGATAAACCACTATTTTAACTAAATTTATTAATTTCCATTTCTTTATTAGAATTTCATCTATAACATTAATTTAAGATTATAAAAATGCATTAAAAATTTAAAATTTAAAAATACACATTATACTTAATTTTTCATTTTTATTATACTTTTTTTATTTTAATTATATTTATATAATTATTTATATTTACATTGTACCTTTGTTACAACAACTTAAAAACAACTTTTATCTTTCTCTTATAGTAGATAACACTCTTTTGTTTAATTATAATATCATTTTGAGCATTATTTACTGCTTAAATTTTAACTGTTATTCTTAAGTTTGGGTAAATAATCCAATAAATAGTACATATATTAACAAAGGATTTGAAATGTAAAGTGTGTATTTAAATAATACTTTGTTAAATTAAATTCTTTTTAATCATGATTTTAAAATTTTATAGAATACTGAATTTACGAGCAACATATGATGTATAATTAAAATTTTAAAATTTATTTAAATTTTAAATTTATTTTTTTAGCTTTTATATCCAAAAAGCTTTATTTAATAAAATTCTACAATATAATAAAGTAGTTCAACCTAGTATTTTTTTTAAAGTTTTAACTAATGTATATGAAAAGTGATTGAAAAGTTTATTCATATCAAAATCCAATATTTATTAATTAGAATGCAGTAACTTATATGTTTGTGGTAAGCATTCCTTAAATGCTTGATAAGATGAAAGAAATTAGAACCTAATGAATAATTATAAACTGATTTTATAAAAATTAAAATTTATTAATTCATACATTTTATAATTATATACAAAAATTCCCCATGCACAAAAATAAATTATGATTATCTAAATTACTTAATTATTGCAAGTAAAAAATGCATCATTCTATTGTATACATGATTTACAGCTGCATAACATACCATTTATTATATTTTATTTAGTGCTTACGACCATAAATCTTCTTATAGCTTAAGGACAGTAAATACGCAATCCGTTTCATCAAAAGTTACATTTGATGAAATTATTAAGACAGTAATAATCCTTATATGACAAATGACTTGCTTATTTCTAAGTGTCCGATTCTATATTCTGCTTGAAATTTCACAAAACAGATTAAATTAATAAGTCTTATGTTTGTATCTGAAAACTCTAACTTTGAGGAGTAAAGAGATTGTGTCACTTAAATGTGATTTATTGGTATTGAAATAAAAAGAAATGACTAAGGAAGATTTACTACAAAAATAATAAATTTTTAATCAGTATCTGCTTGGGTCTTTTAGCTTACATTTATGTTCATAAGATGAAATACTAGAATTAAATGCATTTAAGACAAAATTTTATTAATGATACCTTCCATTCAAATATGTCACCAAAGAAACATTTGTCACTAAGAAGAAACCAAATTGCTCGAATTCATCACTCTTATTCTGTACTTATCTTAGAAAGATAAAAAATAGAGAGCGTAACATTATAATTCCCTACTTAAATTCGAAGAATAGATGTATACATCATAGTTTAAATAGTTTAAACTAAGCTATTATAATGAAAACAGAGGAAGAAAAATTGATTTAATTTCGAGACCTAACGTTTTCAAGTTTAAAATTAATATTTTATGGGAAAAACAACAAAAGAAAATAACAGAGAATATCTTATCTTATTTATTTATTTAAAAAAATTATTTTTCCTCAATTTAAGCTAACGAGATTAATTATATTTTTGCTTAAAGTGTATATATTTCATCTTAGAAAGTTTTTTGATAATTTTCATTTACTTTGCTCTAAGGATTCTTATAAATACATTTTTGCTCTAAGTATCTTTTTTTAGCAGAAAAAATAAACATCCAATTTGTTTCAGTTTTTGGATTATGGTATTCAAAAATGAAAATTTAAATATTTGTTTGACATATTATGTAACTAAAAATATATATTATTAATTTTTATCTCAATTACATTATAACATACATTATATATATTAGAACTAAAAAATGTTAATATAATCTTAAATCATTTATTTTTATCTGAAGACTAAATGTGTATGCCAAATATCATGCATAATAATTTTACCTCTTTTCAAGTCTTTAAATAATAATGCTTGATTCTATTTTCAAGAAAAGGTTTATTTATTTCATATATTGTATCAAATTATAGTCATCCCTTTTAGTTAATCTAAAAAAGTGCATATTATATAATTAAAGATGCTTATACACATGCATATCCATAACTTAAGGACAATGCTGAAAGAGGCAGCTAAAAGTGCAGAAATTAAGCAAACGAAAAATTAACAAAAGAAATTAAACAAAGAAAATAACAGAGAATATCTTATCTTATTTATTTATTTAAAAAAATTATTTTTCCTCAATTTAAGCTAACGAGATTAATTATATTTTTGCTTAAAGTGTATATATTTTATCTTAGAAAGATTTTTGATAATTTTCATTTACTTTGCTCTAAGGATTCTTAAAAATACATTTTTGCTCTAAGCATCTTTTTTTAGCAGAAAAAATAGATATCCAATTTTTTTCAGTTTTTGGATTATGGTATTCAAAAATGAAAATTTAAATATTTGTTTGACATATTATGTAACTAAAAATATATATTATTAATTTTTATCTCAATTACATTATAACATCTATTTAATTAAATTTTAGTTAAAATTAAATATTAGTGTACATGATCTGCCTTACAACAAAGTATTCGATAATAAGTGTTTTATTATTTACTGAAAAGAGTAAAATATTATAATCTTAGTTCATTCCTTATTTATAAAGGCAACATAAATTTAAAATATACTTAAGCTCAAAAACCTTCACATCAAGAACAAATGATAATAGAAAAATAAAATTAGGTACCACATTATTCTAGGTAACATACTTAATTAGTTACAGTCTAAATACACAGGTAAAAGAAGATAAGAAAAAAATGGACCTATGAATCATGATTAAGTTGATAACATAATTTTTCATTAAAATACAGAATACAATCCTGCAAATGTTCAATAAAGAGCCTTACAGATAACGGATGTTAGTTTGTGGGTCGGAGTTCCATACATGTTTTCCTTGTTAGATCAATGCTGGATCAATTATTGTTAGTTGTCGATGACACATTTGTTGTCTTAGAATGATGTCACATACATGCTCTTATTGATGGCAGATATTTTTATTTAGCATGATGAAATAGCATGTCTATAATCTGTAGAGCATGTTGAAATGTAAGTGTGGCAAAAAGATGAGTGTAGACCGATGGAAAAACACCCCGTGGAATATTATTCATAAATTGCAGCACGGTAGATATAATCAACAGATTGACATGAATATGTATAGGCAGGATGTATGGGATTACCAAAATAAGGCTACCAGATTCATAATGTCAGGTTTTTGTCCATTATGTAGGATTTAAGGACGTAGCTGCAGGCAATCATCTAGACATTTATATACAACACATTGCTATCACTGAACAACGTGATGAATCGGATGTTATCGTAAAAAACAACCGATGGCCAAACCATCTCCAATGATGTAAATAGACACTACTAGCGATACTAACGTCATTAGTTGACAACAAGTGGAATGCACGATACAAATTATCAGGTGATATAAGGAGAGTAACTTATATGTAACAGTTCGTAGCCTGATTGTGAAAAGGACTGCACCTCGATTGTTTGTTGTATATGCAATATTATGTGCCACAGCGTTATTATCCAAGTCATAAAATTGAATTCCATTCTTTGTTTCAAAAAGCATGTACGTAACTGACTAATAGTTTTTTGACTCCCTTGATGGTTATTGTTTCCTTCTATTAATCGGAATAAAATAACTGAGTATATTTTGAGATAATTTTATTAATTATATGATTGTAAACTATCAGTTTAATTTTATTTTTCATTTAGGTTGAATGGGTTTAAATTTCAAAAGGAGTTTAAACACAAAGAACATTGAAATACATATATTTTCGCTGGATTTTAACTTTTTAAAGTTTCAGTTCGTTGTTCGTTAAAACATTCAGATACGTGAAAAAAGTAAACAGAATATTCTGAATTATTATTTGTTTGAATTTTTTAAGGTATTGTAATATTTATTTCTGTTACTATAAAATGTACAACCAATTTATGAAAAAGGAATTTTTGACTTCTCGCTTGCCTTGAATCTATTCTATTCATTTGGTGGTTAAATTAACTTCTTGTACAAAACAAATAACAGTTGAATGGGGAAAAACCTTTCTTTAAATAAACCCGTGAACGAATATATCTTCTGATTCATTGAACACCCTCATATAAATTTAAAATTGCTTTAATAAAAAATCCTATCTTTCAAGCATAAATTAACCCCGTGAAAATATAGTTATTTTCTTATAAATTAATTAATTTGAAAACAAAATGATTAAAATTTTTCCTTTAAATAATATGTAGTTTTCTAATATAAATAATATATTAGTTCTTATAATTTCAAGCAAAAATCTACTAACAATTAAATGATTGCTTAAAATGTAATACTACTCTAAATTAGAAACTGAGTATGATAACTTAAAATAATAAAACATGTAAACCAATCTTAGTATAAAAAAAATCTATGAATACTGCAATGTTGTTTCGATTAATAATTATTTCTAAAACAGACATGCACATTAATTTAAATGAACATTTGAGTTAAATATTTCCTTTTCAGTCAAATTTTTTGTTTAAACAATAATGATTTAAATGTTTTAAAGATACACTCCAAAAAGCTCTCTCACTCATAACCTCATGAAACTTCAGGAAAGTACGACAGGAAGTTATCTTATAGACAGGAGATGATGTGGTTTTCCGATAAAAATTGTAACATTTTCGTGCATAATTCAGCTATTACAGTGTGTATGTTAAGCAATCGTTAATCTAAGAAACCACTCTCAAAATATGATGAATATTCATGAAGGAATTAATATTCCAAGAGAAAATTCTTCCACCGTGTTTTAAACAAGAAGAAATCAATGTAAAAAAATTGCACGAAACTAGTAGAAAGGAAACATTTTAACATGAGATATTCTATTAAAAGGTCTCGGTCTCTTTTAAGACATAAATGAAAAATTGAGGTTACACACTCCGGGATGATTAAGTATATTTCTGGAATGAAATTAAATCTGGTGAATAATTTTAAAAGCAGTTTTGTTTTCTTTCTTGTAGATTTTTGTTAGTGAGACTATATGTAGAACGATTTGACGTTTTTTAGTTATACAGGTGTATTTAATTTTTTTAACAGTTGAATGTAATTAGTTTCACTTTTTCAATAACATTAAATTTTTAACATATGAATAAATAAATTTTTATTTTTATTTGGTTCACGAATGGAGTAATAATTTGTAAAAAATATTTTTTCAATTAATAAAAAAATATGTTTTCAAACTCTGTTATTTCAAAATGATAAGTAATAAAAGATAAGATGATAAGTAATACAAGAATAATTAATCAAAATAAAATTACTTAAAAATGAACAATTACCTAATCAAATTTTAGACAAACCCAATTTGTAAATTTCTAAATACATGCACTGTCTTTATGTCGAATGAACTAAAATAAAAATTAGTATTTGAGAAAACTGCATTTACAATTGACATTTGTTTCTGACTTACATTATTTCAAAATATTAAACTATTGTATGATAATTACGAAATGGAACTTAAAAAGTGATTAATTGTCGTATAATGTATCAAATCACAAGCAATTTAAATGATTGTAAAGAATCACGTTTTCTTCCCATGTAATATTCATAGTAAATTTAAAAACTGATTCAACTGCAAATTGATGTATAAAATATTTTATAATTTATATTGTCTAATAACTTTTAATTTTTGAAAAATTTCCTCTTATTGTAAATTATATTCTCTCTCCTTGGTTATAAATGACGTTATGAATAAAAATTATTATGAATTCTTCATCAATACTTGTTTGTGTATGGGAAAAATATTTGGAATTACATTCTCATGTGAAATATTTTCCTTAAAATATGTTTTCTGATGTATGTTATTTCAATTTCTTTGTATATTTAAAATTTATATATTATCTTGTGAGAAACCAATGTTAATACATTATTTTGTTAATATTTGACAGTATCTCATTCAAAATCACAATACACTAGTATTTATTTCTTCATTAATATATATTGTTATGTAATTGTTTTTTTAATTTAATTTTTAACATTTTATTTAAAAATTTTAAGTTAAAGTTTTAATTCAGATATTTTAATGATATCAAATAAAAAACATACGAAAATACGTGAATCAGTTTTATTTCTAATACAAGAGATGTGAAAACTATATCTAAATTTTTTACATTACAGACACCTGAGAAAATTAATTAATTTAATTTATAAATGAATTCATTATTTAAATTTTAACTTTTATTAAATTAAATTATTTCAATCATATATTTGGCAAAGTAAATTTTATATATGAGTTGATACTGCAAATTCTAAAGTAATTATGCATAAAAGATTTTATAAGCGTTTGCAAGTTTATTGTATCTTTTAAGAATTCAATTATACTCGAATATACTCTAAATTTTTAACTTTAAATACAAAAATATCTGGTAAGCCTTCAATTTTATTTATAGTTATTTTCTATTTCTCAACAAGTGAAAAATTATGGAATGCTTGAACATAGCTTAGGATATAGTGGCAAAAAATATTTGACGCATGTATTTTTTTTTTAAATTATATTTTATAAGTTTTGATCTTTTTTTATTCATAATACCTTTCTTCCATTATTCCAGCTTAGAATACTTTATGTCTTTCTCGATTAAAATATTTTTCTATCATTTAAAAAAGATACTATTCAGCATTACTTTACAGTAAACTATTTTTGAAAATTTAAATAATTCTCTGAAAGTTTAAATTTTATTGCATTATATCTAAGGGACTTTCATTAATAAGAAAATAATTTCTCAAGTGAGTAACGAAATCCCAGCGCAATCCTAAAGTTAATGGAAAATATAAGAAAATATCCTTAAGATAAAAGTTTAAATAACTCAAGGGGTCTCTGGATCAAAACTCATAGTATTTTAAGAATATTCTTTGATTTTTTATCTATTTTCTCCAGATCGAGAGAAAATGTTTAAAAACGGGTAAATAGTGACATGTTTGGAAAAATTGGATTGTTGGTGCATAAAATAAATGTGATTAATTGGTAAGAGTTGTTAATGTAATAATATGAAACAGTTGTTTAAATTCAAATGCTATTGAAACTCGTTCAATTAATAAGTTATGCATTAAATAATGAAATTAGTGTAATGTGTATAAGCAAAAGATTTCTATTAATAATCAAAATCCGTTTTTCATTACGTAGCGAATAAACCAAAATTGAAACTTCAATAATTCAATGCAATTATTATGGTCAAAGATAACAAAAAACAAAGACTTCCTTAAGATATGGTTAATAAAATATAGAAATATTTTGAATTAGAAGAGTATAAAAATTTTCAATCATGATTTGTCAATAAAAATTCCAGTTTAGTTAAAAACTGATCAATATTCCATTTGATATCATTTTGTATTTGATTTACGAAATTAAATCAAAGAAATTGATTTTATGACATGCATTTCATTTTAAATAAATTTTTGTTTAAATCGTGAATAAATCGAATTCAGATATAATATGCATGTTTCTTAAGGGAGAAAAATACATTTTTAAGCAGAGTATTATAATTTCAATAAAAAACATTATTATTTAAAAAAAACTATTACTTGTCTACATAACGATATTTGTATACAAGATTTATACCAATAAATTTAATAGTATCTATTAAAATGTTATAAATGTTAACTTTCTTTTTCTATTGCATAAGTGTGTGTGCATTGAATTTAAATATTATATTGTTACAAGTAATTTACCTGTTAACAACAAGCATTAAATCGACATTTATTTTAAAATCAGCAAAAAAATTAAAAACTTTAATTTTTTTACAGAATATTTATAACAGAATTTCAAGATTAATTCCAATGAGAATTTTTTATTTAAATTAATTAATTTTTGTTTCAGTTACAAAATATTTCATTTAACCCATTTAATACTCCATTGAATTTATTTTAAATTTAATATTTGCATTAAATAAATCAAATATCAATTTAAGAAAAGAATGCAAATTATTCTGAAATATTTTATTGAATTACCTTACTACGAACACATTTACTTTTAGATAAGGCAAATTAATTTGGTGTAATTAAATATTCAAAAATATATAAGATGTATTCTGTAAACAAAGGAATATGTTCTTAATTGCTTTAATTAAAAACATTTTATAATTTATTATATGCTTTGAAAAGTATTAATTATTACTATGCTGAAAATTTAGCTTTTAATACCTTCGAGTCATAATTCCTTAACATAATTAACCTATTTTGTAAAAAACGTAGCTTTAATAAATCAGTCATTAATTTTGCAGCAAATAAAATTAATGAGAAGAAATGCTCATTTGTAATACTTCAAAAATAAATAATATCTTTAAAATTTCTCTGATCTTTGTTACTCGAAAATATATTTAATTATTTTTTTTAAGTTTTAATTATCAAATATTTATTCATTAATAAATGAAGTTTATTAAATATTTTTAAATTTATAATTTAGGAAAAAATAATGTCATAAATGTATTTTCAAACCTGCAAAATTTAGGAAAACTCTAAAACAGTATGTCATAGTAATTAAATTAAAAATGTGTACGTAGTCAAAGTTAAATATTTAAATATTTCATTATAAATTAACAATATTTTTTTTAATATTTGCTACATAAATTCATTTATAATAATTTAAGAATTGCAAGAAATTTGTTCAAGAATGGAAAAAATAAATTGAGATTATTATTTTTATAAATATATAGTTTTTAAAAATAATGTCTTAATCATAAAAAGCAAACCAGATATAAAATTAAGTTTCTAATATTCCGAAAATATCATTGAAAGTAAATATTAAACCATTTACCAACATAAAATTAAATACCTACTTAAAATTACCATAAGCTGTTTCTGTTAATTTATGAACACAACTATATTTCAATTATGTAATAACAAAATGTGAAATTAAAGATAAAAAAATTACTAATCTCACGTTTGTCACTATCGATGTTTCTAAAAAAACAGCCCAGATAAGTAAAACTATAAAAACAAGAAGCGTTCGTTAAACGCATGTCTGCATTCCGATTCTCAGTAAAGATAAGAAAGAAAATTCACTCTAATAAATACAATCATTCATATTTTAATAATAGGAATTCACTCCCACGCTTTAGAGTCATGTATATTAGGCAAATGAAAGTTCAAGGAGGATGGTATTATTTTTCAAGTTTTTTTTTTCGCCAGTAATCTAAAGGTTTTTATGCAAAAATGTCCTAAAATAGTGATAATATTGTGGCGATCGCACATACAACACTAAATCCAGTACATTCCACCAGATGGCAGCAAGAGATGTCAAATCCAACATAGACACCAGATGGCAGTACCGCACCAGTGATTCAGGGAAAAAAGAACGAACTGTCAGTCGGACTAAAAACTCCGACCGAAGCTGTCGTCACTCTCGCGCCCTATATGTATCACATTTGTATATAGTGTTAATTAAATATCGTTTATGTTTTATAACCTTCTGATGGATCTTTTTCGTTTATTGGCTTTAGTTTAAGATGTTATCAGGACGATAGATCGTGCATACTACAATTAGCCAAATTGGTGACTCTTAGAAGATAGAACACGTGCAATTATTCTCGAACCGGCAAGCATTCGCTTCCACGGACAGTTAGTTATCCGTTTCGATCGTGTAGCTGCCTTCTAATCTGGTAATATATCATCTTTCAATGGCTCGCCATATCATCGTACGTGAAATATTCATCATTATTTCGACTGAAAATCAAGGAATTTGTGAATTACGACAGATCGCCCTCACCGATGAAAATACTCGTGCTGGTGCCAAACTGCTTTCGTTTTAGCGGACAATACTGTTTTACTGAACGTGTTTGTGCTCTACTAAAGGTGCTTTGTGCTTTATCGTTGCCGACTTCGTTATTTATATATATTTTTGTGTTTCTTACCGTTTGAATTCCATGCGTACTTCAATAATCTTAAGTAAGTTCATTCCATTCTTTTCATTTTTTCATTATTGCCATCGGATCGTTAAACGCTAATTTATTTCATTCCATATTTTGCTATCCATTTTTATTTATTTGTGTTATTTTTCATGCCTTGCTATTTTTTTCTATTCCTTTGTTTCATTGTGTTATATTACAAGTTACATATTCGCATTTTCTATTGATTGCTTAAAATTGTTGTTTTTTTAAATTCATACTTTTTCATAATTGTATTGCATCATATGTACTTATTGGTAGCAGTCTTAATTTCCTTTCCTACATTTTGATTACCTTTTGATCATTGTTGTTAAGGTTGTCCCTGGGAAATTCATTTTTTTCTTGTGTTCTGATTTGTTTCTTGTATAATTTCTTGTGGCTCATTCCTATATTTCGTATCACCATGAGTGACGACGAGGTTGAAAAACAGGCTAGTGTGTCTCGTATTTCTGTCAAACCCCCACCATTTTGGAAAGCAAATCCAACCTTATGGTTTGCACAGCTCGAGGCACAGTTCTCAATTTCTGGCATTACTGAAGATTCAACCAAATTTAACCATGTAATTTCTGCGGTTGAATCTGACGTGCTCAATACTGTCTCTGACATTGTCTTGCAGCCTCCGACCAAGGATAAATACAAAAACCTTAAAGCTCGTCTAATAGACTTGCATTCAGAAAGTGAAGAATCCAGACTCCGCAGACTTTTGCAAGGCCTCGAACTTGGCGACCAACGCCCCTCACAATTGCTTACCCGTATGCGTTCCCTTGCTGGCGCAACGGCAGGAGAAGCTATTTTACGATCCTTGTGGCTTTCCAGACTTCCTACAAGCACGCAAAGCATTCTCGCTGTACTTAGTGATGATCTCCCTCAACTTGCCGCAGTAGCGGACAAAATTTCAGACCTCACTAATGCTTCAACCATAAATTCCACAAGCTTGCAACCATCTCCTCCGACGAGCACCCTTGAAGCACAAATATCGCAATTGACTAAACAAGTGAGCGAACTCTCAACCATTGTTCATGAAAACCCACGTTCTAGGTAAAATCAGCGCCACTATAGAAATAACAGCAGGCGACGTAGTCCATCCAGGGGACGGAACCACCAATACAAAGAGCACTCCAATAATTTATGTTTTTACCATACAAATTTTGGATCAAAAGCTAAAAAGTGTACACCACCTTGCTCCTTCCGTCAACCGGAAAACTAGCATCGCGGTCACAGGTGGCCATGATGGCTGACCGCAGCACTTCCCGAATTTATGTGGTCGACAATGCTCTAAACATGAAATTTCTTATTGACACTGGGGCTGACGTGTCCGTCATTCCTCGCCCTAAGAATTTTAATACCCAAAGAGAAAAACTGACTTTATATGCAGCTAACAACACTCCTATTCCAACTTACGGAACGAAGTTATTAACCCTCAACTTAAACCTACGAAGATCATTTTCCTGGCCTTTTATAGTCGCTGACGTCTCAAACCCTATCATTGGTGTTGACTTTTTGAGACACTTCAACTTACTTGTCGACGTCCGGCGCAGGCAACTTCTGGACCCCACAACCAACATCTCGGTCACAGGAAAAATTTCTACGGAGCCACTTCCGAAAGTTATGTTAATAACTGAATCTTCAAAATACCACAAACTTTTGTCTGCTTATCCCGCTCTTTTAAACACCTCGGGTCTCAATGGTGATAGGCCCAGTTACGAGGTATATCACCATATTGAGACCACCGGCCCTCCAATTTTTTCCAAACCCAGACGTCTCAGCACCCCTCTCCTAAATTCGGCAAAGGAAGAATTCCAATTCATGCTACAACAAGGCATCATCCGTCCATCCAAAAGTCTTTGGGAAAGTCCTTTGCACATGGTTCCAAAGAAAAGCGGTGACTGGAGACCTTGCGGTGACTACAGACGCCTGAATGCTGTCACAGTTCCGGACCGCTATCCTGTCCCACACATCCAGGACTGCACACATCTGTTAGCTGGGCGAAAAATTTTTACCACTCTCGATCTCACACGCGCCTACAACCAGATCCCTGTTTTTCCTGACGACATACCAAAGACGGCGGTGACGACACCTTTTGGACTCTTCGAGTTTGTTTTTATGCCATTTGGCCTCCGAAACGCTTTGCAGACCTTTCAGAGATGCATTAACAATGCTCTCCAAGGTTTAGACTACTGCATTGCTTACCTTGATGACAAACAAAGAGGAATACATTTCTCACTTGAAAGAAGTCTTTAATCGCTTGCAACACTTCGGTTTCACACTCAACCCATCTAAGTGCATCTTCGGCCAATCAGAAATCAAATTCTTAGGTTGTCTGATCACCCAAGACGGCGTTCGCCCACTTCCTAAAAAAGTTGAAGCCATATAGCTTTCCCAAAACCCCAAACTTTGGGCGAGCTTCGACGTTTCCTGGCCATGATTAATTTTTACCGAAGATTCTTACCAGCAGCCGCCCACCGACAAGCTCCTCTCACTCATTTCCTAAAAGATAGCAAGAAGAAGGACAATCGCCCAGTTGCGTGGTCCGAGGAAGCTAGCGCAGCTTTCGAACGCTGCAAAGAGGACCTGATTCAAGCCACTACCTTGTCTTATCCCACAGATAATGACAAACTCATTCTTTCAACTGATGCTTCAGATATGGCCATTGGTGCCACTATGCAAGCTGAAACTCCACATGGCATCAGACCCCTTGCCTTCTTCTCAAGGAAGCTCACTTCAACGGAAACTCGATATAGCACATACGATAGAGAACTTCTAGCCGTCTATGCAGCTGTGAAACATTTTCGACATTCCTTGGAGGGACGACAGTTCCAGATCCAGACAGATCACAAACCTCTCACCTTTGCCTTTACTACAAATTCCTCATCCTCTCCAAGACAACTCAGGCAACTGGACTTCATCGCACAGTTCTCCACCGATATTAAACATGTCAAGGGATCGGAAAACGTCGTGGCAGATACCTTATCACGCATATACGACATTACCATTCCTTCTGCCATTGACTTCTTGTCCATCGCAGCAGCACAGGAGAATGACCAAGAATTACAGGCACTTTTGTCGAATCCTAGTGCAAGCAGTCTCAACTTTCAACCTTTGAAGTTAGATCCACAAACTTCAATCTTTTGTGACACATCTCAAGGAACTGTTCGCCCTTATCTACCTGCATCCTTCCGGCAACCTGTTTTTCAGCAACTCCACAACTTGTCACACCTTGGCATACGGGCGACGAAAAAACTTATTCAACAGCGATATGTATGGCCATCTATGCTCAGTGATATAACTGCCTGGACTAAGGCATGCCTCTCTTGCCAAAAGTCCAAAGTTCAGCGTCACACAAAGTGCCCGATCCAAAAAGTTCCTGTGCCAGACAAGCGTTTTGCTCATGTCCACATCGACATTGTTGGACCGCTATTACCATCAGAAGGCTCAAGATATATTCTAACATGCATAGATCGCTTCACCCGGTGGCCAGAGACAATTCCCATAGCAGATATCACTGCTGACACGACTGCCAGAGCCTTCTATAATCATTGGATAGCACGTTTTGGTGTTTCCGAACTTGTTACTACTGACCAGGGGCGACAATTCCATTCGAATCTCTTCAAAGCACTCACCAAGTTATTTGGAATTCAGCGCATCAGGACGACTCCGTACCATCCGTCATTCAACGGAATCGTGGAGAGATGGCACCGCAGTCTTAAGCAATCGCTCATGGCTCATATGTCACAGTCACAGCGTTGGACCGAAGCCCTGCCGACTCTCATGCTCGGTCTACGTTCTGTTTTTAAACCCGACCTGCAATCGACTTGTGCAGAGATGGTCTATGGAACCACCATTCGCCTTCCAGGTGAGTTTTTCAACCCAGCATCGGTTAGACCATCACCGAAAATTCCTGACTATTCATTCTTACAAGATCTTAAAGAGCAAATGTCAAAGCTGTCACCATCCCCTGCATCGAGATATCTCTCTTCCACGCCTACCTTTTTTGTACCGTCAGAACTCTCCTCGTGCACTCATGTTTTTGTGAGGCATGATGCTGTCAAGCGTCCTCTTCAACGCCCTTACGATGGACCCTTTAAAGTCATCACTCGTCACTAGAAAACTTTTCTGCTGGACGTCAACGGTTCCCAAACCACCATCAGCATTGACAGGCTGAAACCAGCATTTCTTCTCCCACCTTCGTTCAACGAGAGTTCTAACGGGCAACAAGATGTTCCACACACTCCAAGTCCTGTTCAGAATACTACGGCTGAGACGTGTCCTGCAGCAACCAACCTCCAACTGTCATCACTCGTTCAGGTCGTCGTGTACGATTTAATCTTCGATACTCCTCTTAATCGTGCATCGCACTAGGGGGGGAGTACTGTGGCGATCGCACATACAACACTAAATCCAGTACATTCCACCAGATGGCAGCAAGAGATGTCAAATCCAACATAGACACCATATGGCAGTACCGCACCAGTGATTCAGGGAAAAAAGAACGAACTGTCAGTCGGACTATAAACTCCGACCGAAACTGTCGTCACTCTCGCGCCCTATATGTATCACATTTGTATATAGTGTTAATTAAATATCGTTTATGTTTTATAACCTTCTGATGGATCTTTTTCGTTTATTGGCTTTAGTTTAAGATGTTATCAGGACGATAGATTGTGCATACTACAATTAGCCAAAATATGAATGTTTTAAAAATAAATACTACATTTTGCAGATCATTGTTTTCTCTATCTGTATTAGTTGGTATTATTAAAAAACTTTTAAGTTCGTGACCATACGTTCTATGAGTTAAATATTTGTAAGCTTTTATTTAAAACCATGGTAATAAAAGAATTGCATTACAAACTGATGCACTATATTGTTAATATTCATAAAAGCAATTATAATTGAATGTCTCTTACTGTTCCATTAACGTCATTTAGTAATATTATATTATTTTATTTTGGTCTATCTTACATAATTAGGTAAATACAGGATTTGCCAATTTTAATTATTAGATTTTAATTATAAGATAATAGAAGTACCTATAATAGAAATAAATATAATGCTAGTAATAATCGAGATAAGTAATTACGGAAAAAAATTAACAATACCATATAAAAGGGAAAATTATCACTCATTCATATACGCAAATAAAACTGAGATATAAGCAAATAATATTAAGATAAAAATATTAAATCCAATATTAATTTTATTCAAATTTAATGTGAATTATTATTGAAGTGTGAAATTTCCTTTTCATTGAATCCAAAGATAAAATCTATTTATATTTTTCACACATGTATTAATTTAATACAAATGATATGAAATAAATTATTATTATTTAATTGTAAACTCATTAGGAAATTCCATTCAATTTATGCTGTTTTCCTTTGTAATCAACTCAATGCTTAAAATTTTAAAAAATTCAAATTAAAAAAAGTATTTATCTAACATATCTTGAATACAATAGAACTAATTTATATGGGAAAAATAGATTATTGAAGAATATTTCTTTATTTTTATATAATTAACTAAACTTCTCTTTGAAGATAAATTAATTTTTATAAGCACTTTATGTTAAGGGAACTAATTGCTTCAAAGTATATTCCTTACCATTTACAAAAATACCTCAAGAATAATCTCAACCTTTTCAATTACAGTAATTTGATATTTTTTATTTTTATTTTATAATCTAACATCAATACAGTTCGAAACATCATTCATACTTTTACAGATACTTGCGCCACCCAACTTGTCTAGTGGCCAGCGCCTGACTGCGGATAGGGAGGGTCTGGGTTCGAATCAAAGTTTGTGGATGGATGTACTTTCTCCCTCTATCTATCCTGTCTTCTTCCTTTCCTTGTATGAATGTGTTGTGAATTGTTGCCTACCCTATAAACGGGTATCTATGGCATGTGTGTACTGAGGAATTCAGACTCCACACCAAAATATGGTTCAGTTGGAAAAGTGGAGCACCGCACCTCATAATGCCAGCTTAACTGGCACACGACAACAACAACAACAACAGATACTTGCAAGTGAAAACATTTGGGGATCAAAATGACATGTACTCCACGTTTTGCAATATTTCTGCTAATTTTTTTGTTTTGCGATTTACTTAAAATGTCCTTGTCGATAAAAAAGGGTAAAGGTTCTTCATTGATTCGCTTGGAATGCAACACATCACCGCATCAGTACCATCAAGTGCATAAAAGGTCTATCACCATGTATAAAGACAATGAAGATGAACATTGGAGTCATCTGTATTGGTAAATTACTAATATTTCTATAACACTAAAACTGTTCAGTATAATATACTGAAGATCTACTATAACAGAATCATGTGGAAAGTGTGAGTTGAATTTTTTCAAACTAACAATATTTTATTTGTTTTGATATTGTTTGTCCTTGAAGTTGTTCCTGATGTACAGTTGCCTAATAATGTTAGGAAATGAAAAACGTATCTTGATCCGGGAAGATTTCTCATGAATAGAATCATTCATTCTTTTAATTTGAATTTTCATTCAGTAGCAAAATGGTAATTGCTTAATTTTTCATCCTTCGTCACAAAATTCTATGACACTCAATTACTCTCTAATTGAAAACTCTTTGCTAAGAATATATATGAAAGCATTCTTTCAATAGAATTTTTATTAATATTAATAAGCAAAAGTATAGAAATACTTATTAAGATATTTTATCCATATTTTTTGTACCACGAAAAATTATTTCACAATTTCCTCAAAAAAACTTTTAAGTTTATCACCTACATATTTTTTGAGAAACATTGAATAGATTCCTTATTACTTCCAAAAATTTCTTGTGCTCTTCTATTCTATGTTATAAAAAATATTAGTTTTCTTTATGAATTTAGGTTTCTTATTGTATCGCATTTTCTGTCATAGAAAAATAAAATTTAATTTTTTTAAACATAAATTTTATTATACTGTAAAAATATTACTAAATAAAATTATTGATCAAAATAATTTTTTTGTTCATCTACTGTTTAAAGTAAAATAGGTTCAACATATCAACCAAATATACCTACATATCTTTCGGTTCCTGATTAATTGTTTTTAAATTATATATTGACTAATTGTATTAAATACTTTTTTTCAGTTATTTGATAGGATTAACTGAAATCATATCATACTGAGAAATACTTGCATAACATAATATCAATTAAAACTTATGGGAGCCGACCAACTTGTCTAGTGGTCAGCGTGCCTGACTGCGGATAAGGAGGTCCTGGGTTCGAATCCCGGTACAGGCATGGATGTACTTTCTCTCTCTATCTATCCTGTCTTTGTCCTTTCCTTGAATGAATGAGGTGTGAATGGTTGCCTACCCTATAAACGGGTTCCTATGGCAAGTGTGTAGGACAAAGTCGTACTATCTCCTACATGGTGCTCTGATTAAAACGAAAGACGCTCCCAATCGACTTAATTCGCATAGCATAGCGAGCTTGGCTTGTCCAAGTGTCATTATTAAACAACAACAAAACTTATGGGAAAAATGTGATTATGAGTTACTTTGAATAAATGAATAAAGAAAATAATTTTAACCATATATTTGTGTTTGGATTTTGAATACTTTATTTTCATTTTTACATCGCAATTAGATTTACTATCTTTATTCCTGCAAAAAATATTTATTGAAAATGACTTAAAACACGGTATATTGATTTAGATGTTGTACAGGCGTCTGTTTGCTGTGCCATTTGTAATCCATGTATATCTTTCAGCTTTTAATGCATTTAAAAAATTACAAATTGAACACAATTAGTTATATTGAAATATTTAAAATCTTTAGTTGTAATTTTAAGTGTATAAAACTTCCACAATTATTAATGATTTGAAGGTCTGTATTGTAAATTTCGATGCACCAAACTAATTACTTACGTAATTAGCTTAAAGTAAAAGAGTTAATATGATAAATATAATGAAAATAAAGTAAAATATGCAATATGTAATGTGAACTAGCTTTCTACATAATTATATAGATTCATAATTTATCTTAGCCACATCTGATATTTTTTCAGATTTTATTAAATAAATACGAACAGTTTGTTTGCATATTTTGAGAATTGTAATGATTTTTGAATGTTTTCAATTGCACAGATATGGAAAAACAAAGATTAAAAAATAATAAAATCAGCATGAATTTAAGGACCTAAGTTTAGGTTCCTAAAATATGTGGAAAAGGAAAAGCTACACTAAGAATTTCTTTAACTGAGACAAAAATCGTGGATCGAGACACAAAATACAAAACCAATGAAGCTTTGCGGATCAAATTTATGCACTTCAATTTCTGAGTCAGTGAAAAAGGCGAATAAAGAATCGGTAATAATACTTGTCTTGTAAATAAAATGAAAATTAATGAATGGGCTCTTTGAATTCAAAGTGTCTTACCTAATTGTTATAATTTGAATTCATGTTCCAAAGTTTCACTAAAACTTCCTATTAATTAGGTATTAGGAGATAATAAGTTAAAGGTAAATTTTTCAAGCAACACAAAGTTTCTAATGAGATTTCATTAAACAATGTCTTCGATAATAAAAGGGATTCTATTTCCTTTAACTTTTAACAATGATGTTATTATTATTAGAAATATATTTGCAAGGATTAAAATTATTTCTATTTTATTATAAAGTTTACTGGAAGTGATTTTCCTTAGAAGTTATTTAAAATAAACAATACACATACATTTCAAAAATAATGTTCATCTTTTAGGGAAAATTTCAAAATGGTTTGACTTTCAAAGCTATTATACTTTATTACTTGATGGTATAAGAAAGTTAAAAATATTTTATATGCAAATTATAAACTCATCAAATTATATATCACAAAATATTTCAGTTTAAAATATGAATTATTTAAAAATTTATATTTGTTATAAATAAATTAAAAACAATGTCTTACATTAAGTAAGAAATTGTGTAATTAGATGATTGTGATTGAGATGATTTGACTTTTTATATTCTTTATTCTATTTTAAGAAAATCTGCAGCAGTGAAAATCTTATTGCTAGTGCTCATTTATCATTATAGCTTCACAGAAAATATTTGTATTATTGTCTTTACTGACTTATTAATGTATAACTGTGTAAAAATTATTTAACCTTAATATTGACTTCTAGATTAATAAATGATCTATGTAAATATTAGGAGACATAATGGAATATATAGAGTAACAAACTTATTGATTTCTTTTCTAAAGAGGCAATTTATTTAAATGACATACTTAATAAATCAGCATCTCTGTATCCAATTTTAAATATCTTTATATTGATTGTGCTAACCAGAAAAGATATAATATTTATTAATTCTTCTAAATCTTCTAAGAGGTCCTTCACTACAATGTATCACAGTGTAAGACATTACACCACTTTTAAATCAATTTTATTGAAACAACTTTTGAGTGTACATGGCAATCATAATTATTTTTCATTTTTTATTTGTTTTTAAATACTGGTCTGACCTTCAAAGTAGCATGCATTTGCTTATTGTTTGTAAAATTACTGTTGCATGAAAAGAAAATTTGTCTTAATAAGGAATTAAGGCAAATGTCCTTATCATGATTCCCTTGATACTTGGTAACTACACAGGGTACTTTGAAATAAAAACATTTATAAGTATGTATTCATTGCATTTTAATGCACAATTTAATAATCAAAATTGCTTTTATTTTCTGAAATTACGAATATTTAAAGTATTTTATTTTCTTATAATAGGTATTCTTCTACAGCAAGTTCTTTGAATATATTAACTGACATCATTTGAAATAATTGTAGAATATAAAATGACCTTTCCATTTTGAATATCTAACATACAATTATATAATTTTGTGCAAAATGCTTAGGAAAATACTTTCAAAAGTGCTAATAAAACTGTCAACGAAATGAAATCGTAGACTTTTTTGAGAATTAAACTTTTAAATTAATAATATGAATTGTCAGATTCATATATTAACCTACTTTCTATATCCTGCTTACGAGCTTAGCACAAATTCATTTCACAAACTTATAAGTTACAAAGAGCATGTATTTACAAAAAAAGACTGGGATTGTCAGGGTTTTTTATAAGAAGCTGATAGTATACGTACTTCTCCCCACTAAAATTTAATTTTTAAACGGAGATTTTGTTCGTTACTTTCTATATCATATTCACTTGAGCATTTCATTTGTCTAGATTTAAATTCATAAAATTAATTGTTTTCAACTTTTGGTTTATTAAATAATCAAACAAAATTATGATTAAGAGTTCTTTAAGTTAATGTACTATACACTGTACCTACATTTTTATTCACTTCGATACAGTTAAATATTAAGGAAATGATAAGAAATACTTAAAAAAATTGTTCACAAAAATGATTTAAGTTTACCCCAAAAATGTAAAATCTAAATAATTTTTACTGAAACATGAAATAAAAACTTAATTTTCGTAACTTTAATTTAATATATTTATTTGAAGAATATATTCAGAATTAATTTTCATTAGTGTTCTTTTGTGCATTCAAGTAATTTAAAATATAGCATTAATTAAGATATATTTTTATTATTAAAACAGATATATTTAATTATTCAGATTCTATCATTCGTCTAATTAAATTGCAGAATATTTATCACTTTTCGTATAAGCTTAACAAAGGATTGCCCATTAAGGAATTGAATTGATGACGTATCTTAATAGCGTACGCAGTGTGGTGGAGAATCTGACACAAGAATTAATCACTCTTTTCCAATAGAATTTTGGTCGGTGAATACTTTATCTTAGGAAGAGAAATTTCCAATGGAGGGTGACAAATTCTGCGACGTAATAGAGATGGTGTCATTAACAAATACTTTCTCGTGTTTGACCAAAAGGACGCTTGAAACAGAAGAGGTAGACAAAAAGATAGTCGTATAAATAATAATAGAATACTTATTCCTTTCAACAGAAAAATAATAATAAGAACATTTCATGTTACAAGAATTGACGATAAGGTTTACTTTCAGCACATGTATTTATTTATTTAATCTTACTCCAAAATTTGATTATGTTATATAAAATATTTTACTCAAAATTAAAGTAACTTTACTTTTTAGCAAAAATGATATCATGGAAGTATTTTTTATGCTTCATTGTCGGATTCCAAAGTCACTCAGAAGTTCCATTTTATAAATCTGGTCATTAGAAGATCCTTTTAGATTTTTGAAACAATAATAAGATTATATTTGCTTCAGTATTAACTAAATTGATGTTGTTGTCTATTTTTCTGAGGCAGATAGTAAAAATAACCACTTAAAAAAGAAATATTTATTACACTTAGTGTAACATGATGTAAAAATGATTTTAAGAATAGTTACTAAGCAAGAAAATAGTTACTAAAAAGAAGCCTCGTAGCTTAGTGGCAGCGTCTCGCGCTCCCATGACACAGTTCCGAGGTTCGATCCTTGGGCTGGGCAAGGTTAACTCAGCCTTTCATCCCTTCAGTGGGTCGATTAACTAAGTACTAAGCATGCTTGGAAACTAAACACTGGGGGTCTTACGTTAGGCTGACCACCTAACTGGGACATATGCTTCTCACCCCAGGGCCCTTGGTCAGGAAAACAGTTATGGGCACTGTTTTAGCCCACATGGGCTGTCGCGCCATGGAGTTTAGTTTTAGTTATTAAAAAATCGCAATGTGATATTATTTGACAAGAAGAGAATATTTAGCTAAGATTTGTTACAAATTAACCCCTTAACTGTAGAGGAAAACTTACAATTTGCTTCCCAGTGCCATATATTTTCACACAGACATGCGTAGCTATGCTGTGTATTTATGGAAAATATTTTCCATTCTAATTGTTTACTTTTATAAAAATTTGTGCTAATGATGGTTGTGACTCATGGGCAACAGATAACACAACATTATAAATTTAAAATTAATATATATCAAAACAAATATATCAAGGATTAAATAAGATGGTGGATTAAATCTTATTCGAATTAAAAGCACTTATTATAGAGTAAAATGAGAATAAAATATCATGTATCCTACTGTAATGATTTCGCATTTTGTAGAAATATATCGTTGATTTGTTTGATGAATTTAAAATTATTTTATGTAAAATATGCATTTCGTTACCTTAAAAGAAACCAAAGAATAATAAATAAATTCCATTTTATATTTCCACTTAAATTTCTCAAAAGGAAATTTAAGTGGAGATATAAAATTGAATGGAGATATAACAGGACTTTCAAAAAGTATAAAATCCATTTTAAACTCCACTTAAATTTTTGTCTAGGGATATAAGGTTACTTAAATCTAATCTATAGGGATGTGTGGTTATTTAGAGAACGTACAATTATAGAGGGAATTTAAAATGTATGTTTCTTAACAATAACTGTGCCTATTTTTCTTTAAAAAATTATATAAAAGTTAGTTAAATTTGAAAAAATACTTAACTAAGCCTATTATTAATTATTAAATATTTTACATTTAAGTGAGGGAAAAAATTAGAAAAGTTTCGCGGTATACATAATTTAAATTTAACAGAATTTTAGATTTTCGCTTCTATGAAGTATATTCAGGCAATTAATATTAAATGTCACTATATAATCATCAGGGCATACTATGAAGGAAAGTATTATAATCATGTTACATACGAAACTAACTAAAGAGATTTTACAAGGAATACCAAAGAAAGCAATAGCCTTGGTTTAAAAACAACGAATAGTTTGTGTTAAAAGAGAAATAAATTAATTAATCTAAATCAAAGATATTTTTGAAAGATAAATCAAAGAATGTAAAATCTACAATTTTTTTCATACAAAACAATTAAAAATTACTTATTGAATTATTCTACCTATCAAATGAATGAAATATCTGAAGGAATTATGCATGTATCATTTATACAGCTGAAAGACTCAATTTAAGATTAAGTAAATCATCTAGTAAAATTGTTAAACTTTAACAAAATTTACATCATTTTAATAATAATTTTAAATTGTATTTTAAATGAAAAATTTATGGCAATTAAAATTTTATAGATATGTTATATAAATTATAATATATGAAATTATGAAATGCAATGTCTTGTATTCTACTGTATGAATCTTATTCAAAATATATCTATGAATATCTTCAATTAGGATTGATACATATTTACATATTATTTCCTCGCTAATAAAAATATATTAGATTTTTTTATATGTTAATGGAATTAAAACAATCAAGAGCTCATGTCTTTAATTTCATCTCTTCCTTCATAATTATCGATATATGTGCTGCAAATTATCCTAGAACTTTAAGAGTTTATATATGTTTAATTGGCCACTTCCACCGAAGTTGTTGTTGGCATATCCTCTTTAAAGATCTAACAATTGTCAGATCAACTCCATTAAGTTGTTGACAGTTAAAATGTCAATGACTAGCAAGGTATTTGAGGATAAATGCTCCCGGGAAAGTCCGACGCAATCCAGAATGTGTTTCGGTGTGGCTGGATGTTCACAACATTTTTTTCATGTGGAATAAATTTTTTACCACGTTCAAACGATAAACATTTTAGATGTCCACTTGAGAGCCTGGCCAAGGCAGTCTGGAATTTTTGGACACATTTTGTTTCCAGAAGATTTCCAGGAGATGTTCCAGAGTACCATTGGTGTGTTGATGGAATATGCCAGATTGAATTAAGTCTAGGTTTTTCATTAAAGTTCCTGATATGTAAGTGATAAATCAATGGGCCTATCTTCCTTACTTCCCTCTTTGGCCAGGTGATCTGCGGTCCCATTGCCACTAATATTTACATGGGATGGAATCCATTAGAGATGTATATCATGTTCTTGGGAGATCATTTTCAATTTCAGGAGAATAGATAGACTTGTTTAATCCTTTATAGAGGACCAGTCACTGAGATGTTGCAGTGCACTGCGGCTGTCTGACAAAATTCAAAGGTCTCCAAAATCATATTTGCTAGAAATTGCCGAAGTGGTCGATATATGTGTTGCAATCAAACATAATGTCTGTTTTGACTATCAAACATCAATTCCAAATTACTGATGTTTTTGAGATTTGAAATACAAATAGAGGATTCCTTGTTTTTTCCACATCAGAATGTATCAAGAATTACCATTTCTGCTGAACCAAGATTTGAAATAGAAGAAAACAGATATCTAATAAACAGTGCTACAATTGATTGATATCTACAGTTTGCTGAACACAAGAAGTAACCTAAAAATGAGCGAGTGATGGAATGTGCTTGAAAATAATGCGCCTTTTTACTATTTTTTCTTTCTCATAATAACATGGGTGAAAAATATCTTTAAAAATTCGGTTTCTTAGAGTCAAATAAAATTTTCAAGAAAGTTTCCTTAAGAACATCTAAGTTAAAAAAAATATACAAACGGAATACAAGAAAGTTACATAGTTGTTCATTGCAACAAATTGAATCAGATATGTATTTTGTCTGCTTCATTTTACGGCATTGAATAATTTAAGATCTTCTCTGGCTATCATGTCCCTTAATTGAATTATTACTTTAGCTCTCAACACAAATCATATACTGAAATTGGTTCTTTATAAATTATACACAATATTATGCGTTATATTCAACTCTACCTTTGTGTAATTGAAATTGGACTGATTTAGTTCTTTCCCCAACTTAAGAACTTATGTCTCAACTAAACCGAGTAATTACTTATTAAAATACTGTAAATTTAAGATCTACCACTTCAAATCGAACATCAGAAATACTGGAGACAGTAGGAAAAGTTTTTTTTTAAATATTTCTTAGGCTCATTGCTTTACCAAAAACGCTTTAACTCGTTTCGTTTACACATTTAATACACAAGATTAACATTTCTTTGAAGTTGTTGATTTACATTTCGAACAGTTATTTTCAAGAAGCTTTCCTAAAATATGTACATTTGTTTGATTTTGTAGAATGTTGGAAATATAAACCAGTTTATAAAAGATAAAATTAAACCTCGAAGTTAAAAAATGGGCTCTAACCTTAGAATTTCTGAAAAATGACTATTATAATCAGTTATTAAAAGATGTTATTAAAATATATTTGGAAACAGATATTATGTATACGAAATCATATTTAAATTTTAAAAAGCCTAAAAAATACAAAAATAAAATGCTAACTACATAGTGATAGTAAGGTAAACTAGTATGAAAACTACAGAGGGCATAATTTTGTAAGAATCAGGAAAACATTTATAATATATTAACTTAAGAAAAATTATCTACAAAAAAAAGTAAAATAACTAAGCAATGTAGAATTTCATTATTTGCTTTTATTTAAAATTGATGAAATGTCATGGAATAAGCAATATCTTATGTTCCCTATGTATTTAAAAAGATCATTAAAATTATAATAATTTTTTAAGCAATAAATGTTTCATAATTTTTTTAACATCACACAATTCAGGTTTTTTTTTCAAATTTACATATAGGTCAAACTGCATTTCCTGTTTAATATTTATAATAGCCAATTGTTCTTTCATATTGCATACTTTTTAATTTTATAATATAAGAATGATTATCGTCATATTTATCTCCGTACACATCTTAGAGTGAGTTAATTACAAAATGTAACATTTTATAAATTATTTTAGCAACTATTTTTACATTCTGATATGCATTTGTATAAATTATCTTATAAGAAGAAAAAACATTCTATTTGGAATGAAACTCATTATAAATGGTTAAAAAAACTGTCTATGAAAACAGCACATTGCTTATAAAAAAGAATAATAGTAGCTTTCTTACACAAATTTTTAAAAAACTATGAAAAATGGAACATTTCTAATTTGTCTTCCTACGAAATCTGAAAATTTATTTTTCAGGTATAAAAATTAGGGGAATTTCATGTCGGTTGCTATGGTTATTTTAATTTATTTATGTTTCAAGAAATATATTTTCTAATCTTACATTGCTTATCTTATTCGTCAAAATGAGTTCTTAATTTTTCAGTTGCAATCATAAATCATGGTTCTGTAAATTGCTGATTAGTTTTTACTCAGAGAAAAGCTTTGGAAATTAGTGAAATATAGGAAAGTAATTATAAAAGCCAAAGTAATGAAAAAGTAAGAAACAGTATCTACTATGTTAATTACTGTTTTTTCTGACGCATTATTTTCGCTTTATTCTTTGAAAACACGCATAGAGTGGGATAAATAAAAGAGTACAGTAATACTTTACCGTTTCTTTTTAGTTGGCATACAAGGAAAGAGTAAAATATTTCCTACAAATGTTCTAGACATTATATTGATTAAAAATAGGCAATATTTATTAAATGTGGCAAAAGATCAAGTAATAAAATATATTTCATTTAGAAAATAACTATACATTTTATTACAATTTATAAAATAATAATACTCTTGCAAAATATGGTATAATAAAGAATTTATTAACATACATAATTTTGAAATATTTGTCTTATTACTTCCGTAAAGAGAATATATGTAGATTTAATAAATGATATGTATACATTTTTCAATAATTTAAAATAATTTTATAAGTCATTTAATCAATTGTCAACCAGTATTTAAATTTAAGAATTGATAGTGTTTTGATACTGGAGAACTAAAGTAAAGTTTTCTTAAGGAAAACATTACATTAAATAGCGGCTTCAAAAATATACTTTTAGGGATACAGCCTACTCTCCATGTATTATAGATCAAAAATAAGGAAATTTCCAAAAAAATATTATTTTTGATATTATTTTGGTAAATATATTGAAATCAATTTTATTGAATTTTTCATACAATGACTAATTTTCTGCTTTTCAATGTAATATTATATGTGTTTATATATCCAGATAAAAATTTAAAATATAAATATATTTCCCTTAATTTAAGTTTCCACAAGCGAAGCATTTTCTAAATATTTCTCTAGATATAAGTAAAGATCAAACATATAATTAACTATAAAATTTATAAATCATTTTCGAAATATTAAAATGTAATATTTATGCCAATTCTTTTTAAATTGAGAAAAAGTAATTGATCCTTGTGACAACATTATAGTAAATTATGGTCTAACTTTTATATTGATTATTATTAACGTTTGATGTTTTATCTTTGTTGAACTTCTAAGAAATTCAGCATTAAATAAATTAAATATTATTTTAGATTGGTAAGTTTATTTACGATACCACATAAAATTGTTATTTTTTATGAATATTGATCTTATAATGTTACTGATTAAATTAAAAACTTTATAGTAAGTTTAACAATACATTTCATTACAAAATTATATTTAATGTATAAAATTTCTGATTTTCAACTAAAGTATTTAATTATTTTTACATATATTTTAAAATTAAATTATATAAACTTTAAATGAAGTCTTTCTAACATTCTTAGCAATTAACAGGTTATCAAATATATCATCATATTTGTGGCTAATCTTGTAACCCTTTATTAATAGTGCGCATTTGTTTGACATGGATTAGAAATATTAAAATTAATTTATTATATTACTAAATAAATAATTTAATACCAGAAATAAAGATCTTTACAACCATTTAAAATTTATTGTAAATTTTTTAAAAAATCTAATATATTTTAGTTAAATTGTTATTTTACTTATTTACTTTCTTATACTTAACCAATCCAACTCGCATTTTTCTTAACGCTTAACCCAGATAAGCCTACTGTCCTATATTTAGGACAGTAGAATATAGGACAGTAGGCTTATCTGGGTTAAGTCTCAGGCATTCATTTATAAAACCCATATTGACCTGTAATAAAGCCATTGATTCATGGGACTCCATTCACAAATTAACCCAGATAAGCCTACTGTCCTATATTCTACTGTCCTAAATATAGGACAGTAGGCTTATCTGGGTTAAGAGTAATGTATACCTGAAAATATTTTAAGGAAAAAATTTTATATACTAAAAATTTCATATATTTGACAAAAAGCAAAAAAGTGAAAAAAAGCTTAATTGAAAAAAACATTTAATGGTCATTTGTAACAATATTAATAAAAAATGTGTTTTAAAATTATTTTAATTTCTTTTCTTATTTATTTTTGAAATATTGTTGATAGTTAGTAATCAATTTTTTTCTAGTCAATGGATTTAACAATAAATGGTTTTAACAATTCAGAAATGACAAGTATATACATAGTTGTTAAATAGTAGTGGACTGGTTGTAAAATGTGAAAAGTATTTTAATGTAGGATAATTTGTAGATAAAGATATTGAATTTCCTATGTCTAATTTGTCACTTAAAAAATATTATGTGAGAGCAGTCAAATATAACAAAATCATGCTACCTTAAGAAACATTTTGATATAGTTGACATAAACTTCTTATTAAAAAGAAAATGAAAAAGTTAGTTTGAAGCAAATTTAAAAGTAATTTATTTATTATATTCTATTCTAGCAGCACTATGACTAACATGATTTAAAGTCATCATTGAATAAAACAGAGATGTACTGATGAGTAAATTAATAAATAAGATTGCTATATTAAATTAATAACTTCAAATAACTTTCTAAGCAATGCAGTGTATCTAACCAAACAATAGTTATAAGAAATTAGTAATGAAAATTATTAACTTTAGTAATGGGTTACCTTAACAGCAATGCAAAGCTTAGCATTGTAATTCTTCATAAAAGCTAACGGCTAATCCTGAGATCACAACTTTCTTGAATTCTTTTAAAGTCCCTTATTTTTATTAGTTTAAAGTTAAGTGTTATCGTAGTATAGTTGCGAATTAAGTTATTTCTTATATTTCAATGAGCTGAAGCATCGTGTCAACAATGCAGTTTCTCATGACCATGAGGATAATCTAAAGTATATAATCCTGAGATCACAATTTTCTTGAATCCTTTTAAAGTCCTTTATTTTTATTAGTTTAGAGTTAAGTGTTATCGTAGTATAGTTGCGAATTAAGTTATTTCTTATATTTCAATGAGCTGAAGCATCGTGTCAACAATGCAGTTTCTCATGACCATGAGGGTAATCTAAAGTATATAATCCTGAGATCACAATTTTCTTGAATCCTTTTAAAAATCCCTTATTTTTATTAGTTTAGAGTTAAGTGTTATCGTAGTATAGTTGCGAATTAAGTTATTTCTTATATTTCAATGAGCTGAAGCATCGTGTCAACAATGCAGTTTCTCATGACCATGAGGGTAATCTAAAGTATATAATCCTGAGATCACAATTTTCTTGAATCCTTTTAAAGTCCTTTATTTTTATTAGTTTAGAGTTAAGTGTTATCGTAGTATAGTTGCGAATTAAGTTATTTCTTATATTTCAATGAGCTGAAGCATCGTGTCAACAATGCAGTTTCTCATGACCATGAGGGTAATCTAAAGTATATAATCCTGAGATCACAATTTTCTTGAATCCTTTTAAAAATCCCTTATTTTTATTAGTTTAGAGTTAAGTGTTATCGTAGTATAGTTGCGAATTAAGTTATTTCTTATATTTCAATGAGCTGAAGCATCGTGTCAACAATGCAGTTTCTCATGACCATGAGGGTAATCTAAAGTATATAATCCTGAGATCACAATTTTCTTGAATCCTTTTAAAAATCCCTTATTTTTATTAGTTTAGAGTTAAGTGTTATCGTAGTATAGTTGCGAATTAAGTTATTTCTTATATTTCAATGAGCTGAAGCATCGTGTCAACAATGCAGTTTCTCATGACCATGAGGGTAATCTAAAGTATATAATCCTGAGATCACAATTTTCTTGAATCCTTTTAAAGTCCCTTATTTTTATTAGTTTAGAGTTAAGTGTTATCGTAGTATAGTTGCGAATTAAGTTATTTCTTATATTTCAATGATCTGAAGCATCGTGTCAACAATGCAGTTTCTCATGACCATGAGGATAATCTAAAGTATATAAAATATTCAAGAAATCTTATTCATTTGTGAAATTAAATGAAATGATTTCTGAATCCTCAAAGCCCATCTCCAATTTTTACAAAATCAAAACTCATTTTATTTTACTCTATACTTAGTGCTTTTCATAAATTCATAAAATATCACTTTATAGGTTAATTTAAAATCATTTTAATTACTTAAAATAATTATTTGCTTTATAGAAGGAATTTATCTTAAAACTAATAGTACTTACTATAGTTTTGATTTCTTTAAAAAGAAATTAACAATATTTCAAAACTACAACTTTGTTAACTTTATAATTCATTTCAATCAATTGTTTAATTTCTTCTTTGAAATATTAACTCTCTGGCACATGAATTGTAAATTTATTGAAACATTACAATCGGAATTAACTTTTAAAGAAATTTATGATTTTTTTAAAATTTAATCATAGCTAGAGCAACATTCCTAGTAATATTGAAAGTTTAATAATTGTTTCTCTATGTCAGCAGTTTTATGCATTAGTATATCAGAAAGAGAGAGAGAGAGTTTCTTCATACAAATATACCATAAAATGCAATAAAGGTAGCTAAGTACATATTTTATAAAGAATCTGAATTTTCTGGTTTGTTATAACATGTTTTAAGATAATTGATTAAGTAAGTAAATGGAATAGAATTTCATGATCTGCATCAATGGTTTTCAGAAACTTCTTGATTAAATTTCGAAAATCGTAATTAAATTGCGTTTTTTCCTAAAATCCAACACGAATCGGATTCTACTTTTAAAAAAGTTATAAAATAAATATAGAATGGAATTACTATTTTCTCTGCAACTTACGAATTCGCTTATCAGATATATTTAATGGAAACTTTGTCTTAAAAATCTTTAAAAAATTGCTTAGGCCACATTAAAGTGAATGAAATATAGTATCATTCATTAAATTGTCTCATAAATAGCGATAATATTTTAACTGTGAAAAAAATACTTTTAAAATGTGATAATCTAATCTAAATCTAAAAAATTAAAAATGTAATGTTATATTATAGGTGAAAGCATTGAATTATTTTCATAGAAAAAAAATTTAAGGTATAATTGTTTGTTACATTCACTATCGAAAACTATGTCATATTTTTAAACATAAATAATAAATCTATATGCTCATAATTAACAATACGTAAATAAGTTATAGAAAATTGATTCTTATTTTCTAAAACTAAGGTCTTAAATTAATTTATGAAAGATAATTTAACTATGATATGATGTAAATTATGCATTCTTAAAAATTTAAATTTTGCAATTGATTCTGCAACTTTACTCAAATGTATTGGAAGTCTTTATATTTTAAACTATTTTCAAAACTAACAAAGAAAAGTTGATGTTTTACTTTAACCATTAAACATGCATTTGTTTTTTTATTTGTTAATGAAAAAGTAACATTACTCTTTATTTATCCTAAACTAAACTTATAAAAGTTGATATCATTATATCCATTTAAAATAATATGTATTAATAATTTAAAGAAACTCTCAAGAAAATTATAATGTAAAACTCTTTTTAAAAAGGAGTTTTACTTTATAATATACATACATAGTTTATAAAAAGGAGTTTTACATTTAAAAAGGAAGAAAAACATAATGTATTCTTGATACACTTTTTGAAACATTATTTACTCATTGTATCCATAATCAGATTCCCTAAGTAAATGTATTTCTTTGCATTTAATTTATGTTGTAATATCTTAATTTTTTCATAAAAATTTATTATTTTTATTTATTTACAACACTTTATCTATTTTAAGTATTTACAATTCAAGTTATATTTCCCCAAATAGAAATAAGAACTTCAGCTTTAACTGTAAAAATTTCCAGAAAAAATTTTCTTTGAGAGTGCTTAATATAGGTATATTTTAAATTATATATATATATATATATATATATATATATATATATATATATATATATATATATATATATATATATATATATATATATATATATATATATATATATATATATATATATATATGTATATATATATATTTTATTATATTTTTTAATTTTAAAAATTGTCACCTATTATTGATTAAAAGCAATAGCAATGAGAATTTTTTCAAACTATTGTAAAATAACTTCCCAAACACAAAACACATGAAAAATAATAATCTATGTGTTCATTGTTTATATAAATCTATTTAAATTATTTCTTCAATAACCCCTACTTTTTTAAAGAGATAAATTAAAAACTTTGGTTAATTAGGAAGTTAATTTTTCAATAAACGTTTTATTTTTCAGATCCGTAAAACGATAATATATGAAGTATATCCAAAATTATATAATGCAATAATTGCCCAAAATTATTTTTCTAATTTTAGATATACGTTAACTGTAAACAGAGATTTTGTATAAATGGAGAAGAATAAGAGGATATAAATAAAAACGACAATTTGAAATACTTATTTTTAAACATCAAAAAACATTATAATGATCTGCAAAATCCACCACCCATGAAAGAGTAATAAAATAATCTACAGAAATTTTAGAAATACTTAAATTAATAATGACTTCATAAGAGTGCAAAGTCATTATAGTTTAATTCCTTATTAAGTAAAAAATTTTCACATTATGTGGTAATAAATTTATGATTTTTGTCGATAAAATCTTAAAGAAATATAATTTTATATCATTACAATACATTATTTTGTCACTAATTAATAATTGTCAATTTTTTTAAGTATCAATTTTAAAATTTTGGTTAGTTAAAGCAAACAGTAATGTTATGCAATTTTTTTCTTTATTCTTTCAGTTATAATTGGATTGAATATCGTAAGACCTTCATTTTAGAAAAACTGTATAAACACACATTAAAAACAAAGGAATTTTATTGAAGTTATATATAAAAAAGAGAATACTCATTACGAACAGATAATTATATTCTTTTTAAACTGCTTAATATTTCTTAATAATGGTATATTTTGTCTTCTATGTCAATGAATATTGCAATTTAATCAATATAACAAATGCACTTAAAATTGCTGAGATTATTGTAAAAATTTTTCAGGACCTTTATTGTTAATGAATAATCAAACCAACAAAAATTGTAGTACTTAAAGTAATATTTATATAAAAAGTCTATTAATAAAAAACGTATAAATATAACTTGTTATACAAAATTGAAATTATTATTTTTTTAATTTACATAATTCAAGCATGACGAGTATAAACTCTTAATAGTGTATGCAGAAAAGGAAATTGCACTTAAATTATGGTGGAAAAGCATGCTTGATTTCGATCTAAAATTTAATAAAATGAATACTTTTGTTCCTTAAATTAAAACTAATGAGTAAGACTAATTACAGACTTTCAATAAAATTTATTCTTAAAGACTTGAAGAAAAACTAAAGGTTTGAAATAATGATTCGATATAAAAAATTTTTCCTATAGTTTATTTTATTTTGAAGATAATTAATCTAATTTAAATAAAATATTTTTAACTTATTTATTTTTCATGCATAATTGGTATGTTAATAGTCAATGACAAAACATTGCAGGTCTTGACACTTTCCACTCATTAATTTAGGAATGAATATTTATCAAATGGCATAACAATCTCTTATGATAACTTATTTATTCGGTAACATAATTGCTCTTTATTTTAAAAAACTTGATAGTAAGCATAAATTATAAAATTTTCGGTTTTTCACAATATAAGTTACACAGTCATTTTTGATTTCTTATTTTGCATCACAATCATTAATCAATTATTTAATTAATTTAATATTTAAAATAATACACACATTTATTGAAATAATAACATTGAGAGAAATATTTAAAAAGTATGCTTTGCATACTGTTATTTAACAAAACAATCTTAATTATTCTTGAAAGATTTTATTTAAAGTAAATATATTTTTAAATTTACTTTTTTTGACAAGAGGACAATTTCAAAATATAAATAAATTGTTTACTTATTTTTAAAAGAAGTACTTTGTTAAGTATTTTTCTCTTCAGACATTTTGTTCTTAACAAAAAAATTAACTTAATTTTAAGTGAAAAAATTCTATGGAATATTTACTAAAAATCTTAGAAGTTAAGTATTCTAAGAAATATTTCTTAAGAACTACTTAAAAATGAAAGTTTCAATATACTTTAAGGATTTTTTGCTGTAAAACACAATTTTCAAGCACCACTTATATGCAAATTAATACGTATTTAACGGAGACTTAAGAATCTAAAAAATAAGTAAGTGCGCTTAAATTTTATTAATTTTATTCTCAAATGTTTTTCTAAAAGCAAAAACAAAAGAAATTTTACGCTGTTTAACTCGATTAAAATCCTTCTTTTTTAATCACAGTATTAAATTATTAAACTTCATTGTTTAATCGCCAAAGGAAATTTCTTTATACATTTTCTGCTTATTGATTTCCCAATCAAATAAGTAAAAAAATCAAATTAAGTTTTATTAAAAAAACAATCATATAAAATTTAAAAGTATTCGTTTTCAATGTTTTTTGCTTCATATTTTCAAAATATAGAAAAGTTCCTTTTAAGACATGTATGAAATATATAAATGCTGTATAATCTTAAACATAAGACTTAAAAATAAAATGTAAGATAATGGCAGCAATCTATTTTGTGACAATTTATAAAACTTGAAATTTGAATTGAAGTACTTAAGTTATATGTCTATAACTTTATTATGTTTTTTCTCTTAAAACATTTTAATTATGTTTTTAAAATATTTATTACAAAAAAAACTTTTTTCATGTTAAAGTAACATTAATAAGCTCACCTTCGTCGTTGCTTTTTATCGAGTGACAACATTGAGACATCGCCTTGCTTATCAACTTGTTGATCTTAAAAAACTTATTGCGATGACTGAAATAAAATCTTCTGCATTGTCAAAATTTTAAAAACACGTAATATTTTAAGCTCAATCGTAGAAATAAGTTTTGATAGAGACACAAAAAAGCGATGTGAAATAAGTAAAAAAAACTTCTTTTGATGTTGTGAAAAGAATGGATTATATAATATGTTAACATTAATAAATGTTAACCCCTGCAGTTAACATTTATTTTGGGTTAAATCGAATATGGTATACTATCTAAAGAGAATATCATGTTTTCAAATACATAATTCTATATAAAGATTTCTGCCATGGACGTATCTCAAAAATCAGAATCAGCAGTTGAAGCTGCAATAGTTTTAAAATACATTGTTAAAAACATACGTAATGCAATTGCGAAGTTTTTCGTATCAAATATTCTCAGTTTTGAATCCCTAACCTTCGTTTTAAAGTCCAAGATCCGTAATGTGCTATTTTGCTTTCTGCATGTTAATCTGTTAGTGAGAGAACTTAGATCATCATCATCATCAATGGCGCGACAGTCCTGTGTGGACCCTGGCCTTCTCAAGGCGGCGACACCAGTCTCTTCTTCTGAGTGCGACACCTTTCCAGTTTCTGACGTTGATTGACTCGAAGTCCTTCTGGAGGCAGTCACTCCACCTCAGTCTTGGTCTTCCTCTTCCTCTGACACCCGAGGGCTTTGCCAAAAAGATTTTCTTTGTAGTGCGGGAGTCGTTCATCCTCATAATATGCCAGGCCCATTTCATCCGTTGGATTTTTTGGAATTTCAGGAAGTCCGGTTCTGCGAACAGCCGATATAACTCAGAGTTGGTTCTTCTTCTCCAGGCTCCACTGTCGTAGATGCCGCCAAAGATGGAGCGCAGAATCTTCCTTTTGAAAGTATCGAGTGTCTTTTCGTCGGCCTGGGACAGTGTCCAGGTTTCAGTGGCATAAGTGAGAACTGATCTGATTAAACTTTTGTAAATCAGCAACTTGGTGTTTCGTCTGATGTAGTCCGATTTCAGAACTTAGATATGTAGTGAATTAAAGAATACTCACTATATCATTGAAAAAACTCTCTTGGAAAGACAACGGAAGACGAATGTTCAAATAGTTCATAGTAATATGCGACACTCTATGGCATCAAACAATAATAGTCGTGGATTGACACGTAGAAAATATTGAAACATTTATTAAACGTTTGTACTAGTATTGCAAATAAGAAAAATCTAAATTCTTACTAATATAATAAATAAAGGAATCCTATAGATTTGATACAGATTTATATGCTTTTCTAAAAAATACATATTTATTTAAGGAATTCAATGATTTATAATCTAGATCTAATTTTATAATTCTTGCAAAAGTTTAATATTGTTTAGAATAAGATGGAAAATAACTTATAATATGATTTCTGGCAAAAAGTAGTAAAGTTAATACTGTTGTATTTTCTATACTGTAAATATTGTTAGCAAACTTTTCCATTCTATTGTATTTGTTATTGAAAAAGGACAATTGCAAATCTTATTGGGTGGATATTTTGAAGGAAGCTCTTGTTATTATAATTGCACATGAATAATATTTGAATTTTATGTGTATTAATAATGATACATACACTGTTACCAAAAAATTAACATGCTTAATTTCATTTACATATCTTTCAGCTGTTGTGAGGTGTCTTGAATAGTCCAAATGAATATGGTCAGAATTCTTTATGAGTAATGTAGTTGGTCTCAATACAGTATGAATTTGTGATACATTCTTGAAAATGGTGATTATTTAAGCAAACCTTAGGAAATCCAACAATCACTGACAATCTTCATAAAAAGTAAATACTATTTCCTGTAATTTCATTCATATTAAAAAAAAAGACATGATATTGAAAAAAACAATTTAAAGTTTTCAATTAGCACACATGCTTACGAATCTTTTAAATTCTAATCTAGAAAGTTATGAAGCATGTGTGTCATATATCATATAATTTTCCTTCTCATATACTATTAGAACTAACATTAAATGCAATTAAAAAATATAACGTGTAAAAGGAAAATTAACACTTCTTTTTCAGTCCATTTATACATGAAGTCACCATAGTTAAAAATAAGTCACTAGCGGGCAAAAGTCAACAATATTTACTCAAATTACTTATATTAGTTCACATTTATTGCATTCCAAACAAAATTTCTCCTACATTTTACCTAAAATTACAAATAATAAATTGTTATCAAAATATTCATGAAATTTTTTTTATATTTATATATTATATTATTTTATATTTATAGAAAAACTTTATGAATAAATAAAACTTTGTTTCTTTGTAGCTTACGCATATAAGAAATAATTATTTTAAGATTATCCTAAATCAACTCGTAACAAATTCAACCAATTCTAGGGAAAGATAGTATGTTTAAAATTTTATACACAATTTCACCTTTCTCTCACTTTCTTATTTTACTTTTTATTGAATTATAAGATCCTTATGATAAATATTTAATTAAATTTCTTTATCTTTTTTTGTTTAAAAAACATTAATCACAAGTGCTCAAGGTTCTTTGTGAAATACTTATAAATAGTAAAAACCTGGCAATTTTCCACTTTAACATTTTGCAATGAAAATTGCTTTGTTTCTTATTCAAAAAATTTTAACTTTTGCTGTTATCTGAATGCGGTATTTGAAAGTTTTATGTATTTGATGTACATTTATTTGACGAAAATCTTTTCACTTGTTTCATTATTTTGAAAATCTTTCATGTACTATGCATTTTAAATATATAGTTTTAGTATACGTAACAATTCTTTCACCAACATTAGAGCAAGTAACAAAACTTTAAACAATAATTAATTATTTCTCTTATTTTTTTTCTTTAAATTCATCTGAAATTCTAATCTAAACATTAATCTAAATAATTTCAGTATAAAGATTTAGGCAGATAGTATTAAAATGTTTCAGAAAATGTTCATTTTTATTTAACCTTAGAATCATTACATTCATTTGAGAGAGATTTTATAATTACAATACCGAAATCTGTTTATTCATGTGTAATATTAGTATGTATTTATTCATGTGTAATAGAGTATCTTCATGTGTAATATTAGTTTTACAATAATCGATATAGATGAAATGGAAATTTATTGATATAATTAGCTTAAAATATTGCATGTGTTTTTATTCCTAAATATATAATCGTATTTTCACTGATGCCTTTATTTTAATGGGAAAATTTTATCAGAAAATTGAATTTAAATTAAACTGATTTCAAATTGGGAAATATAAACACAATTTTTTTTTATTTAATTCAGCAATCTTTGCAGCCAAGACAACTTAAATTTATCGTAAATAAGATTAAATGTCTAACGTTATATAAAATGAAGAAATATAATGTAAACATGTGTGTCTAATAAATTTAAATGTTTGACAAATAATTCAGATAGTGATTTACCTCAAACTTCTCAATATACGTGTAAATTAACGAAATCATGGAAATTTATATTTACAATCATGACAAAAGAAAATAAAATAATGTTATTAAATAATTATAAATATTGATTATTTAATTCTATAGAAATCGGAACTGGGAATAATTATTTGTGAGTGTCTATGAATAAACATTTTTAAATATCTTGAAAGAAGATAAGAAAACTGATAAAATTATCTTATAGAAAATCCATAATTTACAAAAGAAGAATTCATTAGTTTTATCTTAAGATAATCTCAAAGACCTCTTTTAATCAAATAAAAGTAATTTAAAAATAGATAAAGTAAATAAAATAATTCTTTATTTTCTAAGTATTATACTCCAAAATATTTTTTTCTTTAAAATAAAAGTAAAACTCATCAAGAAATCAATTACACATTTCCATCAAGTAAAAAAAATTAATCATAAAAATTCAATTCATTTTTTTTTTTTTTTGAAATTGAAATCATGTCAAACATGCTGTGCTTTATTAAGCAGATAAAGTTAGTTTATTCGTTTTTTTTTTAATATTCAACTTTTTATATGGCTTTTTTTTTCGTTACTAGTTACATTACAATCATTCTATGTTTTACACGTGTAAAGTATTTTTTTAATGACTTAAAAGAAAACGTAACCTTTGTTAACCTAAGTAACATCAAAAAAATGTTTCATTTAAATTGGTAGTAAAAAAATAAATTTGAATAATTAAAATGTATATTTAAATGAATTTTAAGTACTTTGCTTTATGTTGAGCAGTTTCTTATAGTATTTCTCTTAATTATACTGTTTAATTTAATCTCTTATTCAGATTAAAGTTCTGCTCCTTTCAAATTTGTAAAATTATGCACACAAATGAATTTTGTCAATAATATATTTCATAATTAAATTTTATAATTATACTAAAATTAATTGCTTTGTCACAGGACTTACAAAATATTCATAAGCGTCCATGAAACATATTGAACAAATTGAAACATATTAAAATTTATGAATCTGGTTTCTATATTAGACCAATATATAATGCATTAATTAAATTAATATTCTTTAGGTTATTGTTCCACTATATATAGTGGCCTATAAATATTAGATTTATCTTGAACTTTCAGACCAATATATAATTCATTAATTAAACAAATATTCTTTATGTTATTGTTCCACTATTTATAGTGGTCTTGAAATATCAGATTTATCTTCCTTATGACTATCATTTTTATTAAAGGAATTTTAAAAATGTCAAAATGTTGTATTACAAATAAGTAACGCGATAAAATATACTAAATTTAGTTTAAAATTACAACAAATTACGAATATATTTTATTTGCAAAAATGTTTTTTGACACAGATGCAGTATAATCCAAGATGTCAAATACTGAGTTTGGTGATTTTTTGCCAGATTGTTTTTGTGAAACTCGTAGCCTAATTTTTTTTACATCATAGACATGGACAACAATAAAAATTATGCAGAAAATTCTATTGTGGCAACCCTAGTATTTACGTCATCATGCACGTCACAATACGTGGCAACATTTCTTCATCGCCTAAAAAATCAGAATCCGAAATCCTAGATTGTATGACATATGTGCCGTTTTTTTGTAATTCCATTTTCAACTAACTTCGAAATGAATTACTAGCATTTACTCAACAAAACACTTATTTTATTGGAAGACTATATTGTTTATTTAAATAAGATGTATGTTTATTCATAATGTCAAACTGCTTATTGTAATTTATTAAATCTATATACATTGAAACCAAATCTAATATTTTATTTACATTATGTGCTAATGTAATTAGTCATTTTTTTCAGTTATTTACATAAGTTTTGGACATTCTCACCTTCGAATAAAATCAATAAAATATAAATATATTTTCAAATTATATTTTCCTTTAAATTAGCCGCGTTTTAAATGCCATTTAGCTTCAACTGTTTTCAGCAAAAGAAATAATTACTCATCCATATAAATTTTGATGTTGCAATGTTACAAAAACGTTAATGGCATTAATGAATTTTCCGACATAGCTTATTACATTACAGAAAAATTCGTCCAGTAATTGAATAATGAGTTAAAGAAATGGATAATTTCCGGATTGAATAAATCAAGCAATCTAAAATAACTTTTTATAAAATGTATAAATTAATAACTACATTTTAGTTTCACCTCATGCACTGCATATATTATAAAGATTTTCTGGAGGTTAATAAGATTAAATTGATTTCGCTCCTTATACAACTCCATCAGATTAAATTAAGAAATTAGCATATCTACGATATTATTCTATCATATTTCTACTTGAGCGAAAAATAATTTAATATATTCTTTTATTCTTTACTCTTTCTAGGTTGTATATTAAAATTCTTCAAGTTTAAGCATTTTATTCTTTTCCAAATGATGAAGTAAAAATATTTTAAATGAATTTCATAAATAAATTTTGTCCAATAGGCTTAAAGATACAAACTATTTAATTGTAAAAGAAAACATTAACATTGTCTTAAACATAAATATTCAATAAAATATGCTAAATATTTTCCATTTTATGAAAAATATATTTATTTTGATTAATAAATAAAGTAAATAATTTAATAGAATAATATCGTTCTTAATAGATTGTAAAAGTGACAGTAAACTATTAATTAATTACAAGCAAGTTATGTGGCTCTCAGTTAATATCTAGAAAAACAAAACAAATTCAGCGAATATTATCAAGGAAAATTGTGGTTTAATACCTAAACTTTATGCATCATAATATAAATTCTTTTAATTCATTCATTATTCCTCAATTCTTTTAAGAAATTGCTTAACCAGATTTCGAAATTAATTTTTAAACTTTCAATTTTTTAATCCGTATAACTGTGAAGTATTTACGAATTTTTTTGTTAAAAATAATGTTATCTGGGTTTAATAAAATGTCCATTTTACGTCATCAAATCGTAAATAATTTACTACTCATTAAGATTATCTTTGGAATAAAGGCAATAATTTTGCAATTACCCATCTAATTTAAGAAGCTTAATAAAGTCTAGGGAAGAAAATTACAAAATATTAGTTCAGAAAATCTCATAGTACTTTTTACATATGGATCAACATAAGAAAATTATATTAACGCAAGTGACAGCATAATTTTATTCATATTTCGGGAATCCAAAGAATATTTCTTTTGTATATTAAATATTAATATTATATATATGTATATACATATATATATATATATATATATATATATATATATATATATATATATATATATATATATATATGTAGCGTGTAGCATGTAGCTGGTTTAATAGGAACAAAGAAATAAGTTCCTTAAATAGCTCAAAATATTTTATTACAATTTAAGGTACAATTTGAGCACAACACAGATACACACAGATACTACAAATAATACTAAATAACAACTAACACATTTAAATTTGAAGAAAAGAAAATAAACATGAGTCATATGGACATGTCTCATACCGTCGGTTGTTGGAGAGGGACTGGCCTTCTCGTTGACGATGCCATGGGTGACGCTGCAGATAGACGGCGCTACATATATATATATATATATATGTGTGTGTGTGTGTGTGTGTGTGTGTGTGTGTGTGTGTGTGTGTGTGTGTGTGTGTGTATGTAAATCCAAAATATTTTTATACATAAGCCTAAAGGGTTTATACCATTATTTATATTTCAGTCTTAAAATTGCTCATTTAACTGTGTTCATATATGTTCATTTACACTACAGTATTTTTTCTTTTAGAAGTTTGTAAAATTGTCGAATTGTAAAATAGTATTAAAAAAATAAAGAAATATTCAATTTAAAATATTTGCATGATACTTATGCCTTTTATCATAAATACATCACTTTACAGGAATAAAAAAAACTATGTAATGTTGCACATGATGAATTGTTGATTAATGTCTGGAGTCTTTCTTGACTGCGTATGACTTCAAAAATTAAAATAACATAATATCTTTATTTTGTAAAACTTCTCTAATTAAAAGGGTATAGCAGAAAAAATGGGAGTATTTATTATTAACATTAAAATACCTATATAGACTTATGTTGATTTTTTAATAAACATGTATGTTTATAATATAACACTGGTTGGGTTTAAATTTAATTTTCAAATTAACAACTCCATTCATGAATATATTTTAAAAGATTATATACAAGTTATCATTAAATAAGTACCTTTCATTAAAAAATCAACTTTAAAATTTATTCTGAAATAGCAGTTTCAAGAAGATATGCAAATAGCTTATTACTTCTTTGGCTTTATTTTCTATTATACGCTTAGAGTTAAAAAATGTATATTTAAAAAGGATTAATCAATCAACAAATAACTTACTATTTTTTAAGCTTGGCTGAAAAGAGTAATGCTGTTTTATTAATTTTACATATTTTATTTATTGATAATTTCAAGTATAATTCTTTAAAATGCTCATTAATTTCCTCGCTTAACTAAGATTACCAAATACTATTTTAAGACGCACACCTACAATTTTGTATTCAATGATATGTTCCATGTCATTGTTCAGTTAATTTAATGAAACATTTATAATAAATAATAGATTAAAAATTGAAGAAGTCCTTAGGGTATAGCTAAATTAATTATAAATTTTCTTCCATCATTGGGTTTGACCTCGTTTATATAAGTTATTCCATTAATAATGATATTTTATTAATTTTAAATTATAATTATTTATAATAATTTTAAGTCCAATCGGTGAAAATAGCTGGTAATTTCGTTTGCTTAGTTAAGATAACAATTACTATTTTGAAATGTACTCATACATGCATTTTATATTCAATATATTTAGCATTTTCTATACCATTCACTTTATTACATTAATAAAAAATGTGTAAATAATTATTGTTGATTAAAATTTGAAAACATCTATATATAAATATAAATATAAATATATATATATATATATATATATATATATATATATATATATATATATATATATATATATATATATATATATATATATATATATATATATATATATATATATATATATATATATATATATATATATATATATATACACACACACACACACACACATATATATTGTATATATACATTATTCTCTTATTATGAATAAAATTTTATTTTGTGTCAAAAATTCTTTTACACATAACAATTAAATAGCTTATATAGTTCCAAAAACATTATACATTGATATTGTCTGTTGATTTTCGAAACGTGTACAAAAGGTGAAAGCTACGTCTTGATACAACGAGTAATCTGGCAGGAGATATATAAGAAAGATATACACACCCACTCTCCGACTAGCCTAAATTAGTAATAAATCTCACTTTAGGACATACAGAAAGAAGTATAAGCATACTTCTTCTAAGCTTATGCTTTCATTTATGATGTCGTATATTATAGCTTTATTTGTGTAAGTACTTTTCTTATATTAGTTTCATTTATGTGTAAATATTTTGATATTCCACCGCTTAATGGGTATTACACATTAAAATTCATATTTATTCAATTTAAAGTTTTAATTAAAAGAATATAAAGCTAAATTGAATACAATATTTCCTTTTTCTGTTAGTAACCTTATGAATATGTTTTGAAATACGTTAACAATATGATACATTTAAACATGAGTGAATACATAAGCACGAGCAGAATATTGTTTAATGCAGAATTTAATGCATTCTTCGATATATACCTGACTATACTTACTATACTATGATATACCGTATTATACCTGACTTCTGTATGTTCTCCACAAAATATTTAAAAGTAAAGAAAAAAGGAAAAATTTGGTTTGAATTTTTCTACATAATATCTTCCAAAATACTTTTTCATTAATAATGACAAATATATCAGAAATTAAATTCAATAATTAGGAATATTAAATTAACATTTGATCAAATATGCAGCAAGATGACTAAATAATTGAAAAAGGAATAATGTTTTTAACAAATCTTCTGTTAATTTATACACAAATATAATGTAAATTGATGAGGAACAATTTTCACTTTATATTAATAATAGATATAGCTAATCATTCAAAATTAAGAAAATATATTTCAAAGCATCAAATACAGAAAGAAATTAAAAAATAATAATCTAAATGGAGAGTTTGTCTTTACAAAATAATCAAAAATACAGTAAAGCTCAATCTTGAACAAGATAAAATTATGAGCTATTAAACTACACAAAATTCAAATGAAACAGTGAGACATATTAGTATTCCATTAAGATAAATATTAAAATAATTGAAATTCACCCTCATTGATCGAAGTAAAAGTGGCCGATTAAAGAGAATTAGGAACATTATTTTTATAAAAAGCAATTTTTTTTTCTGAAGCATTTTATAAATTTAATGTTATTTTCCTGTACACTATGCATAGTGAGAATGAGTGACATAATGGAAAGAATAAGAATATAACAATCATTTAACGAATAAAATAATATTATGAATTTCACTGCTGTAAGCAAATTTTAAATAGTTGTCATATAGAATGCAAAAAAATAGCAATGGGAAACACACACTTGTAATACTATTAGTTAAAATGCTTGCCAGTATATCTAAACTTAAATACATTACTTAAAAATATCTTTAAAAAAATATGCTTAGTGAAATGTTCTATACTAAATAGATTTAAGAGCTGTAATAAGAATCTTACATTTATGTGTGTTTAACCATACAAAATGCAATAGTGTAAATATATGATCACAAACTTTCATATTTGTCATTTTTATGTATTTTTATAATAGAGAATTATTTAATATAAGAAAATTCATCTCTAATGGATTCCTTCCCACGTAAATATTAGTGGCAATGAGAGCGCAGAACTACTGGCCAAAGAGGGCAGTGAGCAAGATATGCCCACTGGTTCATCACTTACATATTAGGAACATTACTCTAATGAAAAACCTAGACTTAATTCAATCTGGCAAATTCCACCCACACATCAATGGTACTCTGGAACATCTCCTGGAAATCTGCTGGAAATCTGCTGGAAACAAAATGTGACCAAAAATTCCAGACTTCCTTGGCCAGGTTCTGAAGTGGACATCTAAAATGCTTATCGTTTGAACGTGGTACAAAAATATATCCCACTTGTAAAAAATGCTGTAACCATCCAGCCTCACCGAAACATATTCTGGATTGCGTTGGACTTTCCAGGGAGGATTTAGTCTCAGATTCCTTGCCAGTCATTGACTTTCTAACTGTCGACAATTTAATGGAGTTGATCTGACAAATGTCATTTAAAGAGGATATGCCAACAACAAGAATATTCATGTAATGCATAAAACTAATAAAGTTTAGATGATAGTAGGCTGTTTTCAAACATTATTAAAATTTTAAAAAATCATTTAAGTGACATCATAAATATAGCAGAACAGTTTAAATTAACAATTTTATTAAAAACTTTCTTTTACATTAAAGGGTCAACATAATAATTAAGTAAGGAAAAGTTTTTGAAAATGTCTTTTTATTGAATTGTTAAAAATAATTTACAGCATAATAGTAATGCTAACTGTATCTGCCTTTCAAAAATCACAAAACATTAACACAACGCTTATAAAAGTATATGTAATTGTAATGTAAAGACTTTAAAATTTAAAGTACAGATCAAATGATAAAAATTAACTCAGCTATTTTATTTCATTCCATTCTATGATAAAGATAAAATTTAAATCTTTATCAATTTTCTCTACATGAAACTTTTTTATATTTATTTACCATAGGATAATATTAAACTTACACTTGGTACACATTATTTTATATTGATATCTTTAAGTTCTGTAAAAGCTTATTAAAACCTATAATATATAAATTCAATTATTAATAAAGTAGCCATATATTTATTTTAAATTTTATGTCTAACATGTTTTACGAGCTTTATCAAGTGCTTCTGCGCATTTTAAGTATAAATATTAATTTTATGTGATTACACCATCATTAAAATAATTTGTAAAAGACAATATTATGCATCTTAAATAAATTAATTTTAAAAACATTTAATAATATTATGATATTGCTGTAATATTAATCTCACACACACACCGAACATTTTTTACATACATAATGAGAGATTAACTTGAATTACTCACATTGTGATAATTCCTTACAATTGCAATAAACAATTTTTACCTGGATTCGAATTCATCCACTTCCAATATTTCACTTGGAAGGTTCTTAACTCATTAAGTTAGAATTGTAAAAAGTGAGAGGAATTACAATAATCAGAGGATTCCTATATATTTACAAGCTTTATGTATGTGTGCATTTACAATTTATTTAAAGTATCAACTTATATTTTTCCTCAAAAGTATTGTTAGATTAAAATAGATTAAACACTTCTGAATTCAAATCAAAAGATTTTACTAAAAATGCAAATTATATGATAAAAATTTGGTTAAATACAAAAACATGAAATATACGATGATTACAAAATTGTAATTTACATACATACATACATACATATATATATATATATATATATATATATATATATATATATATATATATATATATATATATATATATATATATATATATATATATATATATATATATATATATATATATATATATATATATAATATATATATATATATATATATATATATATATATATATATATATATATATATATATATATATTTAAATTTTAAATATGAATAAAATTAGAATACATTTTAATTACTAGATATATTTATTTGAATTATTAAAGAATAAATATAAATTATCCGAATATTTTATGTTTAAATGATATAAATGTATACTTTCAAAATTAAAATAAATATTTTTATGCATGGATTATGAAAATCATTCGAATCAAATTTCATGAAAAATATTGTATAAGTCACTTAAAGTAAATTTTTTTCACAGAATAACATTTATTCTGAAATACAAGCATTTTTCTAAGAAATGTATCATTAACCTATAATAGCTTTGAATTAAAATCTTCCATGAATTTTCTAAGCAGTCTCTTTTACCATTTTCCAAAAACTTATAAACAACGCTTTCATTAATTAATTTCTTGGAAAGCAGATATATCCATTTATTAAATTATTCTTATTTATTAGATATGGTGCTTATCTTCTATAAAAGTATTTTTATAATAAGTTTCTTACATTTTTTACTAGATTCTATGGAATATATAATCACTATGAATTTTACATTTAATAGATTGATATTTATCTATAAATAAAAAAATTAATTAATTAACATCAGAATATTTAATATTTTCTTAAAATTTTAAATTTGTGCATTTCAGAAATTTTGAGCATATTTTGATTTTGAGCATATTTTGATTTTGAGCATGATTTTATTCAGTATATTCTGATAAAAAAGAAAACAAATTTATTTATGTTGTAAATAATATAATGCAAGTAATCGCAAAGAAACACAAAGTAAGTCTATTATCGTCTGTAAAACTGTAGTCTTCTAAGACGTCCGCAATCGTCTGCTCTTACAAATCGTCTGCTGCGCTGCCTTCTGATTGGTGGTTGTGTTCAAGCCGTCCAAAATCTATAAATACACCATGTTCTGTTCTATTAGTTTAGTATATGTATAATTTCTTTCTTTGTAACTTGCTTCATTAAATATTCTTTTTGCGATTCATGGACTCTTGTTCGTTTAACGAATTTCAACAGCAGAGCGTGGTTTTCACTGTCATAAATTGAAAGCAGTTTCTAGTTTTAATTTATTGCTTGATAGAATAAATTTATCAATAAGCAATGGCTTCGCTGCATGATTTGTATGGAGTAAATCCATTTGATGGGAAGAACTTTCCTGTTTGGCGGCGACGAGTGGAAGCTGTTTTGTCTGCGAAAGAACTGGAAACATACTTAGTTAAGGAGCCCGATGTGAATAAGGAAGCAGAAGTCGTTAAAGGAAAGAAAGCCTACGCATTACTCATGTCACTCTTAAGTGATCAAGTGCTCGTATCAATGAGTGGTGAAAATACGGCGAAGGAATTATGGGAGAAACTTCATGCTGTTTATGAAAGCAAAGGAGCGGTAAACCAAATACTTACTAGAAAACGTCTTGCTACACTTAAGAAAAACAGAGATGTTCCAATGCGCCAGCACATAGATGAAGTTTCAAAACTTGTCGCCGATTTACGAATGTCTGGAGCGGAGGTTAGTGATATTGATACTGTCGTCTATATTTTGATGTCTCTCCCTCCAGAATTCGAAAATGTTAAGGTTGCATTAGAGAATCAACCGAGTGAGAATTTATCGTTAGATTTTGTAACTCAGCGTTTGATAGACTCTGAAGCTCTTTTGAATGATTCGAGAAATAAAACAAGTATTCGTTTTATGAAACAAACTGTGGATACTGCGGCTTTTTCTACGAGAAAAGAACTCACATGTTTTCATTGTAAAAAGAAAGGACATACTGCTAAGTTCTGTAAAAAGAAAACGTGCTATAATTGTGGTCGTGTTGGTCATTTTAAAAAGGAATGTAAATTCAAATCTGAATCTAAGACTGATGAAAAATATTCTTCTGCTCTATCTTTTGCTGCTGGCAATTTGACTTTCGGAAGTCCGAAAAAGTTCATTATTGATTCCGGGGCAACATCCCATATGTGCTCTCAGAAAGACTGGTTTTCATTCATCAAACCGTCATCAGGAACTATTCGATGTGCATCCCGCTCCACTGCACTGGAAGTGAAAGGTATTGGAAGTGTAAAAGGCAAAACATCTAATGGAATTGATATAACTTTAGAAAATGTCCTTTTTGTTCCTGAACTCAATGGAGAATTAATTTCTGTAAAGAATATTGAATTAGGTGGATATAGTGTTATCTTTAGAAATAAAAAAGTGTTCATCGAAAATGAGAAAGAAAACATTTGTTTGGGTTATCGTGATGATAGTGGACAATATATTTGTGATTTTGTTCCAAATTGTGAAATTTCCCTTACTGCGAAAGAAAATGACTTGGATTTATGGCACAGAAGACTTGGACATTCCTCTAATAAAGCCTTAAAAGAACTTGGATTGCCTACCTTTGATAAATTTTGTGAAGTGTGTACTTTTTCCAAACAAAGTGCTTCTCCTATAGGAAAAGGTCCCAGACGAAGGGCATCCGAAACTATGACATTGATTCACACAGATGTTTGTGGCCCTATTGATCCGCCTATGGCTACAGGTGAGCGTTATTTTATGACATTAATTGATGATTATTCACGTTTTATGGAAGTTCGTTTGCTGAAAAGAAAAAGTGATGTTGTGAATGAGTTAAGATGCTTTTTAAAAGCAAATCCTTCAGTACGGAAAATTAGGTGCGACAATGCAAAAGAATATGTTTGTGGTGAACTCATCAAATGTGCTACTAAATTTGGTGTTACAATAGATCCAGTTCCTCCGTACACTGCACCTTTAAATGGAGTTGCTGAGCGTGCCAATCGTACATTGTTAGAAAAAGGGCGAGCTTTAATATTTGAAGCAAAACTTAGCAAGAAATTTTGGGGATTTGCAATTTTAACTGCTGCATACCTAAGAAACAGAATTCCTAGTAGATCCATAGAAAACTGTACTCCTTATAAATTGAAATATGGTAAAGATTCCGATCTTCAAAACATTCGAGTATTTGGATGCGATGCATACGTGTTGGTTCCTCCTTCTCAAAGGAAGAAGTTAGATAAGAAGTCAAACAGAATGATATTTGTGGGATATTCGACTATGGGATATCGTTTAATGGATCCAGATTCAAAGAGAATAGTGATATCAAGGAACGTTGTATTTAACGAAGAAAGAAAAATGGATTTAGAAGATATAAATATTCTGAATGTGGATTCCATTATTTCGGAAAATGAAAATGATGTTGAAGAAATTGGTGGTGAAGAAAATATTACTGAAACAATTACTACAGAAGAAATTTTGGAAAGACCACAAAGGCAAAAGAAACCACCAGTTAAATATCCTGAACCAGAAGTTTATGAAGCAATGGTAATTTTTGAAGATTCGTTGTCGTTTAAAGATTTATCTGCACTGCCAGAGGAAGAACAGAATCTTTGGAAGAAAGCAATGGATGAAGAAATGCAGTCCATGGAAAAGAACGAAGTTTGGTGTCTTGAAGAATTACCACATGGGAAACGTGCAATTTCATGCAAATGGGTTCTACGCGAAAAACGAGATGGAAAATATAAGGCTCGACTTGTTGCTCGTGGTTTTATGCAAAGAGAAGGAGTGGATTATGATAAAACATTTTCACCAGTTATCAGTATTCCTGCATTACGTATAGTGTTTACTATTATTCTTCAAGAAAATTTAAAAGTTTATTCACTGGATGTTAAAACTGCATTTCTCAATGGTGAATTAAAAGAAATTATTTACATGGATCAACCAGAAGGATATGATGATAATAGTGGCAGGAAGTGCCGGTTAAAGAAAAGCTTATACGGACTTAAGCAGTCACCTCGTCAATGGTATGTAAAATTTTTAAATTTCATTATCAAATTAAACTTTAAACCATTAAATAGTGAACAATGCATTTTTATTCGTCAGTCAAAAGGTGGAAGAATACTAATGGCACTTTATGTGGACGATTTATTAATTGCGGGTACTGATGATAGTGAAATCAAAATTATAATTGGATTATTATCAAAAGAATTTGAAATGTCTAAATCTGGAACAGTTTCTGAATTTTTAGGAATTAAAATTACATTTACACCTGATGGACTGTATCTAGATCAAGAAACATATATTTTGAATTTATTAAACAAATTTAAAATGTTTGATGCTAAAACAGTCTCTACTCCCATGGAAGTAGGAGCAACAGCAGCTGATTTTGAGAAAGGAAGTGCTTTTTGTGGACCCTACCGAGAACTAATAGGATCTTTAATTTATTTAGCATATACATTTCGTCCAGATATCCTTTATGCTGTAAACTGTTTGAGTCAACTTCAAGAACACCCTACTGATAGTGCTTGGAGTGCATTGAAAAGAATCTTGAGATATCTGAAAGGTACTTCAACTTTAAAACTGGAATATAAAAAGTGTGTGGATAAAAATTCATGTTTAAATATCTATGCAGATGCTAACTGGGGTGCAAACCCAAATGACAGAAAAACTATTTCTGGTAACATAATTATGTTTAATAATTGTCCAATATCTTGGTCTTGTCGAAAACAGAATTGTATTGCTTTATCTTCCACAGAAGCAGAAATTATTGCCCTAAGTAAAGCCATTCAAGATGCATTGTGGTTGAAAAACATTATTTTGGAATTAACTGATATTAAAGAAATCATGATTTTTGAAGATAATCAATCTTGTATTAAGTGTGTAACAAATGAAAACAACAAAGGTCGATTAAAACATATAGACATTAAATTAAAATTTATTCGACATATCTTGAATTGTCATGATATAAAAGTTTACTATATTTCATCTAACCTACAAATTGCTGATATGTTTACAAAATCTTTATCTAAGTTTAAATTAAAGGAACTTTTACCATTATGTGGATTAAAATTGTATTAGATTATATCATGTTAATGTAAATATTGTGTGAATGGCTTGAACGCTTCTAATTTCTTAATGTAAATTTTTGTTATTGATTTATATGATTTTATTGTGCATGTTTCTTTGTGATTAAGGGCGAGTGTTGTAAATAATATAATGCAAGTAATCGCAAAGAAACGCAAAGTAAGTCTATTATCGTCTGTAAAACTGTAGTCTTCTAAGACGTCCGCAATCGTCTGCTCTTACAAATCGTCTGCTGCGCTGCCTTCTGATTGGTGGTTGTGTTCAAGCCGTCCAAAATCTATAAATACACCATGTTCTGTTCTATTAGTTTAGTATATGTATAATTTCTTTCTTTGTAACTTGCTTCATTAAATATTCTTTTTGCGATTCATGGACTCTTGTTCGTTTAACGAATTTCAACAATTTAGTCAAATTTTTTAGAAAATAATATATTATCTGCATTCAAAATAATAATTTAGATTGTTAAACATATCTTTTTAAAAATATTCAAACGTTACGTTTCAAATAATATCCAATACTTATTATTAATACCTTATGAGATTTTCTCTTGAACTGGAAATAGTCAACTGTCAAAAAATCTTACAGACAATTTCTTGTTTAATTAGGAGTAGAAAAACAAAAAAGAAGGTGGAGTTAGATGATATTTCTAATTTTAGATGTTAATGAATTAGTGACACGCTTTAAATTTCAAAATGTTTATGATCATCTGAGACATGTGGGTGTTTGTTTAATAGGTACATTTTTTGAAGAAAACTTGTTTAATTAGCATAATATATCTTCATAATCAAATTATTATAACGATATTGCAATGGATATTCTAATTACTTTAAAAATTTATGCAATAATACTTCAATCAATGCCAATAATTTTGAAAATAATTATACATTTTTGTGTTTAGAATTTTCATAAAAGAAATTGAAATTTCTCATCAATTGAATACTGTTAGTGCGCACGTTGTTTTTTATGTTAAAATTGACATACATTTTTTGTTAAAATTTTCAAACAATTCTAAAATACAAAGTTTCTAAATATGTCTTTTTTTAAATGATATACAAGGTTGTATAATAAAGAGTTAAAATGAGGAATTGGAAAATGTTTATAAAATTACAACTAATTACCCAAATATGAAACAACAGGAGAGTAAATTGAATATGAAAATCTAAAAGAGAGAGTGTAATTTAACTGATACCATAAGCGTTACAAAAAATTTGGACAGCAAAAGACAAAAGAAACATTCACTTCTGTAACAACAGTAAATTACTGTAATAAGATTTTAATAATATTTCTAAAGAAATTGCTTTGATATGACATAATAAGCAATGATTGTTATATTATTCAAAAAATACGATAAGATAAATTGATGCAGCATTTATTCAGTTAAATATAAATTTTAATTTCTTATTTAAATCGGCTTGGATATTGGAGTCTCTAAAAAACCAATTTAAGAATTTCAATGTTTGATGTACATGGCTCTTATTTCCTCAATTCTTTTCATGGCAATTTTTAACAATATTAAATAATACCGGATACAACATTCATTGAGGCATGATAAAACATATTTTTTTGTATCTCAGCTTCCTTTAGTTGCTTAAACTAACAACTTAGACTTAAATTTTTTTTTAACTTATTATGTCATACAACACTGCAAGTTAAATAAATATCCATAAATATAAATAATATTCCCTTTAAAAATTCCAGTTTTAAATTGAAATTTATTTATTTTATAAATGTGTAAAATGTAATAAATATAAGATTTATATATATAGAAGATGTCACCCATTTTTTTTAACTCATAAAGATATAACTATTTTATTTGCATTATCTCTTTTTCTCTCTCAAAAACAATAATATGAAAATATGTTTTGTAAGTTATCGTAAAATATTAATTTGTTTTAAACAACACCGTTGAGTTTATCATATATTTTCTTACTGTTAGATACAATTATTTTACTGGCGGAAATAGAAAGCATTATATTTCTCGAAGTTACGAATGGCACACATAAAACTGCTGAAAGTAATGAAAAGATGACACTTTCACATTCGCTTACCTCATATTTTCCCTATTATTTCCTTACTTTTTCCCTCATATTGTCAATGAAAATTTTTCGGAAAGAAATATACGAGCAATGCGCTATCGTTGGAAGCAGATCCCACTTGTGGGAAAAATAGGAATGGTTTGTTTTTGATATGGCGCTATTTGATTCACAATATGAATAGGGCAACAAATGTAAAATATTTCACCATCATTTGCTGTCTAAAATAAAGTAAGTTTCCTTCATCCGGACAAAGGAGGAATGTCATATTTCTATCTAAATAATATCAACGCTGTAATAATATCTTGAATAAAAAAGATTGCTTAGTCTCTAATAAATCATGTTATTTATTCCGAAAGAGAAAAAGGAATCTGAAAGGAATTTGATTTCGCACATTTCTGTGCCAAGTCATTTGAGAAGATAGCTATGGGATAAATTGCATTAATTACATATTTGATTTTTGTTACACGCATAATCAAATTCCTTCTCAGAAAATAAGGAATTCTTTGTCTCAAATAGAGATACATTGTTTGATTTGTCTTTGTTAATAAGCTCTACATGGACTATAATAAACGGGAAATGAATAAATCGCAATTTTGATTTAAAAAAATATTAATTTGATACATAAATTGCAAAATTTCATGGTTGAATTCTTGAGCCACGTATTTTAATTATTTTTTCTTTTTTGAAAAGTTTTCCTAAGCAATTCTAAATTCAATTGATAACATTTCCTATTATACACACACATGGCAATGAATTAGAAATCTTGCAGGTTTTACTGAATTGCATAATTCATTTCTTAAATAATGAGATTTCTGATTACCTTATGATTATTATTAGTTCTAGATAATTCATAAATTAAAAATATATACTTTTTTAATTAGAAACTGAAATACATTTTGTAAGAAGGAACTTAATGTTTCTTTAGAACTGATTTAAATATTTTAAAGTATATTGATAATGCAAGTAATACTTATACCATGAATACGAAGTTAAGTACACTAAAAATTATGGCCCACATTTATTTTCTTCTACCGATTTTCTGATTTTTATTCTCTTGAAGTTGATCCACACTAATGAATTATTCCTGTCAAATGAGGAAATACACATGGCAGTTAGAATTTTTTTCGATCTTGAAAAAAACGAGCTTTGATTTATGAACATGTTCAGTCTTGTGAAGCTGTTGGAAAAGAAGGTAAGTACGCAAACACATTTTGAATGATTGTAATTCTGAAACCAATCTCTACAAATCTTAAATGGACGTTTTGATCACACATCTGATTCTAAGCGGTTAAATTAAAAGATATTTAATTTATACAGTGTGTAGAGAAGAATTTACGTGGTATTTCTAACGCACATCTTCACTAAATATGAAAAAATGTTTAAAAACATAAATATCTTTATAGATCAGCAAAGTCGTTTTCTCGGTAAAATTGAATTACAACGAGTCATTCTTCATGGAAACTGCTTCTTTATACATTTGTATTGTCATTAAATTTTGGAGTATTCCTGTAATAACTCATATGTTTCATGTAATGCAAATAAGATAATTCTTACGTTTTTAAGGACCCGAAGAAGCATGACCTACAGAAAATGTAGCCTATTGTTAGTCCTCGAAGTAATCAGTGTTGGTGTCCAACACTTTCGATTAACTTGTTCCTTGTTGTGCAAATTACTTTCGGTAAAACTCGCAGTTTTTAGACGCAAAGAGGTCAGTGAGTGCTTCAAGCAAGAACTTCCATGAATATGATTATCAATGGATCAATGGAATGGAATAAGAGACAGACTAATTGTACAAGGTCAGGTGAGTAAGGAGGATGGCAGATTGCTTCTGAACCAAATCACTGTATGGTAATCCAGGTCACCCACGCAACATACATGCTTGCATGATCTGCCAAGAATAGATACCCTTGCGATTAACCAGTGTTGTTTCCTTCTGTTGCAATGCCTGTTGCACACGTTCCAAATTATACGAGTATAGGTCCACAGTGATCATTTGGCACATTTGAAGCATCTCATAGCGAACCATTGGACGACTAGTCCACCAGTCACAAAGGGACATATCTCCTGACCTAAATGTGTAAAACTAATGCCTTGACGTAAGTTCATACACAGCACTATCCCCAGACGCTTACATATTCGGCTATCTGAAGCAACTCCTTCGAAAGATCCGTTTGCTTTTGTTATTGTATAAATTATGACAGATGAATATTTTCACTGTGAACCTGCTTTATAACGACCAATATTCCTACCCTCGACTGACTGGTGTCTCATCCGCATCATACACTAATTTGCATACTTTTTCTCAGTTCTTCATTCAATGGCAACGTGAAAATGGCAAGTAATTACTTGTTTTCCCTACAATATCATTTAAATTTCTATCATTTTTTTAAATTAATATAAAATGTATCTATCATCATATGATAAGTTCTATAACTGTGAAAAATTAATATATTTCATTCACATTAAAATATCAGTATCAAACGACTTATTATTAAAAACGATTTTCATCCTTATATGTCACTAATTTTAGTTACTAAGCAACTCTGAAAATTATCATCAATTATAAATTTTTTGAGTCGTAACAAGGTCAAATTTTGCATCTTTTGCATACTCAAAACGTTCGTGCTTTAAAATTTGTTGTAATCCATAACATTGAAAAATTGAAGCTTAGTATATTAATTTACATGACTCAAAAGAAGGTTATCAGTAACTTATAAATAGAATGCACAAAGTAGTATTATCTCGATTTTTATTCTCTAATATATAATAAAGTTTACACAAAAATAAAATTCTTTTGCTTTCAATAATTCATTGAATTACTATTATACTTTAAGGAATGTCTTAGTGACTGCACAAGAAATATTGGAAGAAAGAAAATGAATAGAAAACAAATACTAAAAAGACTCCTTTTGATCACTCATACGCACAATGGTAGAAAGGCTCAGCTGTAGCTGAATAAGGCTTCTTCATATGAGTGAAGAGAAAAATATATCTTATATTGTATGAAACTTCAATAAGAGATCAAGAATAAAAGTTTGGAAATGTCAAGTAATTATTGCGAAAATCTGCAACAAAATGTTAAAACATTTACCTAAAAATACTTAAATATAATATGTATTAAAATTAAATTGTTTAATACATTTCAGGACAAAATTGACAAATTAGTTTGTGAAATTTAACTTTTTTAAATACTATCTCTTACGAAGTAACTATATACAAAAGATATAAATGCTTATATATTTTTAATTTCTTATATCATGTACTTAAAAGCAACTTAATATTCTTATACCAATTGAAAATGCAACAAAGGTTTGGTATATATTACATTTTTTACTATGAACAATCTGTATTTCAGTCATTTTACATATCATTTAGAGCATTTATTTCCAATTTTTATTATTATATGGAATACAATATTATGTTTATTTTAGAATAATAATCATGTAAGATATATATATATATATATATATATATATATATATATATATATATATATATATGTATATATATATATATATATATATATATATATATATATATATATATATATAAGTAAACATAGTTTCCTTAACACCCTGGATGTTTTACATCATTTGATTTAATCTTAGTTTGAAAATATTTTAATTTGCAAAAATGTAAATTTTCCTGCACAGAATAAAGAACTGTTACCACAACCATGGCCGCCCACCCTGTCTAGTGGTCAGAATGCCTGAGTGCGGATAGGGAGGTCCTGGTTTCCAATCACAGTTTGGGCATGGATGTACCTTTTCTCGCTGTCTATCCTGTCTTTGTCCTTTCTTTTTATGAATGGGTTGTGATTCGTTGCATACCCTATAAACGGGTACCTATGCCATATGTGCACTGACGAAGTCGGACTTCACACCAAAATATGGTTCAGTTAGAAAAGTAGAGCAGCGCATCCCATATTGCCAGACTAGCTGACACAAGACAACAACGACTACAACCATGGTAAGTTTCCTTAAATTGACTTAGAATATTCTTATAATGAAACCGATGCAAACTAATCTTATAAGCACATATATACATATTGTAGGTAGTTTACGAATGTTTGCTTTGCTAACATAATAATTTTAAAAGCAACTACAAAATATTAATATTTCATAACTTTTAACTTTGTTCACAAAGGAAGCCTAACTTTTATTTTTCTTTAGACAGATTGATTCCTTGTTGAGTATGTTATTATTCTTAGGTATACCTCTACAGGATGATTGTATGTGGTAAAATGTAATTTGAAAATTTGTGTTGTGCTTGACAAATCAAATTTCTACATTAATTACATAAAATATTGTGAATTACTGTAGCAAATTATGGCTTATATCAAGTATATTAGATAATAAAATGGAATTTTATATTTTGTATAATTGAATGTTGTTAAAAACCTTTTAAATATATAGCTGTGAAATTACAATTAAAACTTCATTTTTATTTACACATATTTTACTATCGACTTCTAAGATCTTCTATTGAACTTTGAAAATTACCTAATGAAAACAACTACTTCAATAACTTAGATAAAAAAGAAATCTCAACTGTATCAATTATATATATTTTAAGGTGAATCATTTTAAAATATGATTTCAATCCTCACAAGTAAATATTTTATGACATGGTATTATCTTCTTATACAGTAGAACTCCAACTGTCCGAATTAACTGATACCGAGCACCATTCGGATAATTGGATTTTTTTTTCGAAAATGGGTCTACTTTTTAATTAATTATTTTACATTGATAGTGGTAGAAGAGAAAAGGTGCATAGTTTTAAAGAAAGATAAATGATAATCAGCTAAATGAAATTGCAACAATTTAACATGTTATAGTAATTACAATTACTATACATAAATTCAATATATATGTACTTTGCTGTTAATGAAAGTCATTGGCCGCTGATATTCGTGGTTAGAATTCACTGCCTTCCACTCGGTTAGAATAAGCTGTTTCGCTGCCTTCCTCCATTTTCGGGCTGCGAAGATGTGCGTTTGCCTTACAATAAGAATTTGCATGTGATTACCTTAGGGCTGATGCTCAATTCACTTTAAAACAGCTTCAAGGCTGACAAGTGCGTCACTAACTGATGGTCTGGTGTCTCCTTCAATTAGGACATTTAGGTCATTTTCTTAATCAAATCTTTGAATAAGTTTACCATCATTTGCAATTTGGAATCATTAGTCTCACTCATAATCAGTTCTCCTAAATCCTCAGCACTAAATTCTGAACATCTCGGAATTTTCAAAAGATTGTTTCTGAATTCCTCAAGTGTAAACTATCATTTACTCATTTCTCTTCTCTTACCTTTCCTTTTCTTGAGCTTTTTTTTTATATTTCTCCTTTTCCTTCTCGCATCCACTCTAGTTTGTTTTTCTGAATTTTTAAAGTTATACGGATAATTGGGGTTCCACTGTACTAATATATGTACATTATAATTGCTCATTTCATACTTCTCATATTGGACATTAGAGTGACAAAATTAAATTATATGATTAAGTTACAACTAATCAGATATTTAAAACAAAATAAGTGTTTCAAAATACATATTTCTATAATTTAACATTTATATTGCCTAAAACACAATCAAAATATGTAAATATTAAAAGCTATTCTGAAATAAATTTTAAAACATTGAAAGCATATATACGGTCATAGTATATAGTCGGTCAAGCATATATATAGTCTTTTATTTCTTAAGATTCTTAATTCTCTAGAAGCCAACTATTTAAAGAAGATTACATGTGATTGGGAATTAAAATTACGATACGCTGGACTACTTATATTTGAACCGTAAGTTCAGCTGTAAGTTTGTTTCACACATTTTAAAACTATATACGATATCGTTAAAGATATAAACATAGTTTTATTGATAAACCATAAACTATAATAAAAGGAAGAAAGTTTTACCATTTAATCGTCTACATATAATTCATATTTCAATCGCTTGGAAACATACGAGCTTTACAAGTAAACATAAGAGTGAATTTAATTTCGTATGCTTTGGTAAGTAATTTACTTTGAAATGAGATTTTATAATAATCTGCTATAGTGTGATGTTGCTAAATGCTCTCAACTTACAAACCCTAATTAAAATATTGAGATCATGGAATAGTGAATTATCTAGGTGTATTTAGAATAAAAGAACAACTCTTCAAACTTCTTTCAAAATTTATTCTTAAAATTATATGATCAATTTAAATTATTTATCACGGATTTTATTTATTAAAAAAAAGATTATATTGGTGACATTTCAATATAGTGTTAATATTTCACACTAAACTTTAGTGTCACGCTTGTAAAGTAGCATCAACTTTTTTATACTTTCCTTAATTTTATATTTATTTTATAAAATCATTTATCATAATACATAAATGTTTTATTTATATTTAATATTTCATTTCACCATTTAGTATTACATTCATTGATCAATATTTACTTGTACATCTTTTTAAATATACCTTACTCTTATGTACACATTCAAAATTATTATTTTTGAGAAATCAAAACACTATTTTTCTTAAATATTTTCCCTCAGGAAAGAATATCGAATTATTTATCTTAAGAATTAATTCAAGTGGAAAAACTTAAAAAAGGTGGAAAACCATTTAACATAAACATAAATCAATCTTGACAAAGAACTTCAACATAAACAGATAAAATTTAAGAAAATATTCGCATCTTTCCTTATGTATAAAAATGTGATGAGGAATTTACCAATATTATTTACAGTATGCATAATATTTATAGTTTCAAACATTAAATTTTGAGCAAGCTATAAGACATTTGCTTTAAAGATTAAATTTTTTCATACTTAATTTTAATTTATAAAATGAAATAAAAGTAATAATAATCAAAAAAGATAATATTTTTATCACATAATACCATGTTAATATCTCACATTACTTATTTCAATAAATTGAAAATAATTAGTCAGTTTTAATAAGATATATCTGAAAATAAACGAAAATATGGAATATTTTTACATTTAACCTATTTTTAATTTATTTAAATTAAAATTACAGAATCTTAGCCAATTTCCGGCTTATACATGAGAGTCTAAAATGATTTAACCTCACTGATGTAAAATTTTTAATATACTCAGATTGAAATATTATGTTAGGGAATTTACACTGAAATTATTAATGAAAATATAAGTACTTGAACGTAAATTTTTCAATAATAGTTGTAAATGCATTTCAATTTAATGCATAAAATAATAAAAAAATAAAGGAAAGAAAGAAAAAAAAATAAATAACATTTTGAAAATACTTTGAAAATACTGCATAAAAAAAATAAATCTAATTATTTTTTAAAGACGAAAATAATTTAACTTTTAAAATAACTTTATGGTAAATCTTAAAATAATAAATAAAATTTATTGGAAAAATTCTTGAGTGAATAAACCTGCTTTGAAATTTTTACATTTTATATATAAGTGTCAAAAGTATAGTTCGGTTAAAAACTAAATATATTTTCTTCTATTAAAAACAACACTCAGGCTTCATACTTGTTCAAATGGAAATAAATATACTAATTGTCAATCGCAGTACAAACTCCATTTTTAAGCAAGTTATTTTATTTATTCTAAGGAAATCTAATGCAATGTTTACTGCATATAAATGACTTTTTTTTTAAATAAATTACATTTAAGGTGAGAAATTTTTTGTGTTCATATCTGATAAAATAGCTTTAATTTGCTTTTTCAATTACAAAATAATTATAATGAAAGTATAAACCTCATTATAATTATTATTTAACTTCACTCTGATAATTAACAGAGTGAGGTTTAAATATAAAGATATTTATAAACATTTAAGGCTAAAATGAGTATCAAATAAACCCAAAATATTTATTTATTTCATATTTCAAGATGAATTTCCTTAAAACATCATAATGCCTTACAATCTTTTATGAAACGCTTAAATAAAATATCATTATTTGAATTTGAATCAAAACATTTCATAGATTTTGCATGCTAGTGATACTATTTTATGGGTTTTTAATTAATTGAAATTTTTTTCAACTTTCAGAAAATAAAAATAAAATCTATTTTATAATTCGGGTTAAGAAAATTCAAATGGTTTATCCATTCAAATGATTAAAATTTTGTTTATCCTGATCTTATAGTAATAACTTTAATTTTACTCTTATGTATATAATATATATATATATATATATATATATATATATATATATATATATATATATATATATATATATATATATATATATATATATATATATATATATATATATATAGATATATATGTATACAGATAGATATATTACATTGATTTTTACTATTTTTTTTTTTAGCATTTTTCAGTTTTCCATTTAAATAAAATTGAAATAAATGTAATCCTTTAAGAAGTATCTTTTTGAAAGGGAGAATACTGTTAATTACAAAAGCATTATTGAGTAAATACTATTTGTTTTTTTCTGAAGGAAAATGATTAGTTGGAAAAATATTTTCCGATTTTGGCAAAGGCATACAATAAAAATTAATATTTGGAAAGCCTACTATCAGTTGTAGCTAATATTTGAAGAAAGAAGTAATTAACTATAGGTGTCCATTATTTATGATTTTTTTGTCGTTGTCATGTTTTCTGGAGTGGGAAATATTCTACACATTACATATTTTATTATAAAAGCTTTATTAAGCTTATTACTTTAACAAAATACGTGCATTCATATATTATTTCATACATTTGCTTCATCGAGGCTGGTGATAAATAGACTTCCTATTACAGATAAGATTTCGTATGAAAGGGAAGGCATTTTTCCCATTAACTTTATAGTACTGAGTTTCTTTATTATCTTTTATCTTGTTGTACAGCTCTGTCCTACTAATTTCTAAGTTGCAGAATAGTCTATTTCACCTCATCTTAGTCAAATTTTATCTCAATATATTTATTTATTTATTATTATTTTTTTTTTTTGCTAGGGTCTTAGAAATGAAAATTATCAATAAACAAAATTCCTTATGCTTCTTTTCTTGTAATGAAAAACTTAGGGAGAAATAACTCTGAACATTCAGTAATTTAAAGTTTTTTTAAAAATTAATATGTGTTATTTTTAAATGTTTAGATATGCACACCAATTATTCTCTAAACTGTTTTCAAATAACTGATAGATATAATTACAGTCAAAAATAAAAATAAAATGTAAAATACTTATATATTCAGCTAACTGTAACTGTCATTTACAATACAATATATACACATTAGAGGATGTGATTCCTTATATTAACCACCTATTAAAGAAAGATAATTTAAATCCTTAAAATAATTTTATAAATTTATTTAATTTTAAATGATTGTGCATTTAAAATTGAATTTAACCTTTAAAAATATAAATACATTTCACTCATTAATTAAGAATAAATAAAACTACTAATTTATTTATATTTGTTTAGAAATAAAATTTTATTATTTAAATTTTGAGACTACTTAATATAAAGAAAATTAAATGTAATGAATAAATAACCAAAAATAATCCAATTTTGCCAAAATTAAATGTGTAAATTTTGAAAGTTAGATTAAAACCATTTTAATCGTATGAAAAGCTGAAACAAATTGTACATTATAAAATGAAATAAGATGGCAATACTATCAAATCATTCTCTCTATTCTCTTAGTGTTTAAAAAAATGGAAAATGGACAGTGATATATTCAATGTGAATAAAAAGAGGATTGGAAGGAAACAAAATGCAATTTATTCTTTGTATGGAAGCAATCAAATATTGCTTCATAATAAAAAAAATAAATGTCTGCAATATCAACTGGAAAATAATAAACATCGAGTTATTAAAATAATTTTTATTGCTTAATCAACTGACCTTCACAGTTAAAACTACTGACCAACGTTTACAAATATTCAAATATATCTAATTCATCTGCTGTACTTGAAATATTTTTTAAACTGTGAAAATTTAAAATGAATTAAATAAATAGTGATGATAGTGTATAAGTAAGTAAATACCTATAGTTACATGTGTATTTATATTTATAGGTTTTTTCAATTTTTCTATGAGCACGATTTCACATACCATGACTAAGTTTCTAAATTATAAGCAAGAATGTTATTAAAATTAATTAAATAAATCAAATTATAATATAGAGTATCATAAATGAGAAAAAAATATAAGAACTATAAAATCTGAAAATTCAATCTCTTGAATAAATTATTTTTAGGTGTATTTAAGGTGTCTTGAATCGCAGAATATGCTATGCAGTCTTGTTAAAGTAAAATGCAACAATTATTTTTAATAATTAATAAATATTTGAAACTTTTAAGAAGATATATAGCTTTGTTAAAGTATTTTTCATAAATTATTGTTGATGCAATTTGGCACAGATTTTCTTATAAATATTTTGCTACATTCTGATAGAAAATGCTGATATTATAAATCATGTTATTAAAGTTTGAAATCAACTTGTTCATTCTACCAATATATGAATACAAAGCTTGATGTAGTATTTTGCATAATGAATAATTGTATGAAAAATACTGTAGAATTAAACGGTAACATTTTCTTGATCATAAACTGTATTGATCTATGTAATTTTTTTCAAACTATTTTTATCAACAATTACACAAAATTAATTTGTGTAATTATCCTTATTAATTCTCCTCAATTTGTCAATTAATTTTATTAATATATGAATATAAAGTTGTACATGTAATTAAAAGGCAACTCTTTGTAAATTATAAAATGTATTGATCTGTATTATTTTTTCTCATCCCCTTTGTACAAATGAAACAAAATTTTGCTTTCATTATTTATAAAAAATGAAATGTATATTTTACTAAAATTGTCTGATTTTAACATCATGAAACAATCATTAGATTTAAAAGTATTGAGTTTGTCTATTTTTTATTTAAATTTATTACTAAAGAATTAACTTATATCTATCTTAGATTTGGATTCTTCATTATTGTAAGTGGTGTTTGACGTGCCTCTATTATCATGGAAAAAGTATTGTTTAATTTATGGTGTCGTAGAAATAAGACGATGAATTATTTAAAGTTTCAGTCGATAAAAAATACATGAACGTAGAAACAATTTCGATTAAAACTATCAAGAAAATGTCTTCAATGACGCATTTTCTTCTTCAAAGGAATATAAAATGAATTGATAAAATGATCGGGGGGGGGAACGGTCGTTCATATATTATCATCAAAACAATGATCAATAATTCAGCACCATATTTTGCTTATTGATATGTATGACTCACACTTTCTAATTTGCATGACAGAAGCTGTATTGAATAAATAACTATATTTTGTGGTCTAAAAAGTTAATAAAACAATCAATAGCAACTTCTACTCTCATCTTAATAATGCAGTGGTCAGAAGTTTTTGACAATGATTCTCTCTCGGCTATGAGTATAATGTCCTATTGAAAGAAAACAAATTTTATAAAGTATTATTTCCATGTGAACAAAATATACGCTATCTGACGAAAAATAGTTGGACACTCAGTGATAGATTCAGTGAGCTCAATGATTTTAAAAGCCAGAAGCATATAGTTAAAATGCTTATATTTATTTTTATCGATGATTGTCAGGTACATTGAAGAAGACAACTCATGTATCTTTGTTAGTTTGCTAAAACAGTATCTGTCCCAACTAAAGGTGTCTAACTTAACTGAAATGAGTTCTGACAGTTAAGTTGATTGATTTGTCTCATTGAGTAATTTGCATTTTAATTCATTTAAACATGTTATGTGGCATTTATACTTGAACTTTGGTATCTCCTATAAGTTTTTGAACACACATTTTGCCAAAATAAGTTAAAGTACGTAAGTATACATTACATTTCACCATGAGATATCTTCAAAAAACAATCCATAATAAATATTTTAACATTTAGTTTTAAATAGTTATCGTTGACCACACAAAAACGCATATTCCAATAATTATTATGAAAATTCAAAGTGATTTATCTCTATTTATGACACAAAATGCTTAAAACATAGGAAGATTATATACTGATAAATTATAAAATATAAGATTTCTATAATGAATTTGTGACCATTGCATTTTCAGTTAACTTATACATAGTACATCGTAAACTTTGTACAAAAATTAGGGAAACTAGTTGTGGAATAAAGTATTATTTTGAGAAATAACAGAAAACAAAAAAATTTTTCTTCAAAATAGAATAAGTAAATTTAAGCTTAACTTAATATTGCATCATTTATTATGAAAATCACTTTAATTCAATCATAAATCTTTGCAACAATTAATTACAGTACATATCTACTCATTTTTATTGCAAAAACTGAATAGCAATAGGAACCTAAAATATAAATTATCAATACATATTATCGTTTTAAATATTTACAAAAATCATATCATACAAGAAAATATTTCCTATCAATGTATCGTACAAAACAATCGCATGAAAACCAATGTTATGCTAAGGTATTGTGAAATCAATGCAATTGCATTGAAGAAAACCAATGGATGGCAATGGTAGCCTAATGATAAGGACATCAGCCTTCCGTTCGGAGTGGTGGGGTTCCAATCCGAGTACATGCGATAAACATGCTCTTTAAATCTGTGGAATCGAAAATCCTGTGGTTGGTGGTTGAGCAGTTAACATAAGTGCAATGGTCTGGAGAAAATTTCCTACCTTTCAGATCAATATCAAAATTGAAAGAGTGAATCCTCTGGTGGTGCCATGTACTGGAGGATTTGACGAGTCGTATTTTCACCTTCGTGGCGCTCTGATTAAAACGATAGTCAAGGCATAGCAAATTTGACTTGTCCAAGTGCCATTAGTAACAATAGCAGAATAACAATGCAATTTTATTGTGATGATTATTAAGTAAGTAATGTTGAATACTTTTTGAGTTCCGTTGTGTAATTTGGTAACTAAGCAATGTTTTAAAATTTGTATTCATTTTCTTTTATAAAACTAATCATAACAAGAAGTAGAAATATTCTTATATAGTATGAGTTTAAAAAATCAATACTTGATTGTAATACTTTAAAATCCCTATGACAAGTCACCTCATTATTCGAATTAATACATTTTCAATCATTAATGATATTTTCATTCTCACATTTCCCAAAAGTGATAAAAGTAATAATATTGTAAAAGTAATAGTAAATTATGTAATAATACTCTAAAAAGGTCAGAATTTAGAGGAATATTATGGCTCATAAGACAAAATAGAGAAAAATTGATGACTGAAAGAAGTTATAGTATTCTTTTATCGAAAGGTTTCAAGAAGATGGTATAACAAGCCCTAAAACTAGTATTTAATACATGTTTTCATGTAATTTTTTGTAAAAATTTGAATCTGTACTTTGTACCTTTATTAAAATAGATGGAAACGTATCATTTATTATTTATTTTTAGTGTAACTATTTTCCTCTTACACTGAAATTTATTTTATAGAAATAAATGACTTTGAATAAACATAGCTAGAGGATCCAGAGCAAATTAAAATACCAAGAAAATACTTTGAAAAAGTATATATAAAAAAATTAAAGAATGTAATTTTGAAGCTAAAAATTACTTTTTTTAAAAAATATGTTGCATAAAATTTAAATCATGAATCATTGCTATTCTGTGCCCTGTACAAGTTTCTTGTTTTCCCAATTCAAAAAAATCTAAGGAACTGAATCAGCACTTTTAATTAAAGCTAAATAATATGGATTTGAGCATTTTCACAAATAACATATAATTTAAAACAATTTTAAAACACTTTTAATAGTCAGTTTGAAATCGTTGATATGCCTGAGTGAGTGAACATTTAACCACATGAAAATGTATCATCTATAATCTTTGAAGTCAAGTAAAAAGTTTATTGATTATACGAGTAAACTTTTTCATTCTTGAAGCTATAATTTTCTTACATTCTAATTTATAATTTTAAGAACACTTTTATGAACATTATGAAACAAAGAATAAGCAGAAATGTGTTAAAATATAAATGATACATTTGGTTGAATTTAAATTACTTACTTTTGCATTTCTTATTAAGATAAATTTATTACAGCTAAAAATTTCAAATTATATTTCTAGAGACAATTATAATGTAATGTAATATAAACTTTTAATAAGCAGTAATATGCTGCAATATTCAATTAAATATGCTTATATACTACAATATCATGAATCATTAATTAGGTTTATGTAAGATAAATCACAATCGTTGTAAGTAAAACATATAAACCTCTCGACTTCCTTAAAACTCTTTCTTGATCTTTACCCAACATCCTATACAATGCGGGAGCAAAGTTTTTCTTCTTGTAACAAGAAACCTTATTCACCTACGCTTGACCTATTCTATTATTGTCAGCATGAGTAATCAAAGGAAGAGTTTTTGTTATTTTGCTTTTCCTTTCCTATTTTCTGAGTATTATCATGAAAGCTTTAGTAAAAAAGAAAAGCTGTTAATTTATTGCATCATTACAAACCTCATTTTTACAATAAATTACATTCTTTTTATTATTAAAAAGTAAAAAAAATATATATATCATTATATTTATCATCATTTTTTATTATTTATTTTATAAATTTATTATCTTTATTTAATATTATTTTATTACTAGAAATTCAGATATTACTAATGGTGTATTTCTACCTTGAAAAATAACAAAATTTTGGCAATGAAATGTAATTTAATCTTTTACAGCATGAAATATATTTTGAATAAATTAACTTTGAAAGTAACAAAGGAATAAAATATACACATCTTATTACTATTAACTGGTACTGCCTGTGGAAACAATGGAAATGTAAAACCAATCAACAGCGCAATGTTTTATCTATTCTCTGAATCGATATTTACTGCTTTAAATACTCTTAAATACTTCATTTAAGAGTATTTAAAGCAGATTATCAAGATTTTACTGACTTTGAATGTGGCGTTACAGTTGGAGCGTGAGAGAATGGATACAGATCTCAAGGTAGTAGGGAAATTTAGATTTTTAAGTGATCATTTTACAAATGTGTTATGACTCGTGACCATTAAGTCAAACATGAAATTCAATCTGGTTCATCAAGTAAGCGTCAACACTAAAGCAGTTCAACGAATCATTCTCATAAAGGCTTAAGGAATCATAGCTTCATACAAATACTATTAGGTTGGTGCGTATGAAATGTCAGATTCTTAAGTGATTGTATAAAACTGCATATCTTTCTTCAAAAGCTGTTTATTCAATCAAAGTATGCTCCATTCGCTTCAATACACTTCTCCCAACGAGATTTTAAAGCGTAGATGCCTGTCTTAAAAAAATTTTGGTCTTCAGAATTAATAAACTCTGATATCGAGTTTTTTAGACTGTCTTCATTTTCATAGTGTTTGCCCCTTAAAAACAGCTCTAAATGCTTGAAAAAATGAAAATCGGTCGGCGAGAGATCCGGTGAATAGGGTGGATGCTGCAATGATGAGCATACGTTTAACCGATCCAGCTTATTTCGCTCTGTCAGTGCGTGCGGTACCCACTTGTCCATCTTCTTAACCTTGCCAATCTCAGAAAGGTGTCTCAATATCGTTGTATGGTCAACTTTCATCCTGATAGCAAGTTCCCTCGTGGATACGGCTGGATCCGCTTCCACTAGAGCCTTCAGGTCATCATTCTTCACAGACGTTTTGGGTCTTCCGCGCGGCTCATTTTGCAGTGAAAAATCGCCAGTCCGAAATTTTTCGAACCAACGCTGCACTTTCCGATCGTTAACCGTATTCTCCCCAAACGCTTGGTTTATGTTGCGTGCAGCTTTTGCAGCACTATTACCAAGTTTGTACTCATATAAGAAAATGACGCGAATGTCGGCAGAATTCATATCGGCAATAAACTCAAAAGAAATAAAAAAGGGAAGACCTTCGAGAAAACCTATTTTGCTGAAATGAGTCTCTGGCAATGGACAATACGAGTATGAATGAGGTTATGCCAAATACAAAAGTATAACGAAAACAGGGAGGAAAACGTCCGCATGTAAAGAGAATCCGACATTTCATACGCACCAACCTAATATTTTTTATCTTGTAGCACAAATTTTTGTTCTTCACTTCGATCGATCAAAACTAGCAATTCATCGTCAATAAGCAAGTAAAAAAATATAAAATGTCCTCATTTCACCTACAGCCATTCGAAACCGTTTTGCATTTTAAAGAATTTCTAGTAATTCCAGCTGAACAAGACAAACCTCATACCTCAATATTCCTTTTGGGACAATATCTAGATTCCTCTTTTGATATACAATTGGCTATTTAAATTGTCAAATATGAGTTTTTTTAACACATTTGTCATATATTCAACGTAGATTTGTAGATTGTCCTGTAAAATTTATGATATGAACTGCCTCTTGAGAACACTCAGTTATTTGTCAAACGATGCTACATGACATTTATAAGATGCTATTGTAAATCTGCGTCTGCATGGGAAATCTACATGATGCCAATTAACTTTATTAGTTTTTCTGTAATTCCAGCTGAACAAGACAAACCTCATACCTCAATATTCCTTTTGGGACAATATCTAGATTCCTCTTCTGATATACAATTGGCTATTTAAATTGTCAAATATGAGTTTATTTAACACATTTGTCATATATTCAACGTAGATTTGTAGATTGTCCTGTAAAATTTATGATATGAACTGCCTCTTGAGAACACTCAGTTATTTGTCAAACGATGCTACATGACATTTATAAGATGCTATTGTAAATCTGCGTCTGCATGGGAAATCAACATGATGCCAATTAACTTTATTAGTTTTTCTGTAACTCGAATGTTTTCTATAATGCGCTATAAACGATAAATTGTTTAAAATGACAGTTATAATATTTTGTTAAACATATTGTTATTAAAAATTCATTTACATTTATTTAATTTGTACTTAATGCAGAATTTATAAAAGAATCGATTTAATTTAGCTGTAAAGCAAAAATTAACAATTATTTAAAGGTTATGAAAGTAATATTTGAATGTGTAAACTTATAGACATTGGTGATATTTTTTGTAAACAGTTTAATAAAAGAATGCCTTCAAAAACTGAAAAGATTGTTAGTTGGAGGTAATAAGTTAATGTCTTTTACTTAATAAGCGCTAGAATGCTATTATGAGACAAAGAAATCCATTAAATTAAGAAACATTTTTATTTATTAAAAATAAGAAACTGACTAAATTTTACCAAATTTATATTAATTGGAAGATATATAGGTTAACATTTAAAATGTGTATGTTCATATTAAATTAATAATTTTAATTATTAATGAAGAAAATCATTTATTTTATTTTCTTCTTTAATAAATTTACAGAATCTTTTATTGCAGTTAAGAAAATTGCTACTAACGCGCGACTTTTAGTTTATTTACATTATAGTTACAAATACAACGATTGTTTTTCTTAAATAAATAAAATATGCCATTGAAATAAATTTCTTATTCAAAAATCATATTGGTACGAAAATGGACTAAGCAAAATGGCTTATAATCACATTTCATTGACGGAACTCAAGTTTACATTATTGATCATAAAATAATCTAAAATTAAAACATAGTTCAAATTTCTTTGAATAAGATATTGAAAAGTTGAACGTACCACAGATGTGAATAGGCAAATTTAATCATTCTGAGAAAATGCTTAACGTCAGAGTGTAAATAAAAACCTTTGTATACAATTTTTTTAAATATAGATTGGTATACTTGTGCTTTAGATCTCCCAAAGGGGATTTATAAATGCTTATAGATAACATCGTCTCATTATTTCATATTGTAATTTTAACACAACATATCTTCAATGATATTACTGATAAATGATCTATTATATCTAACATAAATCTTGAATCAGACAGTAAGGAAAAACTTAAAAAAAACTTGCTTGGAATTCTCAATCGGAGAAATGAATACCATAATTCATTAACTTTTTTGTCAATAATGATACACATTTATTTGACATCTTTTCTTTATTTAATGTTTTTACTGAAAATATCTATGCGGTGCATTTAACACTACGAGAAAAATTCTGAGTAACCAAATTTAAACGATTTATGAAAACTATTAAAGATCACTTTGAATTTCAAACGTTACAAAGCAAATGTAAAAAAATCTGATGGTAACTCTACTGCTGCAGGTGTGAATACAATAGGTGTACATTATGAATTTCATTGAACTTTAATTATGAAAAAATCAAGTATACTGTTAAAATTTATTTGTGTTCTAAATATTTGATATTCAAATTTACAACTATGTTATGCAAGTAAACAAACTTCCACTATAAATTTTATCGCAGCTTTTTTATGTCATATTTTCTATGCGGTATCATTTGCACAACAAGATATAGTCAACTATCCTTCAATAATTTCTTTTAAATATGATTTCTAACCAATCTCTGCTATGCAAATTTTAACAATTTATATATATATATATATATATATATATATATATATATATATATATATATATATATATATATATATATATATATATATATATATATATATATATATATATATATATATATATATATATATATATATATATATATATATATATATATATATATATATATATATATATATCAAGAAAAAACTAACATATTTATCAATATTAATACCATGTTAAAACAGTTGAATATAATTCCTTATATTTGTTGTATACAATTTGTCATTTACGTCAGTTGTCAGTCAATATGAAATTGCAGCTTTTGCCACGTAAAAAATACAACTTAATCCTTAATAAAAATTTAAGTTCCCAAAATTACAACTATATAAAATGCAAAGTATAACAATCCTTTTCTCATAAAATAATATATCATTTTCTCAAAAGAATGTAAAAATTTGTGCATAATTTTCATTTAGTAAAACCTTATTATGATTTGTAAATTTCTTTCAGTTAAAATTAATAGTAGAATTTTTTCAAATTAAATATCCACTAATTGAAAAATTACATCAAAACCAGTTAATACATAATTACTGCACTGATTTCTCGCAACTTTTTCTTAATAAGAACTACGTTTTTTTTTTGAAAGAAAATTCAAATTAGTTATAATACTCTATCTACTAAAATATTTATTAAAAATATGTTTTAATTTCCGAATGTTGCATGTTTATAATTTTGCTAAATCTGCTTGTACATGATATCACAAAAAACTATTTTGCTCTCTTAAAAACAATGTAACTTAAGTTTTAATTTCCCATTCATCACATAAATCTTACAAAACCAACAATAAATTACAGTTATTAAAGTTAGTTTAGGCTTTATAAATAGTTTTCGCAAATAAGAATTTATGCGTCAGAAATAGTTTTACTGTATATGCAACTAATTAAGGAGATGTCAAGAATGTGCAATCCATTACCTTAAGGAAACATCCTTTCACACAAGAACTCTGGAAAGGAGTTATTTCCACTGAGAAGCCAAGAAACTGTCATCTTATATAAAATGTGAAAGCTTATTCTTTTGAAATTGTCCATTCTCTGAATATTTAGCAATAATGATTATATTTACAAAATTATACTCCCAAACATGCATTATATTTACATACATATATATATATATATATATATATATATATATATTACATATTTACATATTTACACACACACACACACACATATATATATATATATATATATATATATATATATATATATATATATATATATATATATATATATATATATATATATATATATATATATATATATATATATATATATATATATATATATATATATATATATATATATATATATATATATATATATATATATATATATATATATCACTTTTCATTTTGAAATTTGAAAACAAAATTCAGGAAAAAATTGAATTATAATTTCAGTACAGAGTTCCAAAGTAAAGAATTTAATATGATAATAATGTGAGAATATTTCACAATGCAGGAAGCTGAAAATCCAGTAAGAGTTTTTAAAAGTAGAATAAAATCATAATATTCTTAGAATTAAAGGAAATATTATATATTTGCTGAATATTGTTTTAATCTGACAGCTCGGCAAACATCCTTAAATAAAATAAATCAGAAATATTCGAAGTAGAAAAGCGTATAAGCAGATCAGCGTTATGGTTTTCAGATTTAAAATAAAACAATTAGAAAGAAATAAAAATAATTAAATACTCAAGTAATGCGTTCAAAGAAGCATTAGTAAACTTTTGTATTCAAAAATAAATTTATTTTCAAATATTGGTATGTGAAACATTACAAAAACATTTTCGCTGCTATGGGTTTGTTAAAAGAAATCACTTTTTAAGTTATGCCTAGAACTATGCGTACTCAAATATAAATATATATTCTTGGAAACTTAAATGGACCACATTGTAAAATAAATAGTTATGAGACTAAAAAAATGATATATTACTTAAGTATTTTATTATATATTATATGCGTTTTACAGAAATTGGAGATTTTCTAGTTAAATTTTAGAAGAAAATTAAGTAAATTCTCTAAATCTCATGTTGAATTTTTTTTATAAATTTTAATAAAGCTTATATGAAAATGTTAGTTAAAAGTTAATAAAATCTAAGATAATAATATTGAACCATAAAAATTTGTCAGTTGCTTTGTATGTTTATATATATATATATATATATATATATATATATATATATATATATATATATATATATATATATATATATATATATATATATATATATATATATATATATATATATATATATATATATATATTGGTATGTATGTATGCATGTACGTACAAGTATATCTGAGTATCAAATTTTCATAGCTATTAAAACTTAATATGAACGCAAAATTTAAATTTAACACAAATCATATATGACTGTCAAAAGAATCATTGTTGTTGTCGTGTGCCAGCTAGGCTGGCAATATTGAGTGCGCTGCTCCACTTTTCCAGCTGAACCATATTTAGGTGTAGAGTTCGACTTCCTCAGTACACACATGTCATAGGTACCCATTTATAGAGTAGGCTACCATTCACACCTCATTCATACAAGGAAAGGACAAAGTCATAATAGACAGAGAGAGAAAGTACATCCATGCCCGAACCGGGATTCAAACCCAGGACCTCCCTATCCGCAGTCAGACACGCTGACCACAAGACAAGTTAGGTGGCAAAGAGATCATTAATTCAGCTCTATGTTAAATTTTAACTTCACTGAAATTAATAGAAAATTACATTTTATATTAGTTTTTGTTCATTATAAATTTATATTGTTAAAAGTCGAAATAAAAATAAATCCACAAACTCTCATTACACTCTGAAATTTTCTTCCATTTATTTATTATAGGATTACTATTTTTTAAGTATTAGACATCTTCATAAGGTTGACTTATAGTATAATAATAGGTTAAGGAAAAAGGAAATCCATTACTTTCGGGAGAAATTCAAGACTCCGATTGTCAGATTTGGGTCAAGTATGCACCATTTTGTTGTATAATTTGTTGCTATTTTAAAGAAAACTTCATAATGCCTCTCTGATAGAAGTCTTGTTTCATATTGGCAAAAAACTCTAGTGATCGATTTTTACAATATTCTCTTAATCTCAATTTCTTATCCCTCAGGAAGTTTTGCAATGCAAGAAAAAGTTTGTACTCGCTTGTTGTCAGGTCTGGTCTTATATGGTGTATGCATTAAAGTTCTAAGAGTATCTGGTGAGTCACTACAGACGTGTGTGCCTGGCGTTGTCCTGAAATAACAGTTTATCTCTTCTGTTGGCCAATTCTATGCGTTTCTGGTCAATCGTTAGTTTCAAACGGTGCAGTCGTTGATAATAGAGATCTGAATTTAGTGTTTGTCCACATGAAAGCAACTCATAATAAATTATTCCTTTCAAGTCCCACCAAATACACAAGAGAACCTTCCTAGCCTTTAGATCTGCTTCACCATGCTTTGAGCATGGTCATTTTCAAGCAATATTGTCGTATGTGAACTATATCTCATCCCCAGTCACCATACATTTTAGAATGGTCGGTTTCATTCCGTTTGGCCAAAGCCTCGTAGATGGAAATTCCCTCCATCATATTTTATGGTGTGTACCACCCAAACATCGAGCTTATTTTTTAATTTAACTTTGCGCAAATAGTTCAAAACTGTTTTATGATTGCTCTTTATCTCCTGGGTGATGCTACGACTAATAAAATGCCCGTCAACTTCGATTATTTCTGCGATTTTATCGACAATTTTGACGATGGGCCTACCTGTGCAAGTTGGATCCTTAACATCAAAAATGCCGGAATGGAATCATTGAACTAAAAGTTGCACGCAATTAGCTGTTGCAGTATCGGCACTATAAACATCATTCGCAGTTTCAGCCTGCCTAGCCTGCATTTTCACTTTTATCAAGGAAAAATTAAAAAATGTAAAACATTTCTCTTTGTTGTCTTCCAATTTTAAAACCTTATAACTCACAACTCAATGGACCAAATAAGAAGCAGCAAGAAAACTTTTTAAAGTGAAATGTCTCCTTGACAATGAGCATACATTTGAAATTGTCTGATACATACTTTGCGAGATATCGATCACAACAGCCATCTACCAAAAAAATAATGATTTTCTTTTTCATCAACCTATTATAAATGAATCTTATCTGTCTTCTCTAGATTATAGGCAATGAGTGTGTAGTAAAATTTATTCTTAGTTATTAGGTTTATTGTTCTTTCAGTGACTTCATTGATCAGAGGTACAGCAGTATATGTACGCTAAAAATATCTAAAAATCAGCAAAGTATGAATTTGATAAAATGTTCAATTGTACATCGTTTTAAATTTTATTAGCATTTTGTATCTACATAGAAAGGTGCTTGTTTAACTGCTTTTGGTGGCAGAGTTAGGATTGCTTAAACTTGGGTTTCATACAGCATACATGATTTTTAAGAAATCTAATTGATTTATCAGGGTATGTCTTCTCTACATATTTTACCATTACTATATGCGCTATCTTTCACAAAAAAGACTACCTATGCATCTAAAATTTCCTGCATAAGCAGTGATAAAATTCAGCAGTTAAGCCATATTTCCTGCTTTATATATTTTTACATTGCTTCTAATTACGATATTTTATTTTTTCAATTAAGAAATGAAGCTGCCATTTTTTTGATTTCCTTTAATTCTTTTGAAATTTCAGAGATGGCTTCTTGACAACTCTTGGCTAATGTATACATGTTAGGTTATAGTTTATGCACCACACATATCCTTCATGTCTTTAAGCTCATTTGAATTTCAATCATCATAATAGTCTATGAAATGTAGATTTTAAAAGTTCTGGAAAAGATAAAAAATGCAGTAGGCTCCAAGAATTACCGTAGTTGAGGAAGTATCATAATAATTTCAAGAAATGTTGTCGAATGTGCAGAATATAAATACTAACTGCAATATCGGCAGTAATGGCCCAATTCAATGTCCAATAATTTCTCAGTTTCAATCTAAAAAAGGCATATATAACAATTAAGAAATGAATATCTCCGTGTCTTCTATATAAAATCAAAACAAGCATCACAATTTTTAAAATTTTTGGATTTTTTATATTCTTCGATTTTAAGAGCAAAGCTCTTTTACTTATTTTTTATTTTTTTTGTAACAGCTCAGTATATTTGACATTAAATGATGTCATTTCTTAATTTTTGACTGTAACTTTTGTCACGAAAGCATTTATCGAAATATACCTGAAATAAAAAGTAAATAATTTAAAAAGTATACCGAGTGCACGAACTTCAGTCAATATATGAACATTTCTGTAACTATTCAGGTTATGACGTATTCGATATACCTGTTATTATAGGCTTCGATATGGTTCAGTCGAATAGGAAAATTCTTCATGACCAGCTCAAGAACCAAAACACCTATGCTGTCGATGTCATCCTGAATGATAATTTTCACCTTAGAAAGAGATTTAAGGTTTTTCTCTATTCCTCTTGTTGTTATTTATGACACTTGGACAAGCAAAGCTCGCTATGCCTTGGCTATGCGAATTTAAGTCAATTAGGAGCGTCTTTCGTTTTAATCAGAGCACCATGAAGGTGAAAGTACGACTTTTGCTCTTTAAATCCTCCGATAGATGGCAGCACTATAGAATATACTCCCTCAATTTTGGCATTCATCTGAAGGGGGAGTATATTTCTCCAGACCATTGCACCCATGGTAACTGCTCAACGACCGACCACAGGACTTTCAATTCCGCAGATTTAACGAGCACGTATATCGCATGTACTCGGTGGGTCTTTCGCGGGATTGGGAATCGAACCCCACCCTTCCGGTTGGAAGGCCGTTACCCTAACCACTAGGCTACCACGGTCCTTCTGTATTCCTTGTTTTTATTAAAGTTTCACGAAAATAAATAAATAAATTTACATTCATAAAATATGGCGGATAAACGAGCTAAATTTCAGTGACATCTGAATAAACCAGAGTCAGAACACTGTTTCTAAAGTGCTCTTCCAGAATATCATACATTCATTTTATCCAATGAAGTTTAGCTTCATCTTCCATTTACAAAATTTATTTGGCAAAAGGTATTTTTAATAATGATGATGAAATCATTTTTAAAAAATTTTCAAGTATCATTCAGCAGTTAACTTGCTACCAATGAATATTTTACCGATTAATCCGTGACTGGAGGTAGTACACTCCGTAGTCACTCTTTGAGGAAGGAGATGCTACTCAAAGCCAAAATGCAGAATTCTTAGTCCTCATTATGAACAGGACACATCATGTACTGACTTTAAAAATTAACACAAAAAAAGTGGGCCCCATCATTACACCAATTCGTTTTTATAAATTAAATTCCTGTTCGCCAGTTCTCCCAATAGGAATGTTGACAAAACAAAATCACTTTTCCATTCCATTGCTTCTAAATGGTATATGAAATTGAATTTTGTGTGGAAAGACATGCAGCTTTTCAAAATCAATTCGTCACAGAGTCTTCCGGTTAATTCCCAATTATTTTGTATCTGGTCTAATTGATTTCCTTGGCTGCAACAAAACACAGTGCTCGTCTTTTGATGCATTTTGGCATTTACACACTTATTTGATGATCAACTTATCAATGTTATCATCCCAAACTGAAACTAGTCCTTTCAAACTTGTACATCAAATTCGTGATTGGCAGTACAATATTGTACCACCTATCATCAGCTTGTACTTCGTCTCAAATGTCCATTCCATCGCAATCTAGCTGATATTGTTGGTATGGAATCTTTCACAAGCAAAATAATCTAAAGCATTTTGTACCATGACATTTTCACTTTCAAATGGACAATAATGATTCATTGCTTATTCATAGTAATTATCATCATACCACGAAGATAACTTCATCACGCAAACTGTCTGGAATATATGACATTTTGGCGTTTTCATTTCATATGTTTCAAATATTGTATATATATATATATATATATATATATATATATATATATATATATATATATATATATATATATATATATATATATATATATATATATATATATATATATATATATATATATATATATATATATATATATATATATATATTTATATATATTTAAATATATATATAGACAATTTTATAGCTTCTTCATTGTTTATATAGCTGCATAGACACAAATGTTTATTAAACCTTTGAAATTGCGATTCTTAAATTATGTAATACTTCACTAACTTTGTTATGCCTAACATGATTTTTCAACATATTGAACAAGAATTGTAGATGCCATTGTGATCATACACAGAAAACTAAATGGAAAAAGAAAAAAATCAATATGAAAATACCTTTCTTTTATTATTTTCTTTGACAATAGCTGAATAGGAATGGATAAGATGAAAAAGATTTCTTGTTAAACATAAAAAGTAACTCTTGCATTGTATTGAGAAGGAAAGAAAAGACTACAAGGGGGAAAGTCTTTATGTAAGTCAAAGGAATTGCACGTTACACAGAATAAAGGTGATTTTGTACAATGCATTTAGTGAAGTTTTGTTTATTTAATTATGTAATCAAAGAAAATAATAAATTCGTAAATAAACTACAATTTACACAAACAACGGATTACAAAATTTAACTATAGATACAGAAAGCCCAATAAACTCAACAAAACATACAATTCATTGAACGATTGATTTTGCTTCCTTTATTGTATACTTTTCATGTTCAAAAGAATAATTTTTATAATATCATATATAAAGATATTTTTAATTCCTTAATCTTCATAATAAAAAAAAATTAATTTTGAAATTTGCAAAGTATCTTTAAAACAACAATAGAAATTGTTAAATACAGTTTAGTAATGTGAATATTATAATATTCTAGTCCACAGAAAATTATTTAAATGTTATTGTAAAATAATATGTATACTAGATTATATTAGTATATTCATCTCTAACACTGATAGGAGCGGAAGTGATGGCAACTTAAGTAGTGGGGTGCTCAGTGAGTGTGCCTTCGAAGCCTCGGAAATGATTCTTCGTAATTTTGAAGGAAAGACCAAACAGTAGACCCCCAGAATTGGGCCTGCCACCCCCTGAGGTATAGTTTCACATGGAGGGCATTGGGAGCATATCAAACTAAACGTGCCCCAATCACCTTTAATAAACATTTCGGATCTTCTACTGAGTTGCCATTCAAACTCACTGCTATCTGATAATGAGAATGACAATCTAACCAACCAGGCTTCAAGTCTCATTTATTGTTGTTCTTGTTGCATAACGTCCGACTATTAGGGGTTCCAACTTTTCAATAGTATCTTTATCTTCCGGAAGAAACAAATTTCTGCAGGAAAGTAAAAGAAACAAGAAAAAACCGGAAGAAATGGAAGAAAGTAAGAGAAGAAAGGAAAATAAAAAATTCTCAGAATTATAAACAAATTAACTAACTGAAAGAATTAAACTAAACACATAACACAGCAAATCTAAAATAAATAATTTAATTAAGTAAATAAATAAAAATAACAAAAAAAGGATTAGTTTCAAATAACAAACTTTAATTTTGTTGGTATCAATAAATGATTTTTTTTCAATGCAAGTAATATTTTATTTAATGCGTTTTAGTGATTTGAATATCACAATATTCCAGTCCATAGAAAATTATTAAAATCAAATTAACAATATTTCACTCACAAATTATGAATTATGTCACAAATTTTTTCAATAATTACATGGTACATGAAATCAAATTAATTTCTAGAAAATTCAGCTATGCATTTGGAACACCCTTTTATGTTAGCTCTTTAAATGCATAGAATAAGTTCAATTTTGACAACTCAATTTTGACATTGATCTGAAAGGGGAGGAAATTTTCTCCAGACCATTGCACCCATGGTAACTGCTCAACGACCGACCACAGGACTTTAGATTCCACAAATTTAACGAGCACGTATAAATGGGTATTTCCAACATAATGATACACAAATCCATTTATACTGATATATCCAGTTATGTTGACAACAAATGAATGTATAATGAATATATTTCCAGTCTCATTGACAATCTGAAAGTGATTAATTTATTTTGCATTAAAATTCAATTAATTTCTCACATAAACTAGGGTAATTTTCTTTATTGAACAATACTGCATATTGGTAAACTTACTTAAATTTTAAAGTAATTAGATTCCTTGTGTGACTTATTATCTTATTATCAACGTAAAGAATACATTCATAAATAATGTTATGAAGCCAATTTTCTCTGCCGGTTTCAATACTTTCTATTTTGTTACTTAAAAAATATCTTTGTTGTTAAATAGCATTGAAAAATTCGTTTTTAGTAGACATCTATCTCATTAGCAGATACCTGTTAGATTCATAGAATATACTGTTAGTAAAGCTAATAATCGTAGATATGAATATTATGCTTATATATTTGTATATAAAGAGCTTTTACATTCAGACATTGAGATTTCTAGTCAATGTAATTAATTTAACCGAGTTCAAGTTGTATGGAGATAATAACATATTATGGATTCCATTATAATTTCACTAACTAGCATATTTCATTTATTTCATTAAATTATTTTTCAAAATCAGAAAGTTGTAAACAATGCAGTTTATAATAAACACCAATGAAAAATAAGAGAAATATTTAATATTTGTCTCTACATAGCTTTTAATTGTTCAAATAATAATGTTTCACTCATAACTAAACACTAATAACATTTGCTACTACATATTAATAACTATATTTACGTAGTAGTTTTCAATATAAATTAGGTATTTAAAAAAATTAAGCGATATTATCATCAAATTTAATTTTATTTTCAACATTGATAAATATATCATTGTTAATCAAAAGCATATTGAAAAACTAAATTCAGTTAACTATAAATAAATAAGTTAAAAGAAACAAATTAATTAACATTTTAAATAAAAACATAAAATATGAAAAGCTAAACTCAAAATAAGAAAATTTAGTTTCAATACTACCACAAACAGGTTTTAAAATTATTTTTGACTCTAATCCTATACATATTATTTAAAAATTTGTTTATTTACAATTAAATACAATTTAAGCATAAATAGTACTTAAATTATTTCATGAATAAACAAAGAAATTTAAAAATTTAATTTGAAAAATTTTAAGAGAAATCATTATATGGAATGAAAGCAAAAAGTAAAAATTTTCATTTTAATGAAAAAGGGGTAAAACTTATTTGGCTGAAGAAATCTTAGACAACCACTAAGAACTATAGTCATTATTTTGCTTTTGTTGTCGATATGGAATTGTGGTTTTCCAATTTCATCCACAAAAGATTGTAAATCGAAAAAAATAAATATCTATACCAATCATATCAGTAAATAAATCACTCAATAACGTTACTTTATTTCATAATTTTTTGAAGTAATTCAATCATTCCTGTATCAAATAAAACTAAAATAAAAATAAATTTTCGAATGAGGAAAAAAAAACAAAAATGAGTACTTCTACAAAAGAAATTTCATTAACTCCTAGCAATATTTTTAGCAACAACAATATCATGTTTATATGAACATGTTTCTTTCAACTGCTTGATTTTAATGGAAACCATAGAATTAATATTGGACACTAAAATAAATCCCTTGGCTAAGTTTTATTTTATCAATCTATCTTTCTGTATATCTTTATATATATATATATATATATATATATATATATATATATATATATATATATATATATATATATTGATAAAGCATATAATCTTGTTATCTGTTGGCTACTATGAATAAACAAAAGTGTTCTATAGAATTAGAATTTAAAAATAATATGAATTCCTATCTGAGTAGCTATTGTATGCATTTATAATATGAAGCAAACAAAAGAATTATGCAAAATGTAAACGCATTTCTTTCAATATTTTACTCTTGCATGGAAGAAGACACATTTATTATTTGTCCTTTAAAAAACCTATACTTTTTTTAATTTTAAAGAGTTAAAATGTATAAAATATTAATTTAACTAGATGTTTGACTTAACAATAACTGAAATATTTATTTTTTACAAACTGAACATTTATGAGACATAACTATATAGCCTTTAGCTACTAAATGTCATTTGAATATTAAATTATTCTATTATAATGAAAATAAAATTGCTCACAAAAAATTCGTAAATTAAAATGCCTTCCAATACTCCGCTTAGTTCTGAACAGTGCAAATACAGAGATAACCTGAAAAATATTACCTACAAAATACAGAGATAACCAGGATAATAATTACCAAAACAGTTAATTTGATGTCTTAGACTGCAATGTTCAAGGTTATTGAGTTGTAGACTATTATACCATATCAGCTACACAGTGACAGAGCTCTGCTATTAATTTTACAATAAAAACTTTTGTTTGTCTTGGGATTACCCTGCAATAATTTTACAGTAATAATATTTTGATATTTTTTAATTAATTATTTACAAAATCATTGCATTTTATTTGCAATCTTACAAGTATGTGAATCTTTTTTAACCGTAAGTGTAATTCTATTGGGTTGTTCGGAAAGTAATTTCGTTTTTCCTACATGGATCACCTTTTTGCTGATAAAAACCAACCAATTTATGACCGTGGAATCATGCTACAACCGGAAAGATTGTAAAAGTTGTTGGACTAGAAAAGACAATGTGCAATGCAATGCAATATTTATTTGCTGCAAGTTTTTCATTTTCATAAAAAACGAAATGACTTTCCGAACAACCCAATAGTTAAGTAGCAATGACTATTTTGAAATTTCTGACCGACGATAACTATTTGTTTAAAATATATATATATATATATATATATATATATATATATATATATATATATATATATATATATATATATATATATATATATATATATATATATATATATATATATATATATATATATATATATATATATATATATATATATATATATATATATATATATATATATATATATATATATATATATATATATATATATAAAAATTTTATAATAATATGTATTACAACTAAAATAGCGTTGTATCTACTAAACCTTCACTGGAGGGATATTAAAGTTTGCAGACACTGCGTATGTCTCATATTTTGAATTTATTATTTTACCAAAGCTTATAATTACGATGAATTATAATGATTCCAATCTGCAGGAATACGCAGATGGGCAAATTTTGAAAAAAAAACAACAAGATTCAGGAAGAAATGGCAATTGCATATTTATGTTTATTCCAAACTGTTTGCTTACTCGTGTATTATTATGTAAAAGTGACTCTCCACACCTACTATTCAAGTCATTAATTGAGTATTGTTAGTCATTGAATCAAGTCATTAATAGAGTTGTATTTTTTTCTTTTTTAAATAAGAATTTTTTTATTATTATTTTTTTAAAATTTTTTATCTTTTTTACTAGAATCTAAGATATTTTTTTAAAATAAAGAATAATTCTGATCATATTTAAATCATTTTGTTTTTATTTTTGTAAGTCCGATTTCTTTGAATATAATATCTTCCAATAAACTCTCCAAATTTAAGCAAATTTTGGAATTTAGTTTACTATTCAGATATCAAAAATACTTATAAAAAGAATTCATGACTATTAAAATAAAGATAACGCAAGTCAACAAAGTATATTAAATAAATTGTCCTCTCTTGTTGCAAATATAACATTTTGTCACTCGAAATTTCCAAGTCATAGAAATTTGCAACAAGAGAATTGTTTAACCGAAAAATATATTTAATTTAATAAAAAAGAATATTTTGTTCTACACTTTTCATCGTATTCACATTTGCGTTTGTATATTTTGTTCTCTGGTGAGAAAATATAGAATCTTATATAATAAAAAAATAAAGTAATTCAGATGTAATTAATTCCATTGTGAAGAATAATAGTGAATATTGTCCAAATAAAACTAAGATATATCCCTATATGCCTAGATACATGTAACTAATTTCATTCTTTTAAAATAATACTTTAATAAAAACTGCACTTTTTTTTATTTTTATATCCATATCTTCTCTCTTTCTTCTACTAAAAGTATGAAGAAATATTAAATAAGAACACAGAATTTTATCATTGAGAAACGCAGTTTATAATTGTAATAGTTAAAATGTTTATATTTATGATCAGTACTAGTTAAGTTTAAGTATTATATTTTATACCAAATTTTGAAATAAATATACAAAATTAGGCATTTAAATATTTGTTTCACATTAATTTTCGTTAATGAAAAATAAATTATCGGTTTATTGAAAATAGTGGTACTTTTGAAAAATATGAAAGTTTATAATAGTTAATTTTTTTATAAAATTGAGATTTGCTAAATTTTTGTTTGTTTAAGACTCATTATTAGATACAGTTGCTAAAATTATAACAGCAAATGTCTTTAAGTAAGTAAACTATATAAGTTTCTGAAGAATAAATTTTCTGTTACAATGAATAAATTATTTGCTCTCAATATATTTTTATTCCTAAAGATATTGTAATATCTGTTTTAATAGTATATAAATAAGATTTTCTAAATAATATACGTTTATAACTTGAAATTTGGAGAGTTCTATGTTTTTCTTTTTTGTCTCTCTGTTTTCATTAATATCAACTGTCGTAAGGTAAATTTTCCCAAAAAAATCACAGCTTACTAATTTCTTACTCACTTCACGTTCTTTTGACAACTGTGTGAGTAATTACTAAAATTGAAAATCACATATGCGAACCATTACAGCCAAACATGCAATTTTGTCACTTGGGAAATAAAGCTGCAGATGTGCTGTTAATTTCATTCAGAAGCGTTTTTTTGCAGGAAAAATTAACTCTTAAATTGGATAAAAATACTTTTGTATTCATGTCAGCGTACTGTCTATGTTGTTTCTCTATAAAACGGCAACAAAATTGACACCCAAGGCTTATAAAATATTATAACAGAAAAAAAATGGTTTGAGTGACTTCAAACTCAAGAATTCTTGTGAATTGTTTTTTTGAAATATTAGAAAAATGTATAATATGACAAATAATTTTATAAGAATATAAAAAAAAGATTAAGTTTACATTTTCATATCTTTAAAATATATTTATTTATTCATTCCGGATTCTACACAATTTTGTAATTCATTTGTATTTTGAATAAATATATTGCACAAATGTTTTACATTTTATTAAACTTTAAATACTCTAAGAGGATTAAAAAATTATAAAAGAAGGTGATGTGGGACGCTAATATATTATTGTGTTTAAAATGGTTAGAATACTAAAGAATAATTTTAAAAATAATTTTTACCAAATACCATAAAAAGCAAATAAAATAAGTCTGTAGTATTTCAGAATCTGTTATTGAGAGTCACAATAAGAAAGTTAAAACTGTTTAGTTATAAACAAAAAAAGATAATACTTATTGGTAAAACTCATATACATAACAATTCTAACTACTCTAATCTTCCTTTTACGCATGATTTGTATGCGGTTACAAAATTAAGAATTTCTATCTCATACTATTACTCTTACTTTTTCTGCCAGTAGAGACTTACTGTCAGAAAAATATACATGCAAAAATAATAAAACTAAATGAATTAATTTTGTTCCCATAAATGCACAGGCGATAAAATATGAACCTCTTTTATAAATTACATTTGTTTCTTAAGGAATTTTTAATAAAAATTTTCCATACTTTTGCGATTTCATTGGATTCTGTTTATTTTCTTCTGTAACATGATATCTACTTCTTTCATTTGAATGTATATACACTACTGGCCATTAAAATTGCTACACCAGGAAAGCGGCACAACACACACGTGAAATTTGCATGACAGGTAGAACTTGCTGTGATATGCAAATGATTAGATTTTCAGCGCATTCATACAAAGCAGGCGACAGTAGCGACACCTACAATGTGCATAAAACCAGAGATTTGACAGCAGTTTTCTCATACTCCATTTCCGTTTCAACGTTGTTTTCAGCAAAGAAACTTGTTGTAATGCCTCGTGTAAGAAGAAGAAATGCCTATCAGTACGTGTCTGACTTTGATCGAGGAAGGCTTATAGCCTACCGGGATTGCGGTTTATTGTACCGCAATATTGCTGCTCGCGTCGTTCGAGACCCCATGACTGTTAGCAGAATATGGAATCGATGGGTTCAGGACAATCATACGGAAAGTCATGCAGGATCTCAGCAACCCCCATCACTAACAGCAGAGAAGACAGACATCTTATCCGCATGGTCACAAGGGATCGTACAGCCATGTCACGAACCTTGAGTCGAGAAATGGAGTCATTTGCAAGGCAACAAGTTTCTGATCCAACAGTTCGACGACGATTGCAGCAGCATGGATTGTCTGCACGGCGACCATGGCTTCGGCTATCATTGACGCTGCGTCACAGACAGGAGCTCCTTCAATGGTGTGATCAGTGACGAACCTAGACGCGGGAATGGCATCACGTCATCTTTACAGATGAATCTCGGTTCTGTATACAGGACTATGGTGGCCGCATCAATGTTTGGAGGCATCGTGGAGAACGCGCATTGCCAGCTTGCATTGGACATCGCCATACTGGCCCATCTGCTTTAGTGATGGTATGGGGTGCCATTGGATACACGTCTCAATCACCTCATGTTCGCATTACCGGCACTTTGAACAGCAACCATTACATTTCCGATGTGTTACGGCCCATGGCTCTGCCCTATCTTCGAGGCCTCCCTAATGCTTTGTTTCAAACGATAATGCACGACCACATGTTGCCCGTACTGTACTGAATTTCCTTGATACAGAACAGTTTCGACTTTTACCCTGCCAGCACATTCTCCTGATCTGTCACCAATTGAGAACGTGTGGACAATTGATATCAGTTCCTTAGACAATTGATATCAGTTTCAGTTTAGATTTTTTAAAACTAACAATTTTTCTCCTGAAATCTTTATAAATAATCTTTTTAAAATGTATGTAAACAGCCAGAGAAGTCATTGCATATAAATATTGCCAATCTATAATAATATGATTCTATAATTTAAAAACTTTACTTTAATTATTCCGTCATCAGACATTCTTTTTTCTATAAAAATATATATGTACATACCTTCTCATCACAATCATATTTTTTCCATATTTCAGAAAATTTACTTTAATTATTTTCTTAAATTTTTCCATTCTTCCTCCAACAGGAAAAAATTTCCAATACAAATAAACAATAGCAGGCTTATTTGTTTTCTCACTAAGTAGTTTCATATATTTTTAAGCATTTTAAAAACTTTTACAAAAATAAATGTTAAATTTTATAGCAATTTCAATGTGACCAAAACACATAAAATTTTAAAGTATTGCAATATTGCCTTTACAAAACTAAAAATTGAGCTGTAGGAAACATTTAAATTATTTTAACAATATTTAAGTAGCTTAATTTTTTTAAATTCTTTTTTACATCGATACAAATTTTACAAAGTTTGTCATTCGATACAAACATTTGAATATTACATTTGTTACCTTCATTTGATGTTATATGACAAATTAATAAAATGCTTACATTATTACAAGTTACATATGTTCAATAGACGTACTAGGGTTTTTCAAAAACCTTGCTAAGTTAATTTAGTATCACTTAAAATATAGTACTGATTTACTTTTAAATTCGCAAATGTGTATTATGATGTATTGGTCTGTAAAATCCAAAATAAATTACATTTTTATTCATAAATTTAATTCATAAATTACATCAATATAATGCTAAATTACATGTTACAAGTTAATGTGTTTTTGGACTTTATTAAATTCATTCGTCAAATTTAATCCAAAATATAATCACAATTTCAATTGACATTTACGTATTCCTTTTTTGCAGAATGTGATTCCATGCAATTGATTTATACTCAGTAGGAAAAATAATAATCTAAAGCACAAAGTAATCTAAAGATTTTTTGACATTGTTATCTTTATTTATCGTTAATATTTGCATTCAATTTTATAATTGAGGATGGGTTTCTTATTCACTGATGAAGGAATGTGATAGATTCTGGATGAGTATTGAGTCTTCTGAGAGTAGAGAACTTTTTGTTTTTGTTTCACAATTTAGTTTCTTGCGAAATATTTTTCTAACATTTATGTAAATTAATTAATAAAATATGTAAGTATTTCATTTTTCTAAACTTATCATTGAAAGTCCCTGGAAATTGCATGCAATTGAAAGAATAGATTTTTTATCGAAATAATTCATCTTTTATTGTTACTAACTAATGAAAAACATTATTTTTATTGTAAGACAGACCAGAATATCTTAATATAACATTTCTATTTCTAGGCATATTGCTCCTTCAAAGAGGAGAATATTTCATTTGTATATTTTACTAAGCACAAAAGGGTTTGGTTTACAGTATTCCTTTTTATGAATAATTTTTACACTATTAAATCTTTAAAAGCATTTTTAACAGATATGAATCACTTGATTTCTTCCTCCTTAATATTTCCAGATATCTGACCATGTTACTTTAGCATAATGAAAATAAAATGCACATAAATTTGTATTTATGAAAGATACATTTTACTGTGTAATTTGATAAATGTATAAATCTTTTTAAATTACAAAATAGATTGTTTAGTTATTTTTAGAAAATTTGAATGTAGATGGTAAGCACGTAATAAATAACATTATAACTGGCAAAATGATATTTTGTCAGCTATAGTGTTATTTAATTAAAAAATGAATTAGCTCTATGCAAAATTTTCATTAAGCAAAACTATTTTGCATATATGTATCCAATGAAGTACAATCAATCTTCAATTAATCTTTTCAAGTACAGTCAATTTTTTCTCTGTTTTTTAAAATAATGTAAGTTAAAAGAGTCTTAAAAGTATTTTATTATGAATTACATTCATAGAAATTTAAAATGAAAATAAATAAAACTTGCATTTCTATTCAAAAAATCAATTTTGTAAGTTAAATGCGATAGAATTACATATAATACATTTATTCTTATAAGTAAAATAATATTATGTTCATAATGGAAAATATTACTGGAAACGTTATTTCAAAATACATTAAATTTTTTGTTGAATTTTAAATTTCAAAATTTTTATTAAAATTTTCAGTAATTTTAAATATCTGTATAAATTTTGTTATAATATCTTGAATTAGCTGAAAAGACTCAATATAAAATATACTGTATAGAATTGATTTTCACATGAAAAATTTAACTTTATCTACTAACAATAAACTTTTGCTATACTGTGTTTTACTTTTAAGAACTATTACAATAAAGTAAACTGAGTACATTCAAGAGTTCCCAAAATTTAAATAAGACATTTTCATAAATATTGGAAGATTAAATATTTACCAAGCATAACTTCCTGAATATATTTAGGAAGTACTTTCTCTTCATTACTTTGATTAAATTTTAGTCTCTTGGCTCCATTCTAATTGAATTTTGATTTAATGCATTAACTTGTTATAAGTCTACATTGCTATTCAAATTAAACTTTAATAATTGGTTTATGTTTCTTAATAAGAATTATACTTAATTTTTATATATGTTATAATATCTTTATCATATATTTCTTGAAATGTAGTCACTTAAGCTAATAGTATATTTTCTTTTCTCTTTAAGCTTATAATAGAAGCCTGATAGTACTAATGATTGATTTTATTTGATTCCTCTTTCAATTAATCGTGATGGTATGATATACTTGCTTCAAAATATTTTTAACTAGAAGCTAGAATTTTAATTGAATGTTTGTAATAATTTTCTTACATTACCATAACTACTTGAAAATTTTGAAACTACATTGAGCTTGCGTAACTCTTTTATCTAGCATTTTTCAAAATATTTCCAAATATTTTATTATTTATAAAAAATCAATATAATACATTTTGATAAGTATTTAAAAATAGTTACGAAACCGAATATTTTTAAAACATATTCAATAATTTCGCTGTTATAAATAAAATATTTGTTAATAAGGAGTGTTTATTTTTTCGTAAATTAATTTTTTAATTAAATATAAAAATTTTGCTGCAGGCATGAAAATAAAAATAAGAAACATAACGTATAAAAAATGCAACAAATATAACATCTATGCAAATAAAAATAAACGTTTGGTAAATAAAGAATTTATTTAACTCAATTAATTATTTAACTTAGAATCAAGACAAGAAGCTATAATTTTAGAAAATTATTTCGCTTACTTTAAAACCCCATGATTTTGGTATTCTGTTTATTGAAAACGAATTTATCATGGCGTAAAGTTAAACAACTAAATCACGTGAGTAGAAAATCTCAGTGTGATGAAGTGGATTTATTTGATAATGTTGAGTAGCTAATATGCAATGCCTAAAATATTTGAATAAATAAAATTTAGGAAAATATAACATGGGTAGTTTATTAATTAAATAATCTTTGAAGAAAATAAAAAATATCCCCCAAATAAAGTTTAGAGGTTTTCAAAAAAATATTTTGAATGTTTTACATGTGTTAAGAAATATAAGCAAGAATCCACATTTGTACTGAATAAATTTAGTATATATAAAAATTATAAAATAAGTAAAATATTTTAAATAAGGCTACAGGTAATTAAGTTCTTTTAAGAAATCAAATGATATAAGAAGATACGTTTTGTGCAAAACAATATAAAGCTGAAAATTATTACTGTTTATTTTATGTAGAAAGTTTTAAATTAAAGAGAAGTATGCATATTTAATCCATAAGTCACTGGAAAATTAATAAAAAAAGAGAAAACACTGACGTTCAACAAAATACAATAATTTTTCAATTAAAAAGTTATTAAGTTATACAATAATGCATTTTGAGTGACACAAAAATAAAGTTAAAAAATTCTCTTTTAGTTTAAAATTTCAAATTTCATAAAAAAAAAGAAAGATATGTACTTAAGTTGAGAATAATTCTAGGAACCATTCGGTGACTTCTGATGTAAAAAAGATGGTTGGTATATCAAGTTTCCAAATGATTTGGTTCAATTGGCAATTGAAAAGGAAATGACTAAACAGTATAGAGGCTAGGTTAAGGAAAACAATAAAAATGTTTCTAACAAAATTTTAATTTTAAAATTACAAGTGTTTCTCGAAGAACAAACCGTTTTTATCCTTTAATGCATTCTTATTCTTAATGGAACTGCTCCAATTTTCTTTCTCTTGCTTTAAATGTTTTTTTTTATCTTAATCTTAAATTTCATCATTATCTTCAAAAAGTAATTAAAGAAATGAAAGTATATATGTTATCTTATTCTTGATTTTTTTTGTTAGCAGGATGTAAATTTTATTATAAAATCCTTTAAAAAAATTTTTTTAAATAATTAAGGTAATCATTTCTTTAAGTTCAAAACTTTTAAAAATTATGAAATTCACAATATAATCTGCATTAGATTATTTTTTTTTTTTTGTAAAATTATACATGTAGAATAATATTACTTTTCCTTTTATAACTGCTTCTTAAACTTTTTCCCTGTCAAAAAATAATTCGAACGAAGAATTATTTTCAAAATTTCAATAAACAAAGTATCACTCCTATTGTGTATTTAATTGAAAGCTCTCGACTTTCACAGTCTAAAACACATCGGAGTCAATTTTATTTTAAATCCCTTTAAAATAATTATACATCCAGATTCTTATAACATGCACAATTTTTACAATACAGAATGTTGAGATATAGAGTATAACAATAATATTGTAAAAATAGTAAATTTTAAATGTCGGGGATAGAAAATTTTAGTAATTAAAGAGAATACACTGGAAACTTAGCAGCCTTCTTACATATAATAGCAACATTTTTATGAAAAAAATATTTAAATCATTAGTTTTTTATTTATTCACCTTTTATTCATCTCCTGGATATTTTAAGATAATAAAAGTGAAGAAATTCTCATTTTTTTCACAAGAATTGATATTTTTGAAAGTTTTTTTTAAGTTACTCATGATATACAAATAGTTTTTTAACTATAAACTAAACTTCACTAATGTCATACTAAATTATACTCATATTTCTAGTGAAGAGAGATTGTACATTTTGCCAAGTGCCAAACTAAGAGCAATACTTTATATATATATATATATATATATATATATATATATATATATATGTATATATATATATATATATATATATATATATATATATATACATATATATATATATATATATATGTATATATATATATATATATATATATATATATATATATATATATATATATATATATATATATATATATATATATATATATATATATATATATATATATATATATATATATATATATATATATATATATATATATATATATATATATATATATATATATATATATATATATATATATATATACATAAAGTTCTTTATACATTCATTTCCATTTCAAATAATCGACTGATTCATATAAATAACTCGAATAATAATTTTCACTGCAGTTTTTGTCTTAAAAGTTTTGCTATTAATTTTTAACACACCTATTCATGCACTTTTCTTATTTACTAGTTTCCCTGGTAATGCCCTCGCATTTCTCCCTCTTCTATTTTGAGTTTGTCTGATAGAGCATCTCTGCTTAAAAGCATTTTGTAACAAGTACATGAAACTCGAATAATTGTAGTTTCACTTTTTTAGGTCACCTGCTTTGTTTGCAAAGTCTATTAATCCGTCAATATAGCTCAAGTTGAAATCTTTAGAATAAGGACTGCATAAAGTAGAAAATGTAATAAGGACAAGGACATCACATTCATATACAATTTGGTACGCTGATTCGTCATCTATGTTGCATTTCGATTCTAATTGAAAGAGTCCCTTTTTACGAAAATGTTTTCTGAAGTAATTATACCCAGTGATAAAGCCCACAATTGTATGTATCTTAATTCTTGGAAACCTGAGGAGTTAAGAGGTGATTTTTAGCGAGGAGCTGTTAATCATACTTTTATTATGTTTTTGTCTAGGAGTATTAAGCCAAAATTTGTTCCTTTCCTGTCATTCCTTTCATACGCTCTTCCATTTCCTCAAATGTTCATGTCTCATTTCGCTCAGATAACACATGGGAAATGAAGGTGATATAGATGAGAATACTCTTATTCCAGATTACCAGTTCTCTACGAGCTTTCTACATTTCAAAAGAATTGAATTAATTTAGATGAATTAAGAGCCATTAAGACTGCTTAACTGTCTTTAAAAATAAAATTTACCATGGTATCCAGTTATATTTATCTGTAAGCAGTTGGTGATAGCAAGAACCTCAGCTTGAAAGACTGTTTCATGCTCTCCAAGGCCAGTAAAGAAATTGGCTCTCGGTGATAGACCTCAAATTCCGAGTCCTGAGAGGCTGCTTTTCATTGACCCATTGGTATACAAGATTCGATCCTCATATTCAATGTTAATAATGCTGTTATTCTATTCTTCTCTGATAGGAAAAACTACCTTAAAATACTTTTTCTCCATGATGTCAGATTGCATGAAGAGAGCAAGATGATAGATGTTTTTAGTTATACTGATGAAACCTTTAGCTGTAGGATTTTTATATCACTGATTCTTCAACTTCATTCTGTATGCAGTTATCTTAGCAGTTTTTTAACTGAAGATATCCAAAGGAGTGAGGTCTAAAACATTTTCCAATGCACTGGAAGGTGAAGTGGACATTGCATCTGTGATGCACAAGCAGACCAGTATTTGCAGATTTCCTAACTTGTCCCTCACAGTTTTTGCTCCATTTTGCTTAATCAAATCACAAAAGCATATATAAGAATATGCCTGACAATAGCAGTGAACACCAAAATATCATTTTGGCTGTAAACCCCAATGTTTACCAAATATGCGTCTGCACATCATGATACATTTTAGACGTGATTAGTTTGATGAGCAACATGTTTATTCCAGGTGAGTTTTTGGTAAAATGATTGAGCCTACGTACTTTACCACAGAGGTAACGTTAATTTGAATGTCAAAACGTTTTGGGATGAAAAAAAATCCCTTTTTATTTTACGAGTGAACGGTACCCTATTGATCTTTTGCGGATTTACATCCAGATTATTCTCACTGCACCAGTTACTTACATTGATTAAAGCATTTTTTATTAGCTCACAAGTTATGATAAAATATTTACCAAGGATGAATGCAATAATACTATTTGCATATCCTTGAGTTTAGATATTTAATTAGGCTAATTGCTACCTAGTTCCAAAATAATCGAGATGAAACACATCCTTATGAACATCCTCTAGTATTCCTTTTTCCAAATGCCTCATTGAAGATGTTTATTTTAATTACTCAATCTGAAACCAAAGTATTTATCAATACACGTATTGTTTTATTAATCTCTGTAGGGCATTAAAGATGAATAGATAAGTATTGCAAAAAAACAGCTTATATGTAAGAGAAAGCAGCTAAAGTGATCTCCTTTTCATATATCTTAATAGAAACTATTTTAGTGTTTGTTAATTTGCATTAAAAATAAATAACATTGCTAATTACATTTTCCTAGCACATTCTAATATTTTGGGAAAATTGACACTTATAGAAATCTCAATCATCTACAGGAATTTATATTGATATTTTTTCAGATTTTTTAACCTAAATATTAAATACCATAGGTTTTTCACCTTCGGAATATAGTGTTTCTTTTAATTCTGGAGAACTATTAAACAAAATTGACACAAATTAGCTTTTTTGGTAAAAAAATATGTAAGACATCCAAATTATTATGTCAAGTAGAATATTTAATATTCTAAGTACATGTCGTATAGGATACACACTATCATGTCTTAAAGACCTATATGATGCTGCTGTGGGTAAGAGGTTGAGTATCTTGCTCAACAAAAGTACTAAAATCTGCAATGCAATCTGTTGACACTCGATCTGTTGGATTTGCTTGTTTTCGTTTGCTAACTGGACATGGCTATTTACAGAAGCATTTACATTTTTTTGGAGTTCAAGATTTGCTTTGTTGCCATCTGTGCCAATAGGGGTATATGGATGGGACCACCTCAAGCATTGCACCATTGTTTTAAAGTTTCATGAAGACAACTATACAAACGCTATTTTTTTCTTTTTATGCTTCGTCATCACTTTATTGGGCAGCTCGTCAGTAAATGTCAGAAATGCAGAAGACGCATGTAGGATAAAAAGAAGTACATAGTGTTTCCAATAACAAGTAACCACGAAATTTATAAATGATACAGTAGGACGTTTTAATGTTATAAAACATGAAGTTCGGCATATGAAACAATGACTTGATGCATTGTTTTTTAACTGCCTTACGAATATTGACGGAGTTTGAATAGCAATTTAGGAAGGCTAGAGGTCATATTGAAATATCTAGACTAGAATAAGTTTCTGCAAGTTGTTTTATTACTGTTGAAGGACCTTGTGAGCAGATATTTCTTGCATTTATTGTGTACAATGCATGGAAATTTTCAAGAATACTGGTAATTTTGTTTTGTTTTCTTACTTTTAATCAATTCAGAGAAATTATTGAAATAAAATAACAGCTATAATATGATATTGGAATAACTTTTAAACACATCTGATTTATTACTTACAGTAAAATTATTGAACAGAGATAATTCGAGTAAAATTGTCATATAAATTTCTGGCATAGATTTTGCACCATTTGCTATTAGCCTATTTAAGTTTCTTATGTTAGGTCTTTTATTCATAATTATGTTTCTTAAAATTTAACCTCCTGACTTAAAGCTCACTACTTTCCAGCTTACCTGGGATTAAACTTTTTACGAATTTTTGAAAAAATTAGATTGTTAATATTGTAAGCACATTATTAAAAGCCTTTGATTGAATTACATTTTAGGGTAATAAATCAGTGTTGTGTCTTACTGCAAGCTGAGGTACACATCATATATATTTACCAATCTAAAATTTCAACTTACAGCGTTTTTTTCTGGAAAATCCTTATAAACATCACTATTATTAAAGCATACACCTCAATAGTACTTAGGATGGCTTGGTAAATTTTAAGAATCACCTTATTT